>JAVJIX010000143.1:1325000-1700000 GCA_036785185.1 Paratrypauchen microcephalus
CACAATATGCGACCAAACGTCTGTCTCCGTGAGGATGACCGGGTGACACCACCAGGCCAAGTAAAGGACAAAACACAAGACAGATAAGTTTAATGCCATACTGTGGAACTTTCCAGGCAAGGCAAAAACACATTGTACACATTTACACATTGAAATAGGCTCAACATTTTTTATTTTTTCCACCAGCTGATGTTATCATTCCCACTCATGCTCCTCTGTGCTTTTAAAGTCCATACTGTCCCCTAATCATTTCACTGTGCAAATTGTGTCCACTACAAAGCTTATCCACCAGTACCCATCAGCCACTGCTATAGCCTAATCCTCTGCTGGCAACAATGGCGTTAAGTAAGTCAAAATGCATACTGAACTGTACTTTTTCCATACATTAACATTAAATCAAGTTATAAAAAAATATTAAACACCAATTAATCCATGAGTATAACGTACAACTCTTAAGTGCACAGATGCATAGACATCTCCAACACTACACTTCGAAACAGTCGCTTTAAAACCGTGTGACATGGCTCCGAACAGTGAGGAAAAGGGGTCACGGGGGATTTGAGAGAGTTGTCGCATCAGGCTCAATAAATCCACTAACTCAAAGCCAAATCTCGTATTCTTTTTCTCAGGCTTGTTCCAGCGTACGCCGATGTGCGCGCTCATGCACAGACCTATGGAGTAATGAGACGGCGTGGTATTTTTAGCACGGTTAGCTTCATAGAGCGGAGGGGGTTTCGTAACTCGTGAGCCAGCGGGTCTTTAAAGTCTGTAGCGCTTGTTAGGGAAAGGAGGAGAGGAGGGCACATGAAGGGGGAGGAGGGGGAAAGGGAAGGCCAAGGTGAAGACGGAAAATATGCAGACTTGAGATGACCATGAAATTGTGGTGGGATGAAGGCAATTTTGTACTATTTTTGGGGATTTTTTACATTTTAAGTCACTTGCTTGTCTACATGGTGATATCGTTGCCTGGAATGTTCTGCAATAACTTCATTATCTTGCATTATTACAATCAGGAAAGAAAAGAAAAAGAAAATCCCTTGAAAAAACACATTTTTGTTACTGTGACTGGGTTTGCATCTCCACAGATAGGAGATCTAACTTTGCTTGGATCTATATAGCGCCTTTCAGAAGTGAGGCTGCCGATCTACTCCATTAGTTACACACCACGTTTATATGAAGCAATGTGGGTGAAGTGTCTTGCCTAAGGACACAGCAACAGTTGTGACACCTGGAATTCCCAGTGGTATCCCATCCAAGTACTAACCAGACTCAACCCAGCTTAGCTTCTGAGATCTGACGAGATCAAAGTTTGGCAAGGCCGTTTCTCGTGCCTGTTTCTATTGAGATAAAGTTATTTAGATTTCAGATTTCAGATTTAAAGTATTTATTGTCATTGCACAAGAAAGAACAACGAAAGTGTGTCTGGAGCATCCACATACGTAGTTGTAAAATGCGAAATAGTAAAGTGCAAACCCAGTGAAATAAATACCCCTCAATAACCCCTAAAGAACCCCAGTGTAAACATTTGTAAACATTCGACATCAGTACAGCAGTATTGGCAGCAGCATCAGGGCATGTAATTATAGATCCACATTGGATTTTCTTGCAAATGTGTCTGAAGATGTGTGAAAAAATCCCTCAGTCGTCCAGGTAGAATCCATGGTAAAGGAGAAATTCAGTTTGTCAACTGGACAAAGTTTATTTGGTCGAAGACGTTTCACAGCTCATCCAAACTGCTTCGTCAGTTCTGGTTAGAGTATCTAACTGCAGGGAAGAGCTAACTATAATGAAATTACTCTGAAACTATCCCACCTTTGTTTTCCAGTTTCTGTCTGGGCTTTTGACAAATTGACAAGTTGACAAATTGAATTTCTCCTTTACCACAAATGTGTTTGAAGTTTAGAGTGTTTTTTTCATTCACTCCTCACTTGGTTATAACCGGTAGACTGATGAAAGTGTGGCTGCCAAATTGGTATAAGATAAATGGTCACATTTTTATAAACTGTAGCCCTTTCCTACCTTTTAGAAGTGACTTTATTGAGAAATTCTTCTCTGCATTTAACCCATCCTGTTATTAGGAGCAGTGGGCAGCACATTACTGCGCCCGGGGACCATCTCCATGATCTTCTTGCTTCGGTTTGGTCAGGACCCAAGCTGGAGGATTTTACTTATGGTGCATGTTTTTGGGTTGATGGGGGAAACCGGAGTGCCCGGAGGAAACCCATCCAGACACGGTGGAGAACATGCATGAAGGCATTCAAAGCGCTTTACATCAAAGAACCACTCACCAATTCACGCACCATTGTACGCAGACAACGGGGGCAAGGTGGATGAAATGTCTTACACAATGGCACAATGACAGCATTCATCTTTTGGAGCTGGAATCACACCAGCCGACCTGTGGGTTAGAAGATCTGACCGCTCGAGAGTGAGATTTGAATCGCCACCCTTTGGATCAGTGGACAAACACTCAACTGAGCTACTGCCGCCCAACAAATGCACAATCTGCCCCTCTGACCACCACATTTATGCCAGTAACTTAAAATACCTGTATATAGTCATCATATTTGAAGTTAAAGATACTGTATGTAACTTTCTTTCCATGGAAATAAAAAGTTTAAACCATCCTTTGAAGCCTATAGATATAGTTGCATTTTTTAAACTCCATACTGTGGAATTTTATAGCCAATTGGTCAACATTTCCATGGAAACAAGCAGGAGGAGGCCAAGTAAGAGTCAGGTTTATGGAGATGCAAGCCCACTCATATTAAAGACACATATTCTTCTACCTTTTTCAGTGCAATAAACGTAACCAAAATGAAGCCTTAGCCTTATTTCTGTGGTGTAGTCTTTGTGGGTTAGTATAGCTCAGATAAACAAAAAGTGTACCCCGTAAAACTGTTTCCCTGGAGCAATATTATTAATTTCCTGTCTGCTGCACTTTCAAAACCAAACCTATCCACTTTCAAAAGCCATCAGTTTGAGAATGGAACGGCGAGACGATTGACTGACACAAAAAAAAACGGAAAAAAAAAAAACCTTCGAGAGCGACAGAGAGAAAAAAGGGACAACATAAACGCCAGATGGACTGAAAGGACGCGATGCAGATGAGGCAGAAATGAGAAATCCATTGAATCGACGGAGAGGGACCTTTGATCAGCAGGTGAATCAGTGCTTTGATAACGCTGTCGGCTTTCATTGCGGCGGACGGCCGTGTTGTGTGTGTGTACATGCGTGTGTGCGTTTGAATGGGGCTACTTCAACCACTGTGCAAATCTGATCTATTATAACGAAGAACTCAAGGCTAAATAGAAGATCCAAAAACATTTGATTTTTGGAGATGTAAAATATTGTGAAATTGAGTAGGTAGCTGGTAACAGGGTAGCTTTTCGAAAATCAGATACTAATCGATACTAAACCACTGCAAAATGATTAGTTTTTTCTGATTTTACTACTTATAGGTATGTGTTTGGGCAAAAGGAACTTTTTTTTTTTGAGTCTATAAACTACTGACGACATTGCCCCCAAATTCCAAATAAAAATATTATCATTTATTTGCAGAAAATGACAAATGGTCAAAATGACAAAAAAGATATCGACCTCAAGCAATGCAAAGAAACAAGATCAAATTCATTTTAAAACAACATAATACTAATGTTTACACTTAAGAAGAGTTCAGAAATCAATATTTGGTGCAATAACCCTTATTTTTAATCACAGCTTTCATGCGTCTTGGCATGCTCTCCACAAGTCTTTCACATTGTTCTTGGGTCCTAATTTAGACCTGGTTTAGTCTTGGTTCAGACTGGGTTAGTCCTAGTTTAGACCTGGTTTAGTCCTGGTTCAGATCTGGTTTAATACTAGTTTAGTCCTGGTTTAGTTCCATTTTTAACCTGGTTTAGTCCTGGTTTAGCCCTGATTCAATCAGGCCTGATTTAATCATAGTTTAGTCCTGGTTTAGTCCCATTTTTAACTTGGTTTAGTCCTGGTTTAGCCCTGATTCAGTCAGGCCTGATTTAATCATAGTTTAGTCCTGGTTTAGTCCCATTTTAAACCTGGTTTAGTCCTAGTTTAGACCCGCTTTAGTTTAGGTTCAGACGTGGTTTAGTCCCAGGCTTGTGCTCTCCACAAGTCTTTCTTATTGTTCTTGGGTGACTTTATTCCACTCCTGGTGCAAGAACTGAAGTAGCTCAGCTTTGTGTTTGTGTTGGAATTCAACAGACGCTGGAATGGAATGGCTGCAATACATGTAGAGATGCTGATTTCAGAAAAAAATGCAGTGGTCTCTTATTTTTTTCCAGAGCTGTATATGAAACCAGGTTCCACAGTGGTCCATGTGCGTATGCTCGTCTATGTGCTCTTATACTTGTTCTGATTCAGCTCAAGATCATTCTAAAACTATTCAGGAAAGGTTCATTTCTGTCCTGTGAATGTGACTTTTTTAGTATCGCTACCTGCTCAAATGAGTATCTAGCTTTAGTATCAATTAGTATCTGATTCTTGATACTTTGACAGTCCTATTGTATTTACAGTAGAACCTGGAGTTTGTTGGTTCTCAGGTTTGCAAAGTAAACCTATAATCATCTATAACAATACTTCTTAATCATGTCTGTTATGCAACTGTTCTAGTCTATAATTTGCAGGGCTGTCTGCGCTTAACGAATACAGAACCATGCTAACGGTTCTTACATACAGTACAAAGAAATAAGGCTAATGAGGGCGAGGAAGAAATAAGTCACGACTTCACTCATCAATGCTACAATTATACTATATCTAGTAGTTAGGGTTGTCTAATGTATCAGAAATCAGATGCTAAACGATACTAAAACTAGTATCACAACTAGATACTCATTTGAGCAGGTATCAGTACTAAAAAAGTCACATCTTTAGAATGATCTTGAGCTGTTTCAGAACGTATAAGAGCACATAGACTCGTATACGCCCATGGACCACTGTGGAAACTACCTGAACCACTGAGGGATTACACAGATATAAGGCTACGTAGTTTTAGAAAAAAAAGTACAATGTTTTAATGTTGAAAATCACATTCTACTGTCTTAATAAAGAGTGTTTTTTTTCCTTTATTAGTGTGGCAACTGAATCGGTAATGAGTATCGAGTCTGTACCCTATAGGCAGCTCATGCAAGGTTTATGTTTGTTTTTTGCTTAGTTTGTTTTTTGTTTGTTTATTTCATTCATAAAGTATAAAAAGGCATCAACAGTGTGATAACAATACATTACACTAAATATTGAATGAAAGGGAGCAGAAAAAAGAGTAATCTTACAGTATGTTATCTGCCCCCTTTTCCCTTTTCCAGACCTTAACACCGATAGTGACTAAAACATTTCATCAATACATTCCATTTCAATCATAATTATTAATCAAGTGTAAACAGAAAGCTCAATTTTTATGCGCAACAACTTAGTTTTCTTTTTCATACATACATTTTATTAAAATGACATTATTGTACTTGGCATTTTTTTTGTATATTTATAGTGAATATGATAAGATCTAAGCAAGGATTTGATTAGGATAGAAACAAGGTCCAAAGAATGTCTAGACCAGAACTAAAACAGGACTAAATAAGGCAGGGGTGCTCAATACATCGATCGCGATCTACCAATTGACCAAGGTAGTGTGGGTAGATCGCAGTGTCGTAGTTCTCGACACACCGGTCTTGGTCTCGAGATGAGTGCGATCATATTTCATTACAGCCACTGCCGTCACAATATTTAACCCATGTGCGGGGCCGCGCTCGTCTGGAGCCATGGACAACGCACGTCACCACGAGCGCCATCAGTGCACGCAGCTTGGCCACTACAGCGCGTACCCTTGCGTATCAGCGTGTATCACAGAGCAGGTTAAAGGAAAAGTAACGTTTTTTTACAATCTGAGCCTTCTTTCGGCAATAAAACAAGTAGTTTTACTCACCCATAGCAGTTTGGTGTCAATTGGAGTGGTATCGCAGAAGTTATGTTGGAGCCGTTCTGTTCTACTAATGATCCCGTATCCATTAACATGGTGCTCGTATCATATGCTCGGGGCATTACTTTGCGCTCTCCAAATAACACAAACTTTAGCACTTTTCAAATCACAGAAGATCGCTGTGTCAGGGTAGACTTTTAGTGGATTCCAAAACGGCCTGAAACCCGATATCCAGCTATAGTTTCATTTGATGACGTCATCAGAGAGGACAGTGCGCATGCGTGAACTCAGCTGTTTTGTAAACACCGCTAGTCCGAAAGAAGCTAACACCGCTCTGAACTTTACTTTTCTGTTGCGATATCGGGTTTCAGGCCGTTTTGGAATCTACTAAAAGTCTACCCTGACACAGCGATCTTCTGTGATTTGAAAAGTGCTAAAGTTTGTGTTATTTGGAGAGCGCAAAGCAGTGCCCCGAGCACTCACGCTAACGGATACGGGATCATTAGTAGAACAGAACGGCTCCAACATAACTTCTGCGATACCACTCCAATTGACACCAAACTGCTATGGGTGAGTAAAACT
This sequence comes from Paratrypauchen microcephalus, assembly GCA_036785185.1. NCBI lineage: Eukaryota > Metazoa > Chordata > Actinopteri > Gobiiformes > Gobiidae > Paratrypauchen > Paratrypauchen microcephalus. The sequence goes on from JAVJIX010000143.1 coordinate 1,331,509, forward strand.
ACTTGTTTTATTGCCGAAAGAAGGCTCAGGTTGTAAAAAAACGTTACTTTTCCTTTAAACATCCTACCTGTCTATCTGCCTCACGTCAGCGCGCCTCTCCTTTTCACGCTCTCGCTTCTCTCCGCTCATAGCGCACACGCTCCCTCCTCAATGCCTCTGATTAGAAGTGCAAGGACAAAACGCGGAGCAAAAACTAATCTAAATTTATGTTACAGTGTCCGCACAGAGCAGGCCTACCATGACGTGGTTGAATTTTGCTTAATAAAAGTGCACAAATGCATCTGTTTGTCACGACATGCGTTTGGTAAATGTGTAAGAGTAAGGTAATGACAAAAAATGTACACAATATAAATGAAGTTATGCAAGGTACATCAACAGGCATTGTACATGTAAAGAATTGTCAATATATTTACAAATAAATAAATGATTTGCATTTTTGTTGTAGGTAGATCTTTTGGACTTGGTCATTTTATAAGTAGCTCGCATGCTGAAAAAGTGTGAGCACCCCTGAAATAAGGACTAAACACAACAGACCTAACTTATTCTATTTATGGAGGAGGCAAGAACGCAATACGGATCCTTAAGCAATGAAAAACAGTGCCTATGATCACAACATAGCAGATTAGACTGACAGATATATAGAGCTTCAGAGCCTTTTCTTTGGTATCAGAATCAAGCTTGACATGTTAGAAGATTAAAGAGGGGGTATGACAAAGACGAGTGGATCTGGAGCCGTATCCCGTCTGTATCCTGTCTCTCTGAAAATGCTATATTCAACAAAAAAAGTTAAATCTGTCTTAATTGAGTGTTTCAGGCTCTTTGGATCCATCTCCCTTTGCTCGCCGCACTGTCACTCCCCCCTCAGACTGCTATCACTATCAGCCTTCATCCCGCTGATGTAACTACAGCACATTGCATCAGGTTTGTGAAGTTGTTGCAGACAGTTTTGTATCCCGCTTTTATATATTTCTGGAGAACTGTCATGTGGTGCATTGGACAGAAACTTACAGTTAACTGTAATTTGAATAGGGCCTGGGAGAGATCGCTAAATTACTTAAACATGCATGGATGAAATCTAAAATCACGCATGTACGCCTGTCACAGTAATTTCTTCTTATACTGAACTTCTTTTTCAATATATGAAAGCTGTAACGATATATTATTGTGTAGAATTTCGTTGCAAAAATTGAGATTTTTGCCATTTTTATGTAAGAAAAGTAAGATTTGAATTGTAGAGATTAGAGTAAATAACTTTTGTGGCTAATAAGTCTGTTATGCACTAGTATTTGTTGAAGCTCAGGAATTTTAATGATACAGCTTATTCAAAATCTGGATTACTGGGATTATCCTGCTTTATTCTTATTGTGTCAGTGGCATAAAGTAGTTTCAGTATTATCGTTTATCACAATATTTCTTTTTAGCAATATATAGTGCTTCAAAATGTCTTACATCAGGCCTGGACTGGTAATCGGGCGTACCGGGCATTTTCCCGGTGGGCCGAGAGTCCCGGGGCCGATGCTTGTTTTAATGTTTTAAAATAACAGACATATTCTATGGAGGGGCTGCTGGAGCCTCCACGTCCTCTGCAGGTTGAAGGTGGACAGGGAGAGGAGCAGCCAGAGACTGTGGACAGGGAACCCGAGGGAACCCAAGGGAACCCGAGGGACAGAGTGACCAGGGAAGTGTCGCACAGGCACAGCAGGTCAGCAGGTCGTAATGTGAGGATATCGCTCACCTTTCTGCGAAATTTGACGTTTTGAAGCCAAAACAGGTGACCTACGTGAATCGCGTAGATTCGATGAGAAAGGTTTTTTTTTGTGTGTGTGTGTGTGTGCAAGATGCATTTTAAATAAACAATTTAATGTGTAGTTACTACGAGTTTGCTGGTGTTTTTGGGAGTTGGGATTTTTCCTTTAAATGTTGCACCCTGGTTTCCCCTCAGCCAAGACGTAACAATAGTAAAACACTTTTCTTTGGGGAACACAAACATAAATTAGTCCGTTGTGCTCTGCTAATTATGAGGGGCCGGTCTAAGCCAAAAATCCCAGGTCCGTTTTTTGTCCCATTCCAGCCCTGATGAGGGAACAATGTTATAGCATGGCAAAAAGCTCCAAAAACACATCACCCCTGTCCTCAGAGATCTCCACTGGCTCCCCATCCAATTCAAGTTCCTCACCATTGTGTACAAGCCCCACCATAACCTGGTCCCCACCTTCCTCCCCGAGCTCCTCCACCGCCACCGCCACACCCCACCCGTGACCTCAGACCAGCTGACGCCAACCTCCTGTCTCCCCTCAACACAATACCACACAAGAAGAACACAATACCTGGCGGGACGGGCCTTTAATTTAATTTAAATTTATTTATAACAGACAGTGCATATTGACCAACAAATTACTGTATAACATGCCAGAATTAGCCAGTTTTCATCTGTTGTCCGATGCCTGGTGGACACATGGCTCCCTGGAAAAAAGTGCAATAATTGTTATACATCAATAAAATACATATTAATTAACACATAATCACACATTTTACAGTGTAGTAAAAGTTGCATAAAATATTAAACAATAAAAAACATGCAAGGGTGAACACAAGATGGCAGTGGCAGTAGTTTAGTGCTGACAGGTCTGGTTTGTTAAGAGAAAACGTTTGAGCTGGGATCGAAATGAGCTGTATGTTGGGCTTTCCCTGATTATTGTTGGGATGCTGTTCCATTCTTGGAAAAGGCTGATTGGCTGAATGTTGTCTTCCTAAATGGGATTAGACAGTCTCCTCTTGATGCACCTCTGGTGACACGACTGGAGCTGGATCTTAAAGGTCCCATGGCATGAAATTTTCACTTTCTGAGGTTTTTGAACGTTAATGTGAGCTGTCCTACCCTGTTTAGGCCCCCCCCCTCCATGGTTAAAAGTTGCGAAATGTCTAAACTGAGCATTTGCGATCCTTTTCTGCGTTACAAAAAATAGGAGCTCAAACGGGCGAGTTTGAACAAGGCACCTTACTGACGTCAGATCGAAAAAAGAAATGCAAATGCAGTTCCACCCCCGTCTGTCTGTACTCAGCGTCTCTGTAAATCACGCCCAGAGAGTTTGGACTGCGAATGCGCTAGGCAATGCGAAATGCGTTTTTTTATTTGCCTGGAGGCACGTCCGAGTGTTTCTAGGCTCGGAAGTCCTTTATCTGAGCCTCTGGACCTTTGAACAGCAGTGGTTTAATTTTATTTTATGTGGAAATGTGTTTATTTTTCAATGGAACACTTCAACTCTCTCCCCCTGTGCAAAAACAAGGAAATGGATCAGAGAGCGCTCAGAGCAGAGAGCAGAGCGTTTAGCCACGCCCCCACCTTCTACTATTGGCCAGCTTTTTTCTCCTCATTTGCATTCAAGCAACAACGCCCATTATAGAGTGTTCTGAGTGAGAAAAATTACTCTTTCTCAGCTTATCTCTGTTTCTCATGCACTGAGTGTTGATTTTGAAGAAGGATTCATTTACAGTATTAGGGAACCATTAAGGAGCCATATAAAAGCATCAAGAAGTACCATGTCATGGGATCTTTAAGCTAATAAAATCACTAAGGGGTGGAGGAGCAAGACCATGGAGGATTTTATAAACCAGGCAAGTATCTGTGAATTTAAGCGGCCTTCTCCGCTGCTGCCCACGCCATCTGGAACTCCCAGCCCGAACACATCAGAGACTCGTCTACACTCACTATCTTCAAAAAATGGTTACTTTTTCCAAACTACCTTTACATAACTGCATCTCCTGTTTATCTGTTTCTTTCACTTGTTTCACTTGCACGTTCGTTTGTGTCTTGATATACGTGAAGCGTCTTGAGTGCATACTGTAGTACCACTTCTTTAACCATTTTTAAGGCGGTTTTAGCCACCCACAGCGACGCACGAGACAGTGATTGACTATGCAACGCTGTCAAGTCTAGACTTATAAGAAAACCACAATTTCTGTATCTTCCACTCCCCCACAAGCAACATAACTTAACCACTGCGTCACAGAAACAGATACTTGACATTTATAGGCAAAAATATTTTCATAGCGAAGACAACAAGCGTGACATAACACAGCCTACAAACCCATCAGTGTGGAAATTAGGGCGGTCTGTTTCCACCGCTTTATATGTCAAAGGCTGCCGTGGTTTATAGGAGACTGATTAGAGCCTCGGGTCAACTTTAAGTGGTACTTAAGCTCTTTCTTTTCCGATATGCACTTGAACGCGTCATTGGAAAGTAAACATGGGATGAATACAGGCTTTGAATGTACAGACGCAATCAATATAGGCTGGTGCAAGTTACTCGAGAAAAGCCAGAGAATTTCAATCAGTACTTGAGTTTGTAATGTGACAAGCGCTATCTTTGATTGTGGACAAAACATCAAGCATTATATTCAAATTTCTTAAAGCAGAAATATAGTGTTTGCAGAGATCTTATCCATGTTATAGTTGTTTCCTCTTCTCGTTTGCCCTCTTTTATCTTGTTGAGTTGTATCTTTGAGTGATTTGTGTGTGTTTAAGCAGTTGTGAATCACTTACTTCCAAAATACCATTTTGCCGATCAACATTTTCATCACCACCGGCACACAACCACTGTTCTGTACTTTCTTGAATTTTATTTTCTTAATCCGTGATACACGTAGGATTCGACAGTGTCTCGTAATCATTTTGGTACAAATGAAAATAAATCTGCTACTCGCTAACGTGGCCTAATATGTGTTCTTTCAAGTTGGAAAATTCTGTATCCCTCAGGTGATGGGGGTGAAGATGGGGGAGATGGAGAGTCTGCGGAGGCTGTGTTTTCCTCTGCTGCAGGGAACATGTCCATGAGGGCTACATTTATACTACTAATTTTGCAGGTCATTGGTTAGAAGTGCATCTTTGCCTGTTGGGATTAGTTGACATTGTAGTAGGATATCAGATCTTAGTTGAAATGTAAATATACATAATGTACCTCCCCTCTAGAGTGCCCCATGGTGATGTTATTGCTATAGTTATAATAACGCCTTATACTTGTACTTTACAGTATCGACAAAGCCTCTCAAAGTGCTATACTGTATCATCATTGTGCTGTCCTAGGACAGACTTTTGGCAGATCCTCGGACCACGACCAATAATCACACACCACACTCAAAAGAACTTGGTTTGAGCGAGAATTAATCCTGTGACATTCAGGTTCAGGGACCACTGCTCTAACCCTGCTCTAAACAGTTTTTTTTTTTTTTCCAATGAAAGATGTATTCTTACTGTAAGTGTGGTCACTGCTCCAAAGATCTGACCAGTAGCTTGGCTTGATTTTGTTGCAGGGATAGAGTATTAATGCAAAGAAATAAATGGATAAAAGCAGCTGGCTGACCATCTACCAGAAAAGTTACATACATTAGTTAAATTGTGTCTTTAAGTGGCATACATGTCAGGGAAAAGTAGTGTTTGTTTAGCCCTAGCCAGACTGTCTGATGGACATCCATCCATCTTCTTCCGCTTTTTTCCATTTCTGGGTCGCGGGAGCAGCAGTCCTGCAATGGGGGCTACCAGTGTCCGCAGACACTGTGGGCGAGGTGGGTTAAGTGACTTGCCCAAGGGCACAACGGCAGCGCTCATCTGTGGGAGCTGGGATCACACGCGGTCAACCTGTCAAGAGCGGGATTTGGACCGCCAATCCCTAGATCAATGTCTGATGGACATTGCAGAAAAAATAAATATATAGTGCACATTTAAAGAATGAACGAAATGGGAAAGTTTTAAATGTATGGTGCCTAAGGATTATGAACACTGGGTCATATGGGCGGAAATAATATGATTGACTGAGATTCCAGAGCAGGACCACGCCTCAACCTCCCCCTGCTCCTCTCCAACCACAGCTCAGCTCAACCACACTTTTAATTACCGAGAAGTCCTATTTATACAGGCATAGCCCGACAACACCGTCTGTTTCCGCTCTCTCGTCCTGAATTGGCCGGGCTGACTACCCAAAATAGAGCCCCCATCCTGAGTCTCCTCCCAGCCACGACATTGGTCCATCATCAATAAATATCTTTATCATATTCAATTGTTGGGGCTACTAAGACTTTTCCTTGCAGACTAACTGCAAATATTACCATAGAATTGTTACATCCTATATAATATTACCATCACACTCCCTTTAGTGGGTTATGGTGAACACACCCACACACTTTCCACCTGCAAGTAAAACCGCTGAAGCTCATTCTGTTTACCTTTTCAAACGATAATGTCACTCAAGTTAAATCCAGTTTCTCCACTGATGCTTAAGTGATGCAATTCCATGTCAAAGCACTGGATAATTCTGCCTGGCCTTGGGCTCTTGTTATCCTGCAAACACTCAGTAACTTCGCTAAGGGCTGTTCTGATCTGTCATGACTTAAGCAGAATAGAGACTGACGCAATATTGACTATTTGGTTATATTTAGCTCACGTTAGGGGATTTGGTATGCTCAACGCGTCTTCGATATGCTATTTCATGTGCTGACGCTATCATCGTGCAGATTCTAACAGCTCTTATGAAATTGTACTTCGCTGAGTAGTTTGGAGAGGACTTGAGCAAAAGAACTGTGCAGTGTAGCAGTAAAAGTTGTGGTTCCGCTTCCCATGGTGAGTAAGTCTACAAGTGAGAAAAGTTTCTATGAACAATATGAAATTATTTGAACATTTGAGTTTCTTGTGCCGCTCCTTTAGATATAATTTACATTTTATTTTTCTGAGCTGCGCCCAGCCACTCTGCGGAGGAAACTCATTTTGGCCGATTGTACCCGCGATCTTGTCCTTTTGGTCAGTTCAAGGACCTTGTCCTTTCGGTTAGCTCAGTCACATGGGAGGGGCTCGGAGTAGAGCTGCTGCTCCAGCTGAGGTGGCTCGGGCATCTGTGCCGGATGCCTCCCGGAGGTGTTCCGGGCATATCTGACCAGGAGGAGGCCCCGGGCTGGGAACACCTTGAGGTCCCCCCGGACGAGCTGGAGGAAGTGTCCGGGGTGAAGGAAGTCTGGGAGTTCCTGCTTAGACTGTTGCCCCCGCGACCCAGCCCCGGATAAGCGGAAGAAAATGGATGGATGGATTTTACTTTTAAAATTTTTGTTGTCTATCCTTTGAAAACACCAGATATAAGACCATTATTTAATGTTTGTCCTTCCAGTTGCATTAAAGTTAAGCTATGTAACTTTTCTGTCTGGCACCTTCTTGTCTCTATGGAAATGTAGCTTTCTTTTCCTGGTATATTCCACAGTATCACATTGAACTTGTTTATCTCCATGGAGACAATCCGGTGACGCCACCGAGCCAAGCCACATAACTGATCTGTGGAGAGGCAAGCCAACACACAGAATAAGTATGAATGTACAGATCCAATACTGGTAGCAAATATCTACACCAATACTGAAACATTTGCTGCCGATATCCTGCTGGTTGGATATATAAACTGATGTAATAAGACTATTTACTGGCGGTAGTTGGCCCAGAAAGTCTCATAATGTTTGATTTTTTTATTTACATAAAGTTGTTCTGTGGTTACTTGACAGATATATAACACATTTGGATCAGTTTTGTGAAATAAATGCTGTTTTCAGATGTTGATATCTGGAATCGGCCAATACTTAAAGCTCAAGTATCGTAATCGGCATCGGCATCGGAACTGAAAAAGCTGGATCGCTGCGCATAAGGCTTTTCGTTTTTCAGTGTTTTAGCAATTAAAAACACAAATTAATGCAAGAAAGATACATTTAAACACTGTGGAGCAAAAGTTATATCCAGATTGTAGTATTTTCCCCACATACTTTTTTTACTCTTACTTCAGCAATATCTGCGACCACTACTTTGTACTTCTACGAGTAATATTATTTGGAAGTAACATTTCTCTTACTCACTTTTGGCTCCTTGACAAAAAAAGCTGCATGCAGTATTTAGTCTACAGGGGGATTTCAGTGTTATGGAGATTTAAACTGAATCCATTTCCTGTGACATTTGTGTAAGGTCATCCTCCTACAGTCGCCGTGCCAAGTTTAGGATAATTGAATTTTGGACGCTGTTGTTGCCCGTAGCGATCCACGGGTTACTTAGTGTGCACACAAGCAGAGCGAGAATCTAACGACACAGGCTAACACGTGGTCCCACAGCACAGCGGAACAGTGCGCTTAATAAGAAACATGTATTTATGCCGGGAATGCCATTTAGCTCGGAATGGTTAGCGCTTGTGGCTAATGGCGCGTAAAGGAATTAGCGTGTGTGTCGTAGCGAGTAACACTGTAAAATATACAAACTGGGCCTTTAATTTCTTTTAAATTTAACTTTTTAGCCAAATACAAAAGTTAAAAGTTGTTTTTAATGTGTGTGGGCTTGGTGTGTGGCCTGACTCTCATCTGCTTGTTTCCATGGAAATATTGTTCCTTTGACCATTACTTTCCAGAGTATGGCATAAAAAAATCAGCATGGAAAATATTCCCAACTGTGGTCTTTTTTCATGCGTCAGAAAGTTACTTACTGTTGCCTTAAATTAAAATTAACTTTAATGAAATAAGAATTGGCTAATCAGGGACTTAACAACAACAACTAGAGGTGCACTATGCCACTTTTCAGGTGGATGGTTTGCTACTTTGCGGCAGTAGCTCAGTTGGTAGAGCGCTTGCCTGGTGATCCAGGGGTTGGTGGTTCAAATCCCGCTCTTGACGGGTGGACCGCGTGTGATCCAAGCTCCCACAGATGAGCGCTGCCGTTGTGTCCTTGGGCAAGACACTTAACCCCACCTCCCCCCAGTGTCTGCGGACACTGGTAGCCCCCATGGCAGAAGATACACCAAGGCCTGTTGTGATGTGAGCCACCTGTGGGAGGATTCTCCAGCTGAGGTCCTGACCAAGCCAAAGCAAGAAGATCATGGAGATGTTCCCCGGGCGCAGTAATGTGCAGCCCACTGCTCCTGATGACAGGATGGGTTAAATGCAGAGGACAAATTTCTCCCAAGGGAGACAATAAAGGCTAATCTTCTAATCTACTTTCTGGCAGGACTCATGCTTCACTGTGTTGAATGTATAACGTGTTCTTATCTAAAGACGACCAAGATTCAAAAATGTCAAATTAATGAAAAGTTTATTTCCCTAACAAAATCTAAAGCAGAGCTCTGGGTCAGCCTCCCCTAGAGCTTACAGTAGCAAGTCTTACACCAGGAGCAGCAACTGACAACTTGCTCCTCCCTCACACACAGATAAAATACAATATGCAAATAATATGTTGATTCAGGATCCGCCTTCTGCTCCGGCCCACATACGCCCAGTCTTCTTTTCCACCAGTCTTGCCTTCTTCCACAGCGCGATCACCAGAACCAGATCCTTCCTGCCACAGAACTCCCCAACCTCGCTATCTCCCTTCCTGGCATTATCTCCCGAGGTCAAATAATATAATCCATATGTGATTTTCAGTGTTTCCTATAAACATTAAGTAATGTAAGTGATATTCAAGCAAGTCACTTAGTGTTTATATTATTGATATTCCTTCAACTGCAAGAGCCTTTCTGTGTGGAATTTGCATGTTCTTCTTGTGTTTTGTTGGGTTTCCTCCATGCACTCCGGCTATCAACCCAAAACATGAACAATAGTTACAAACCTCCAGCTAAGGTAGTCCTGACCAACAACAACAACCAACAACACCATCCTCACACTGGAGGATGGGTCAAATGTAGGGACCCATTTCTGCACAAGGACAATAAAGTGTACTTCACTTAACTTACTTATCTTAACCTCAACCTTAACTTGCTTGTTTCCAGAATGGTGTTAATGCTTTGTCTAGACCAGGGGCGTCAAACATGTGGCCCAGGGGCTAGATCCCGCCCTCCAAGATCTTTAATCTGATTTTCTATTAAAATATTTTAATTTTCTATTACAATATTGGTAATTTTCTTTGCCACTTTTCTGTGCAGTTTAGCATATCAGTGTCTCCAGCTTCTCTGTGCGTGGCCCCTCCCACCAGAGCAGCACAAGTGAAGACTCGCCTCTTTCCAAACGCTCTTAAAGAACCATCGTTTTGACTGTTGACCGTGACACCCTCATTAGCAAAATGTCAAAAGTGCAGGATTTTCCAAGAAAAATTGACTAACTCCTATTTGTTAACGGAGGTGAATGGGAAACCTGTATGCGTGTGTTGAAATTGCATTTTTCTTAAAGGTCCAGTGTGTAGGATTCGTGGCGCATAGGTGGATAGTGGCTATGGCACTTCCTGTTTTAGCTACGGCAAACCTCGAGGGTCACCCGGACAGCTCGCATACCGCCGCGCACCCGGCCGTCAACAACGGTATTAATAAAACGCGATCTCCCGTTCCCTTTTTTTTTTTTTCCGCATGAAAACACACATTCCCAATCGTGTACCATATAATCTACATATCAAATGAAACCTTACAGTCTCCTCTTTTTGATTATGCAATTCATTTCCCGGCACAACAATCTCTCCCTGAGCACATGGGGCTTTTATACGGAAAAGCACAAAACGAGGTTTGTTACTTTGCTTACCTTTGAAGGCCTTGCACAGGACAAACTCTGTATTTCACCACAAGCTTGGTATCAATTTGTCTGTAAGGATCCAGCGAATAAAATCCAGTAAAACAATTTAGTCCAAAACACGTGTTAGATCCATTACGACGTGTGATACAGCAGCATGCTTGTTGTTTACCCAAAACCACGAGCCTCCCCCCACCCCACCCGCACCTCTCTCCCTCTCTGCTTCTCTCTTGTGGAGCGCGCGCCGAGCGCTCCGCCTGCTTTGCCTCCGGTGCTACCACGAGCCTTGCCGAAGGCGAAGGCGGAGCCCAAATGTCCTTCTGCGGCTCTCGTATTCAAAATGGCTGCCTCTGCATGGGGAAGATCCCCCTTTTATGTGACTATATCTAAGTCCAAAAGAATACTTTGATTTCATGATGGAAGTGAAAAGGCTTGAAAAACAATGTATTTTTGAATGGGTATCTTCAATTTTGGTAATTAAAAATCTTACACACTGTCCCTTTAAAGTTTCAGGTTGTTCATAATATTATAATAATTTGTAAAAGGAAGAGCTCATCAAATAAAAAAGACTTCTGTAATAGATTTGCGTTTCTCTGGACAAATATTTGGACTTATTGCTATTTTTGGGGTATATTTGCCATGAGTTTTCTGATCCAGCCCCTTTGGGATCAAAGTAGGTTGGATACCGCCCCCAGACCAAAATGAGTTTGACATCCCTGGTCTAGAATGTTCCTCATGATGGTGTTAAACTTATCTTAATGGAGACAAGCAGGTGATGTTACAAGCCAGTTCTGTGCAGAGGTGAGTACACTCACAGTTAGAATGCATGTTTTCAAGCATTTTTGCAATAAAATGTAATAAATGCAACATAGACTAGTCAATGCCATACTGTGGAACATTCCAGGCAAAGCAATAACATCTCCATGGATACCAGCTTGTGTATGTTCCACTACAAAAGTTACAGTCCTACTTTAGACACACACAACTCAAATAAAAACTGGGACTAAACATGTACAAGTCCAGGACTAAACCCAGACAAATCTACATCGGGACTAAACCAGAATCAAACCAGGACCAGAAACCAGACCTTAAACCAGGACTAAGCCAGACCTTAGCTCCACCACCTTACATAATTCACATCATATTGACATTTCTATTGATTATGTCTCGCATAACTGGGTGCTAGCGTTCACTGCTATTCACTGCTGACATTTGTGTTCCTAAAGAGGCTAATTTGTCCTACTCTGCTTGCCATACTTCCAGCTTATTAATTTCAAGAGCTCGCCACTTAATGCGTCAATAATTGGCCCAACCCTTCACCCGCAACATTTCTATGCAATCATGAAGAGTCCATAAATAATTAGCAAGAATTATGAAAGATTACAATAACATTTTTATCAAGCTGACAAATGAGACGTCACGACCGGCTGCACCGCTTATTGATCAGAATGAGTTGACAAATTATAGTTCTATAAAGTGTTGTTTGAAGGTCCTGTATTACGCAAATTGGACTCTTGTGAGCTTGAAGTTATTTAATGTTGTTACCTCATCTGAAACATACCTAGTTTATTAGTCTGTCTACATCTCCAAAGATCAAAATGCCCTGTTCCACCTTGTGATGTCATGAAGCAGTTTTAGATCATAAATCTAGTTAAAGGTCTGATATTACACTGTTTTCTGATCTGTTATAATGTTTCCTCATCACAAGCAGACCTGGAGTTGTGTTTTGTTTCATTTGTATTGTAAGCTACTATTTATACTATTATATAATTTCACTGTGGACAAGCCCGGATCTAGACTGCACAGATTGGGGGGGCATTTCAAAATTTTGGTGGGGCATAGTGTGGAGTTTCATGTGGGACATTTTTCTTCTAGGGGTTCTTAACCTTTTTGACGTTGAGGCCCAGTTTTCCCAGTGTAGAGTGGCGTGGGGCCCATTAAGTATTAACAGTGTATCAGAGGTGGAGGGGGAGGTTGTGATCATATGGGGCATTCCTCTCCGCTCCAAACCCTGGCGGAGCGACAGAAATCCTGCCCCCCCACTGCGCCCCTTTCGCGGTCTCTGCTCCGACACGCCCCGGCCTCCATGCACCGCCTCTTCCTTTTAGCAAACAATGTCCAGTTCTTGCTTTAAAACCTGCAATATCGGTCTAGGGTTGCGCTGGATCGATGGTGAGGTGACGTCTCTCGCCAAATTACGCGTTTTAAGTGGATTTATACGCTGCGGACGAGACGCTAAAGTGAATACGCGCACGTAGAACACGATCCGAGCCAGATTCAATGATAAAACTGAGATAACAATTGATAAATCTTGGTTTTGGAGCACGCTGCGAGGCGGAGGGAGCCCAACCAACATTCCAGCGGATGCCCAATTGCCTTTGTGTTGCACGCGGGGACCATGGACTCTCGGAGCGTAAATACCCCGATATGACTGCGCTGGCGATGATTTGAAATGTTCCGTGATTGAAGCACCATTGTTCGGGCCCGAAACATGAACAGGAACTGCGCTCGGCCTTCGCTTCGCTCACGTCTTTTTTCTTTTTTACTGTAGAGATATGCGACTGGTGACTGATTCACCGAACTCTCTATACTTATTGTCCTACTGGCGAATCAGACGTCGTGGAATTTTGGTGGAGCGAACAAGAAAACGTGATAGGCAGGTTGAAATTACATCAAATACAGTTGACCAATTGGGTGGGCAGGAGAACATTTTGGGTGGGCATTGCTCACCCCTGCCCACTTCTAGATCCGGCCTTGATTGCGGAGTGTCCTGTGTAAGGACACAACAACAGTTTCTGCCATTGATGCTCCCCTGTGGCACCTGGAATTCCCAGCGCTCTCCCATCTAAGTACTAACCAGACCCTGGCCTTGTTTAGCTTCTGAGCTCAGGCTTTGACAAGGAGTTTTGGCCTCAAAACTACCACTACATGACATCACAAGGTGGTACAGAGCATTTGGAGATGTAGACAGAAATTTCACCATTTGCCATTGTTTGGTTTCTTACAAATTCTACCACAGACCTCTGAGCTAGCACTCAATTTGAAACTATGGCAGTCTACGATGTCTGGACATAACATGAACCCAGTGCTTTAAGTTCGTGTTGCATCAGAAAAGCTCCTACACCGTCTGTCCCACACTTTCCATCTGATGAAAGCCTCTGGTGGTGGAGTGCATGTGCATACTTGTGAATGAGCTCTGGGTGTGCTCCTCTCCCTGATGCACAGAGAGCTAAAGCTAATCAGAACGACTTCCCCAAGGAACGGCCTAATGCGTTTAAACAGTCCTGAGGGAGCCCGGCTGACACACCAGAGATGTGCTGTTCTTCCACTTCACACTCTTAACGCTGCTGCAGCTGAGTTTGCTGAGTTTGCTGTTTTATAAACATTACAGTTATTCCTCACTTAAGAGTTCAGAGCATCCTAATTAATCACCATGATGAGTTCATAAAAGCTTTTCAACTTTCAGAGATCAGAGAGTTTTCCATCTGTGAACAACAGCTAGCATGGTAACATGAACTTCCTGATTATTAGACAATAAAATGCATTTGAGGACAGTGAGGTTCAGATCTTAGCCAGGGAAAAGAACTGGTTTGAGAGGGGGGTTAAAGAGGCTATTTTTGTCAAAAAAGAGAATCCGTCGTTAAAAAGAAATGGGGGAGTTAGACATAACTTGTCTCCCATCTATAATTCCATTCTTAAACCACGTCAAAACAGACAAAGAAACATTAGGGCAGACGAGCCAGGGCAGAGGGGTGGAGAGGGTCGTTAGACGTTGAATAGGGGGTCGTAACTAGTCGCCAGAGTAATTTGGAAAACAAAGAGACAGATTAGGGGGGTTCGTTTTCAGAGCTTTTTCAGTGTAGGACGCCCCTTCCGGCAGCTAGATATAAGCAGTGTCTAACCAGTACAATAACCAGAGCTGACGAAGCCTCTCGGATGAGCGGCGAAACGTTTTCAACCAAAAAAACTTTGTCCAGTTGACAAATTGAACTTCTCCTTTTATCATGGATTCTACCTGGACGACTGAGGGACTTTTCACGCAAATGCATTATAGTTAGATGCCAATTTGTTTATTGTTAGATGCTGATTTATGTTTTTTTTAAGTGGGTGCTGAGTGTATGCACACTCCTGTGAGCACTCCCCTTCCGTACAGCAGTGGACACACACTGGGCATTCACTAACCAGTGTGGTAAACAGTTTTACAACTTTGATAGAGTGTTAGCATTGTCTGTTCAGACTCAAATCCTGGACTCGTCTTCTCTGGTGTCTTTCAAAGTTCAAAAGTTCAAAATTCAGCTTTACTGTCAAAAAACATATGTACAGGTTGCACACACAGGATTTGAAATTGCCGCGCCCCCTAGGCCCACAGTGAACATTAAACATCTGGTAACAACACAATGACTAAAACATCACATATACCCATAGCAAAAGTACAGTAAACTTGTATATAATACAAATAGGTAAAACACACAATGTGTAGCGTAATAAAGCTCAAATAGTGTCATTTAAAGGAAAAGTAACATTATTTTACAATCTGAGCCTTCTTTCGGTAATAAAACAAGTCGTTTGACTCACCCATAGCACGTTGGTGTCATTTGGAGCTGTTTGGTAAAAGTTATGTTGTAGCGTATCCGTTAGCGTATCCGTTAGCGTGAGTACTCGGGGCATTACTTTGCGGTCTCACAAACTTTAGCACTTTTCAAATCATAGAAGCCCGATGTCTTAATCGATTTCGTTTGAAGCAAAAGTGGCCTGTAATCCGAGATTTATCCATAGTTTTCAGCTTTGCGTTTCATGTTTGGGTCCCGGGAGCTGAGAGCACAGTCCGCGCATGCGCACTGGCGTCCTCATCAACTTGAAACTATGGATAAATCTCGGATTACAGGCCACTTTTGCTTCAAACGAAATCGTAGATTAAGACATCGGGCTTCTATGATTTGAAAAGTGCTAAAGTTTGTGTTATTTGGAGACCGCAAAGTAATGCCCCGAGTACTGAATGGTGTTGGTTTTCTTTCTAATCCCTACTTTGCAGGATTTAACCCTTATCGCACAACGGGAAACACCCCAGTCCTGCTCCTGCCCTGACCCCTCGGCATCCAGTAGGTGGATTAGCCAATCAAGGACAAGTATGGTCCGTCCATATCAAACCAAATATGGCTGGACACGAGGAAAAAAAGAAAGGAAAAAAAATCACAAGGGACTGGAATAAATTGTGGCTTTCTGCAGAATCAAGTGAAGCACTAAACTGTTCATCTGAGTTGAAAGACCTTTTTTTTTTTCACTTTTTTTATTTGTAAATGATAGGTGACCAATGAGCTCCCTCGTTTCACATGCATCACTGACATAAAGTAATCGGATTAGATCGTGTTTGGTTCTGGCTCGAGATGCAACAAAGACAGACTGATACCTCTCTGTAAACAAAATAAAAAGAATATCATTTTGGATGAGCAAGACAAATGTTTTCCTTTTTCAAACAGACACGTGCCTATGCTAACACGAGCACTAATGCACCAGCTCTACTTGAGAAACGACGCTGCTCTACCCTGGTGTCTTTGTTCATTTAATTGCCTCCATTAAAAGAATCAAAGCAGTGATATTACACTGGGCACGATTAACTCCTCTCTTTTCCTCTCTTAATACTTTCCTCTTCGGTGGATGTTTGTCGGAGTGTGGACCTGGTCATTACCTCTGGACTTTGAAACCTCATGATGGCTGCTCGCACTTGTACTACCCGGTCAATTGGTCAGCAATGGGGTGGAATAATTGGGTATTTCGGAATGTTTGGAGCTGGTTGAAACTGTGAAGGGGTTCTGGGATGCCAGGGATTCTGGGATGGACTTTTTTAGATGAGGAGAAAGAAAGGTACAGTGTGCAAAAAGTGTGAGATCAGTAGGTTGCGTTCACGTGACATCATTTTACAGTCTCTATAGTTTAACGAAGACGTATTGTGCTTGTGTTCTAAAGTTATAATCTGATTATAGTTTGGACTAAACCCTAGAGAATATGGGTTTTTTCATCGTCGGTGCAGATTGTTTTAGAATCCAGACAAACCAATGGCCGATGAGCTCTGACGATATATTTTGCCCAATACGTAAGGTTGATCATATTCCTCAAATTACAATATTTAAATTTACTACAAACTCATCCACAGCACTTTCTTTACCACAAACACATGAGAGCTGTGCATTCACATTTTCAGTATCTCTTTGCACTTAAATGTTCAAATAAAGCTTTATACATTTTCTTTATGCAGCACATCAGCCAAAACGAAATACTGACGGTGCTGAAAATTTAAAGCTGATAGCTGTTGCATTAAAAAGTGCAAATAACAGCCCAGTATATCGATCTCTATTTGTACATTTTAAATCAGATGTAAGATGTAAAAACAGCTTGGACTTGGGTTGTTTTCACACCTACCTTGTTTGGTTTGTTTAAAACGAACCAGAGTTTGTTTGCTCCTTTGATTCGGACCTTTTGGGCTGGTGTGAATAAAAACCAAAAATCTCGATCTGGAGCAAACAAGTGAACCGAGACCACCTAAAAAGCTCGGTCTCGGCACAGTACCATTCGAACTCTGGTGCGGTTCGTTTGAGGTGAGAATGCAGACCGGACTCGATCCGACACAAGTTGGCTTTTTGTACTTAACGAGCTCCCGTCGTATGTCGAGCATTATGGGAAACCGAGGCTGACGAAACTAAACTAAACTAAACGAAACTTACGAGGATTACTTATGTTTTGCGTGAAGAGCAAGAGTCAGAACTTGATTTGCGCACATGAGCGCTGTCCTCCGTAGTCGTCTTGCCCTGTGTCTTCGTCGTTTGGAAATTGATTGTACAATAGTGTAAACCTCACGATGCTGCTCAAACATTTGTGCGAACTGTAAAAACTGAGCAAACCATATCGCTAAGGCTAGATTGAAAACAGCACGTAACGCCATGATTCTCCTCCTTCACTTGTTTGGACACGACGCTTTGACACGGCTCATTTCTGTCCAATGGCTGAGCGACCTCAGCACACGTGATTTTGTTTATACATGTTGGTCCGCTTGGGAAAAAAGTGCAGTGTGAAAGCGAACCACACCAAAATATATATATATTTTTAATTTGGTCTGGACCAAAGCAAGTGAACTATCGGACTTTCCTGGTGTGAAAACGACCTTAGACAGACTTTATTGATCCACAAGGGAAATTACTTGGACACAGTAGTTCACAGATCACAATATAATATAATAAAGAGTAAACAAATCTAAAAATGGTAATAAAACTTCTAAATTAATTTCATTCATTCATTTTCTTCTTAATCCGTGGTCCGGGTTGCGGGGGCAACAGTCCCAACAGATCTGCCGTCCAGAGCACAATGCACCAGCCCCCACGGATCCTCCTGTGGGTGGTGGGTCCACGGGAGGACAGCCCCACGTCGCTCCTTCGGACAACCGGCCTTGATGTATTTCTTGTCATGGGGGCTCTCTACCAGTGTACCAGTGGGTTAAGTGTCTTGCAATAAAAAATAGCAAGAGACAGGTGTCATATAAAGCCCTATTCTGACGGGATTAGTTTTATGGGGTGACATGGGGTGAAGTAATAATTACCAGGGAATTTAGTCCTGTCTGAACGCGCCATGTCCGCAAACATAACGGAGTATGTCTGTGAAATTTACAGCGAGTTTCACCTTCTGTAAAATGGTCTGGAGGAATTACCACAGGTAATATTAATCTCGTGTGAATGCGACCCTCAGTAAAGATGTATGTAATATTTCGTCACATCTGTTTAAAGAAATAATTTACCGCAATGGAGGAGCTTGAAGCGCTTTGTTTTTCCGGCAAGCAAAATGATCTACCGGTACTCTCAAACAAACGCACACATCGACCAATGAAAAAGCCCAAGAGGTATAAATCAGTCATCAGATGCATGAAACTTCTGCTTGCTTTAGGTAATGTATGCTCTATTAGTCCTGATTATGGGCAATAATTTGCATAGTTATTTTGCCATGTTGAATGAAAAATGTAGTACGCAACAGAAGATAAGATAAGATAAGATAAGATAAATAATAATAATACTAAGTATGTACAATCAACTAAAAAACACAACACAACACTGTAAGGTTAAAAGGCACAGGAACGCTGCACAATAAATGTCTTTGATTCTGAGCAGTGAACAAACTGCAGTTAAAGTGACTCCAGTTCAGTAATATATAATATCACTACAATAAAGTGACTCAGATGATTGTGAACAGTGCAGTGATGGACAGTGGTTGATAAATAAATAAGTAGCAGGTAAAGTGACTTTAAATAATATTGCACATGTAATTATTACTATGGAGATGACACATGGTTGCTATGGAGATGAACATGACTAGCGTTGATCATTGTACAGTCTGACAGCAGCAGGAAGGAAAGATCTGTGAAATCTCTCTTTAACACAGCGAGGGTGAATCAGTCTGTCACTGATGCTGCTCTCTAGAGCCGACAGAGCGTCCTGCAGGGGGTGACACTCATGGTCCAGCATAGACATAAGTTTAGCCAGGACCCTCTTGTCCCCCACCTGCTGCACCGAGTCCAGAGGACAGCCCAGGACGGAGCTGCACTTCCTGATGACCTTGTCCAGTTTCTTCTTCTCCCTCTCTGGTGCTCCAGCAGACCGTACAGGATGGCAGATGCCACCACAGAGTCATAGAAGGTCCTCAGGAGTGGCCCTCTCACTCCAAAAGACCTGAGTCTCCTCAGGAGATAGAGCCGACTCTGGCCCTTCCTGTACAGTGCATCAGTGTTATGAGTCCAGTCCAGTTTATTGTTCAGATGAACACCCAGGTACTTGTAAGAGTCCACTCTCTCAATGTCCCTTCCCTGGATGTTCACTGGTGGGGGGGCAGTAGAGTGGCGTCTGTGGAAGTCCACCACCATCTCCTTGGTCTTCCCCGCGTTGATGAGAAGGTGGTTCCGCTGACACCAGTCCACACAGTCCTGCGATAGTCCTCTGTAATCTGTGTCATCATTGTCTGTGATGAGACCCATGATGGCGGAGTCATCGGAGAACTTCTGCAGGACACAGCTGTCCGTGTTGTGTCTGAAGTCTGCAGTGTAGAGGGTGAAGAGGAAGGGCGCGAGGACCGTGCCCTGGGGCGCCCCCACACTGCAGGTCATGAGGTCAGACACACAGTCCCGGGCTCTCACAAACTGGGGCCGGTTTGTGAGGTAGTCCAGGATCCACTCAGACGAATACAGAGCGGCAGAGCGTAAACAAACTCCTCCCATGTCAAATACTGTAAATATTATGGACATTTTTTGTCCTGTGTGAATGGGGTCATTTATATTACAGAGGTCCTGTGATAAACCGCAAGCAAAAGCAGAATACTACACGTGTCTACATTTAGGAAAAGAACACTGCAGAATGAAGTAAGTACAGAGTAGTGGGCGCATGTCAGTGGTGGTGAAAACAGGTTGATCAGTAATATGGCGTCTTGAAAGTCAAAACAGTCAAACATGCATGAACCACTCCAAATAGTGATTGGTTAGAAGCTCTGAAAAGCTTTTTTTTTTTTTTTTTTAACTTCTTATTTATGCTTTTTCAAAAACAAAGGTATAGAACAAAACAAAATCTGTGGGTTCTACAAAAAACATAAAAAGCTATACATTTCTCTTATTCTTATAATTGTAAGTAATATAGTAGTACCTCATAGAAGTAGTCGTAAACTAGACCTTTTTCATCTAGTGGCCTCAGGAATCGGGTTTTTGTCTGTCTTTCCTGTTAAAGTGGATCTAAAGAACTCATTAAACTTCTCTCTGCTCTGTGAGAGAAGTTACTCTAACACTACCCATTTACGATCTGGTGTCTCAGCTGATGCAAATTCCCTAAACGTGCTGAAAAGTCTATTTTACATAATAGGTGTGCTTTAAAAGTGAGCCGGAGGACAGGTCAGAATTCTATATTGTATTTGTTAACCAGGTTTATGGCCATTATTTCAGCAACAACAGCAGATATATGACCCACCACCACCAAGCTCGGTGACACGGTGAAGATGGCTCGCAGCTAGCAGCCCAAACATGTCAAAGTAAATGAATCTCCTACTGTATTGTCTCAAATGAGGACCTACGCTACATACAATTTTTACTATTTTGTGCAAAACTGATTATTGTGAGCTTTTAGTCATGTTATAATGTTGTTACCTCCTCAAAAACAGACCTGGAGTTGTGCTTTGTTTCATTCACACATATTTGAGTAATCCTTTATTATCAGTCTATCTACATCTTTAAAACTCAAACTGCTCTGTTCCACCTTGTGATGTCATGAAGTGATAGTTTTCAAATGAACAGCTCCTTTTGCCTATAGTTTAGTAGAGATTGGCAATTCCAGGGCTGAAATTACCCAAATGATTCTAGTGAATGTGGGTGGAGTTTAAAAACACAAGAGAAGAGAGGGAAAGAGAGGGAGAATGAGGAGAAAGGAAAGGTGGAGGTGGAGGTGGAGGGGACTGACCCGGAACAGGAAGTCCTTCTTCTAAAGGAGGAAGTTTTTCCCTTGGAGGGGATTTTCACTCACTGTGTGCACATTGTAGGATCGGATTGGATTTCTCCAAATCCGATCCTGTTACTCTGCGGGTGGTCTGTCCTTTGATCCAAGTGCACATGAAGCTCGTGTGATCGGATAATGGTCAGCGACCTGGTCAGCGACCTGGCCGGCTCCGCTACGCTATGTGGCGCTGTAGTCCAACTACTTCCGGGTGATGGCTACTCAATAAAAACACAACACACTATGTGGTGGTATACAAAGATGGCGCTCGAGGAGTTTGACGAAGCAGCATCGGTGTACGTGTTGTGCATTCTTTCTTCGCAGCCATGATTTCGTCTGACTTTTCCGGGAACAATCGCTACTTATGACGGTGTCGGCGCCTCCTGCCACTTCCGGGTGAAATCCCTGGCGAAAATTCCCGCGCATGCGCAGTACGCCAATCCGATCCGATATCGTGCACAAGGCAGCAGCAAGCGGATTACTATCAGCCTAAGCCAGCGGTTCCAGTCGGATCCTTTGCCTGTGCACATGAATTCGATATGATCCCAATCCGTTTGCAATTGGATTACACTCGTCCATGTGCGCGCAGTGACAGATGAGCAAATTCAACAGGAAGTCCAAACATGGTCTTGCTTAAAGGTTCGGGCTGGGTTTAGACTGCTTTTAGACCTGGTTTAGTCCTGGTTTAATCCTGGTTTAGACCGCTTTTAGTCCTGGTTTAGACCTGGTTTAGACCACTTTTAGTCCTGGTTTAGTCCTGGTTTGACCTGGTTTAGACTGCTTTTAGTCCTGGTTTAATCCTGGTTTAGACCTGGTTTAGACCACTTTTAGTCCTGGTTTAGACCACTTTTAGTCCTGGTTTAGTCCTGGTTTAGACCTGGTTTAGACCACTTTTAGTCCTGGTTTAGTCCTGGTTTGACCTGGTTTAGACTGCTTTTAGTCCTGGTTTAATCCTGGTTTAGACCTGGTTTAGACCACTTTTAGTCCTGGTTTAGACCTGGTTTAGACCGCTTTTAGTCCTGGTTTAGACCTGGTTTAGACCACTTTTAGTCCTGGTTTAGTCCTGGTTTGGACCTGGTTTAGACCACTTTTAGTCCTGGTTTAGTCCTGGTTTGGACCTGGTTTAGACCACTTTTAGTCCTGGTTTAGTCCTGGTTTGGACCTGGTTTAGACCACTTTTAGTCCTGGTTTAGTCCTGGTTTGACCTGGTTTAGACTGCTTTTAGTCCTGGTTTAATCCTGGTTTAGACCTGGTTTAGACTGCTTTTAGACCTGGCTTAGACCACTTTTAGTGCTTGTTTAGTCCTGGTTTAGACCTGGTTTAGACCACTTTTAGTCCTGGTTTAATCCTGGTTTAGACCGCTTTTAGTCCTGGTTTAGACCTGGTTTAGACCACTTTTAGTCCTGGTTTAGTCCTGGTTTGACCTGGTTTAGACTGCTTTTAGTCCTGGCTTAGACCACTTTTAGTGCTTGTTTAGTCCTGATTTAGACCTGGTTTAGACCACTTTTAGTCCTGGTTTGACCTGGTTTAGACCGTTTTTGGATATGGTATGATAAAAATCTCCAAAATGAACATGCATTCTCTTAATTTAGTCTTTTGTTTTGGCTAAAAACTTACATAATGAGGCTTTAAATAGATCAGTAAAACAATGCAATATCCAGGTGAGACAGTCGTTATAGAAACCCACACAAAGCCTGCAGCCTGATGATTTAATTAAAGATGGTTATAGGAAATCGCTTTCAGAGTTGTACCTTCTCCTTCAAGCCCTACAGCGCAAGAGCAGATGGTGAGTGCATCCCGAGAAGTTTTGTGAATAATGTAGTGAGTTAATACACTGGACTAGAACATGGGCCCTGGAGCTTAAAGTAGCTTTCGTTTGTGGTGGGAAAACAATGAGCAATTTTGCATTTTTTTTTTTTTTTCTGATTTTGTTTTGACTTTTATCTTATTTATGTTACGTTTTAGGATACCTGACCCTTTGCCATGAAACCTAATGATAAAAATATGAGGCTACCCTTATGACTAAAACATAACACATGTAACTTTGTCTGGAATGTTTCACAGTATGGCATTAAACCTTTCTATCTTCACGGAGAGCCCAAACCAGACCAAGTTACAGGTCAGATCTGTGGAGAGGCGACCCCACTCACAGTCAGAATGGAAGTTTTATAGGTGTATTTGAGTTATACATCCACATGTAATTGAATAAATGTTATGTAGGGCTGTTTAATGTCACATTCTGGAACATTTCAGGCAGAGCAATGACATCTCCATAGAAACAAGCAGATGACGGACCCACCACCAAAAAGTTACCTAGTGAAATAAAATGAAAGTAAATAAATACTTAAGAAATAATCTTGCCTAGTTTACTGATACTCTGCAGTAATCAAGATTCCCTGGGAGTCTGATGCTAACTGTAGGCACTGCCCTGTCTGAAGCGGTGTTATTCGAGTTAGACTTTAATCTGATCATTGTTTTAGCAGAGCTTTCACTCACAAGCTACCTAGTATTAGCCAACAGTCACTCTTGTCATGGTGCAAGTTTTGTAGTTATTGTTGTTACATATTTTGGTGTATCTTATTCCTTTAGTGTAGTGTGCCCTTAGTGTTTTATTTTGACATTTGTCCTGTGGCTTGTTACTTTTAGTTTTACTTCCTGTCTGTTGATTGTTTTCTCTGCCCTAATGTGTTACACCTGTGGCCGTTTCCCAATTCAGCGACGGCACACTTGTGAGCGTCCTTGGACGGGTGGGGGTGCATTTCGGATGTGGAGTTAGTGTGTGTTTGCTCAGACACATTAAAAATTAGGGGGAACATTGGTCATGTCCCAATTCCAAGTATTACTAGTCGCAATAGTATAATATTTTTGTCTTTAGGGAACAAGGAGCAGACCACCCGGCTCATTGAGCTGAGGCGGGACCTGTTCCATTTCGCAGACGGCCATGTGAGAAACGTAGTGCACTATGGACAGAACGAGTGTGCGCCGTCTCAACGACAGACCGAGTGCACACTCACAAGCGTGCCGTCGCTGAATTGGGAAACGGCCTGTGTCTGTGCGTTTATACCCTAAAGCCGTGTCTCAATTCTCAGTGTGCACAGTTCAGAGTGTGGTTTTAGGGGCACTCCGGAGTGCACTCTGGACTGTGCATACTTGCACACTCCGCGGACCCCATGGGCGTCGGCGAAATAGGACAGGTCCGCCGACTCCATTTTCTTCCATAGAAAAAGTAGCGAGTGGTGCATGCTTGGATATATCAGTGCGCATGGATGCACAGTTAGTTCACGCCCCGATTTCCATGGAAACAACTGCGGTTTTCAGGGTGCATTTTAAGTGTGCATGGGACAAGAAAGAACAGCAATCATCGCGCCGGAAGTGATGTATGCACCCTTAAAACCACAATCCGAACTGTGCACACTAAGAATTGAGACATGGCTAATGTTCTCCTCTGCCGTTTGTTGGTCCATTGTCATTATCAGTGTCTCGTCATGTCATGCCAGTTTAGATTTTTGGCGGGATTTTGGTAGTGATGGTGAGATGAAGCCCCATGAAGCATCGATACTTTCAAGCCGTGTCTCAATTCTCAGAGTGCGCAGTTCGGAGCGTGGTTTTAAGGGCATGTACGTCACATCTGGCGTGACGACTGCTGTCCCATTTTGTTTTTGTCCCATGCGCAGGTCTGAAAACCGCAGTTGTTTCCATGGAAATCGGGGCGTGGACCAACTGCGTGAAAATGCACACTTCACGCAGTCATATATCCCAGCATGCAGCGCGCGCTACTTTTTCAACGGGAGAAAATGGAGTCGGCAGCTGCATCTGGTAGTTGCAAGACCTGTCGCATTTCGCCGACGCCCATGCGGTCTGCAGAGTGTGCAAGTATGCACAGTCCTAAGCGCAGAACTGTGCACACTGCGAACTGAGACACGGCTCCAGTCAACTGTGCCAGCACTTGTACCGAAACTTCATAAGGATACATTTACTCTATGGCGCCATCAAGAGGTCAATAAAATATACTACACTAGAGACACTTCACCTCTCGCAAAATACACAAAATGGTTTATACTTTGTGAGCCCTGAGCAGACATTGTGTAATTTTATAATAACCTTATTGGGAGGGAAGTTAAAGTACTCCCAAACAGGGGAAAATTCTCGCAGATACTAACCAACCACCAACCAAACCAAACACAAGATGTGCGGGTCGACTCCATTGCGCCACACGCCAAACCAGCAAACCACTTCCTGAATCAGTCACGTGGTACAGGAAGGTTCGAACGTCATCGCTTACGTCATCAAACCGCACTCTGAACCACACTTCGTCTGGATTTTGGCTGATTACTCGACACACACTTCGAAGCCTCGACACAGACCGTAACATCACTAGATTTTGGTCATTCTTTGTTTGTTATTAAAGAACCTTAACAGCAGTCCTGCATTTTGGGTCCTCCATCTGTTTCTACATGACAACTCTCACCTTTTTGTTGAAAATCAAACTTCTAAACAGGACCTTGGGCGCTCATATTGATCACAGGCTCCAGAAAATGTGTTTAAATTTTATATTTTTACTTGAGCTTTGCCAACTTGTGCATTGTGTCGGCACAGTCATTATTTGGATTTTATATTGTGTATTGTGTTCCACTTGTGGACTGTAATGGACCAACACTGTGTGCGTTTGTGTGTGTGAGAACTGCTGCTACAAATGAACTGCCCTCTTGGACGAATACAGTTTGACGTTCTATCACAGCAAAGCGTAAAACCTGTCATAATCCACTATACATTGTGGATTAGCTCGCCGTTCTATCTCCGAAGAACATTACAGTTTTTCCATTAGCAATTTCGGGAGAGTGTTCTGACTATTATCACAGACTTTGACAATGTAGCTATTTGTTTATCCTGCCAGTTTGCACATCTGCTCTGGCAGAGATTTGAACAGCAAAATGTGTTCAGTCCAAGTATACAAAATGGCTTTTTCAAATATGTTCTAACACGAGTGCTACTTTGTTTTAGCGCGAGTGGGAGTGCGTCCTGAATAACCAGATATCTGCTACATGTGTTTGGAAATCAACTCTGAACTTCACTGGAATATATTTAGACACAGTCAAAAAATGAATTGAATACTAAACCGCTAAACTTTTTGTTGCTACTGAAATGTGTAAATGGTTGTACTCGCTCTCTCTACTGTTCCTAGTGCTTTTGTTGATACTTAATAATAATAATTCAAAGCATTTATATAGCGCCTTTCATGACCCAAAGCACTTTGCTCATTCACTCCACACTTGGTGGGGTTAAGCTACTTTCTGTAGCCACAGCTGCCCTGGGGCAGACTGACTTTCACTTAAGTGAAAACTGGGTCAATTTGCAGCTTTCTGGTCATATTCAAGTAGTTGGTGACATCACATTAGACTGCCCTGATTACAGCTTGGTGTTTCTGATACAAACACCTGGCTGCATGGGCGGAGTTTAAAGTGTGGATACTTGGTAGACCAATCACACTGTTCCTTATACTACCAGACCCCACCCCTCCACCCACCTCCTTCAACCCTTTAGTCCTCCAGGTACTGCCCAGTTTAGCTGTTTGAATCATGGTTGTGGGTGGAGTTTAATTCAAAGTTCAAATTTCAGCTTTGTTGTCAAAAACCATATGTACAGGTTGCACACACAGGATTTGAAATTGCAGCGCCCCCTAGGCCCACAGTGAACATAAAACTGATAAACAAGACAATAATCACAATAACTAAAACATCACATATACCCGTAGCAAAAGTACAGTAAACAGTTTGCAGAGTAATAAAGCTCAAATGGTGTCATTTTTGCAGTAGTGTCAGTGTCGTTTAAGTGTCATTTAAGCAGCAGTGTCAGTGTAATTTAAGTGCAATTCAAGCAGCGGTGTCAGTGTCATTTAAGTGCCATTTAAGCAGCAGTGTCAGTGTCATTTAAGTGCAATTTAAGCAGCGGTGTCAGTGTCATTTAAGTGCCATTTAAGCAGCAGTGCCAGTGTCATTTAAGTGCCATTTAAGCAGCAGTGTCAGTGTTATTTAAGTGTCATTTAAGCATCAGTGTCATTTAAGTGCAATTTAAGCAGCAGTGTTAGTGTCATTTAAGTGCCATTTAAGCAGCAGTGCCAATGTCATTTAAGCAGCAGTGTCAGTGTTATTTAAGTGTTTAGTCGCACTTTAAAGTACATGTAACTACACCCACCTCTATTGATACTTTGCAATGACATCACACTGGGGGGGAGGAGGGGTCCTATATGTGTGTCTATGGCGGAACATTCAGCAGGTACGATGTTGCTATGGTGCACACATTAGCAAACACTGTCAAAACTTTGATAAAGTCTGAAAACTCAAGAAAAAAAAATGGATTTAAAGAACACATTTTCAGCTGTTTGATTTTCAACAAAAAGGTGAGAATGACTGAAAAACTGGTGCATAATGAAGTCGTGGGCGACGTTTAGTGGAGGTGCTTAGTCCCATTTTAAATATTTCGACATAAGCCTACTCAAACACGTATTTTGTACCTTGTGATCTCCTAGTAAAAAGAAGTGGACAAGGTGATTTTATTCTGAATGATGAAATGAGGTGGTGTCTAGTCTGAATCAGTGTCTCAGATTTTAGAAAGTGATACTGTCAGATGAAGGACTGTCAGATGAAGGACAAAAGACATTTTTTCCTATTAAATACACAGCACTTTCCAGTGAAATATCCAAAAGGTAAATTCACCAATGTCAAGTCTAGACATTTCAATTAGTGACTACACCTAGAGCTCGCTACATTACAATAAAACTCTGCATTACCTTTGCAATCATATTAACTACTGATGACAGATGACATTCACATTCCCTGGGGGTGTGATGCTAGCTGAAAGCACTACTCTGTTAGATATGTTACTTAATCTGATCTTTATTTTAACACAGTCTGATGTTGGCAAAATGTTGCTCATATGTTGATAAAACCTAAATGTTTTGATGAGAAACATACCATGGTTAAAACTTAAAACTCAAACTCTACAAAGCTCAGTTGGTAGAGGTTGGGGGTTCAATAATCGGTCAAATCCATCGGCTCACAGGTCAACGGTGCGATTCCAGCTCCCACAGATGAATGCTGTCATTGTGTCCTTGGGCAAGACACTTAATCCACACTGTGTCTGCATACACAGGTCTATGAACGTCTGTGTGAATGGGCGCTTCCTTGATGTAAAGTATATAAATGTGACCAAAAATGTATAAAAGCACATTTTGTCAAATAGTAACAGTAAGATATTAAAGGGATAGCGCGTTTTTTTTTTTAAATGTGAATCTGTATGGCGTCCCCTTCAACAGTCTCGTCCATTAACACTGACTTACCGATGACAGCGTCGTCTGGGCCCAGTTCTGCTCCGGTTCCATAGCTCGCGAACGTAGTTCCGGTAGGTTAGTGGGGACATTTAATAAAGCTTGTTTTTCTTCTCAAAACATTTGTCCAAAAAGTTATATATTTGCGTCACAAACAGTTGTCCGTGAAAAATTCTGCAGCTATTTTCTCTCGAGTCGTATCACTGCGCGCCTATTACTTATTATTAACCTGTTCACTTGTAAGCGGATGTTTATAAGTGAACAGGTTAATAATAAGTAACAGGCGCGCAGTGACGCGACTTGATAGAAAATAGCAGCATGCGAATTAGGCTGCTGAATTTTTCACGGAATTTTTTCATTTGTGACGCAAATATATCACTTTTTGGACAAATGTTGTTTTGAGAAGAAAAACAAGCTTTATTAAATGTCCCCGCTAACTTACCGGAACTACGTTCACGAGCTACAGAACCGGAGCAGAACTGGGCCCAGACGACGCTGTCATGGGTAAGTCAGTGTTAATGGACGACACTGTTGAAGGGGACGCCGTACAGATTCACATAAAAAAACATAAAAAAAACGCACTATCCCTTTAAGTCTTCTATATTTTTAAAGATGTGTTGGGCTTTCCATCTGGAAAGCGCTACAGCATGCGGTGCTACTCAAAGAGAAACTGAGAAACAGCTCCTTTCCACAAGCCATCAGGCTAATCAACACTAAAGTAAATTCCATGAACATCCCATGAACATGTTAATGACATCCAAAAAACCCCCAAACTTACACACACTGATGTCCATGCAGCTTTTCAGCACTCTTGCACTTTACAAATTGCATCTTCACTTTTGCACCTTACATATTGCACATTTCATCCCACCTCGAACTTTCCTTCTTATTGGAAGCGTATATGTTTACCTGTATGTCTATTTATTGTTCATGCCTTTGTACACTTCATGTCCATGAGTGTAGCTGTGTGTTTGTGTGCGTGTTTTTAGTTATTAGTTTAAATTGCACATTTGGTGTCTGGTGATACTCAATTTCAGTCCTCCGTGTAATGTCTGTTACATAGTGAACTGACAATAAAGTATACTTTGACCTTTGAAGTGCTTTGCTCATGGAAAAAAAAAAAAAAAAAAAAACATGCATAAACCAGAACAGGCACTGAACTGGCAACCTTGAAGAGTTTAGCATTAGAACATCACAGTATAGACTCTCTCCTGCACAAGCACTTCAGCCACTTAAGCCTATTAAATGTTATAGAGGATTCTAATGAACTATTAATTATGAAGCAGTGCATTGATTTATTTATGAACTGAACCAGATGGAGAGACTGTTAAATTGTATATGAACGTTTAGACAGCTAATTTCACTAAAACATAATGAACAGCTTTATATTTTAGATTGTACAAACATGTTTTTGCAAATCTTTCAATTTGGTTGGTGTTTATAATATTATTTCCTGGATGGACATGGGCAGCAGATAATCCAACCAATCATGACGCTAACAAGGGCCCAAACTTGAATTGCACGGTCATTATGATTACACTAGAAACGCACCAATCCAGCTTTTTCAGTTCCAATACCAGCATTGCTTTCCCCCAAAACACAGATAACCTATTACAAAATGGATCTGACTGTGTTATTTATCCTTCAGATCACTACTCAACAGGTTTGTATGAATAAACATTTAAACATTATGAGATTTTCAAAGCCTACATCAGCCTGAAAATAGTCTTATTACATTCAGCTAAAGTCCCAAACAGGATATCGGCTGAATCAGTATCAATCCAACCCCATTTCCTGGATTAGCTGCGATATCCCATACCAGCATCAGTCCATCCCTAGTTTAGACTAATAAAAATCTTGGAAAAATGTCTTACTTATGAGTAAATTGAGCAAATGAGTTGATGACATAGAGATAATACATTGTGGAACTTGCTGCTTTTTCTTCCTGTATTCTTGTACTGTTTTTTGTTGTTTTTCCTACAAACAAGCCGATTAACTGATAAATGCACTTTAAAGGGCCCATATTTTTGACCTATGTTATATCAGCATTAGGGCTGTCAGTTTATCGCTTTAATTAGATTAATTAATTACACTGCAAATTAACGCGTTATAAAAATTAACGCAATTAATTATGAGTGGCAATTCAATGTGTGTGCATTTTAAAGGGATAGTGCGTTTTTGCTTTTTTTTATGTTAATCTGTATGTCTTCCCCTTCAACAGTGTCCTGAGATTAACACTGACTTACCCATGACAGCATGATGTGATCCCGGTTATCCTCCGGTTCCGTAGCTCGTAAACGTAGTTCCGGTAAGTTTGCGGGGTCAGTTAAAGGGATATGCCACCCCCAGGTCAAACTTGGGCATCTCCCCACAGTCCAGAGACTAAAATAAGTGGTGGAAAGCGTTTTTCTGGTGACACAGCCATTGTCCAGGTCTGTCGCCACTGACCGCCGCGGTATCTGCAGCTCCTCCGCGTTAGACTGGAGTCTAACGTCGCCAGAGAAAGATTTCGGCCAAAAGGAATTAATTTGCTCGATGCTTTTCCCAATTACTTTCTGTGTAGTGCGCATTCATATCGAGTGCAAATAAATGTGCAAATCAACACGGAGAGCTTGACTTGGTCATTTTGGGTGGGAACTATTTTTCAGTGCGGAAAAACACAGCCGAAGCACACACCACGCTGACAGGGGAATCCCTGTTACGCACCAGGAAGGCAGTTCCCCTGTTACGCAGCGTGCTGTGTGCTTCGGCTGTGTTTTTCCGCACTGAAAAATAGTTCCCACCCAAAATGACCAAGTCAAGCTCTCCGTGTTGATTTGCACATTTATTTGCACTCGATATGAATGCGCACTACACAGAAAGTAATTGGGAAAAGCATCGAGCAAATTAATTCCTTTTGGCCGAAATCTTTCTCTGGCGACGTTAGACTCCAGTCTAACGCGGAGGAGCTGCAGATACCGCGGCGGTCAGTGCTGACAGACTCGGACAATGGCTGGGTCACCAGGAAAACGCTTTCCACCACTTATTTTAGTCTCTGGACTGTGGGGAGATGCCCAAGTTTGACCTGGGGGTGGCATATCCCTTTAATAAAGCTTGTTTTTCTTCTCAAAACAACATTTGTCTGAAAAGTGATATATTTGCGTCCCAGACAGTTGTCCGCTAAAAATTCAGAAGCGTATTTTGCATTTGCATATTTTCTCTCTTGATTCATATCAATGCGCTCACATTAGCTCTATTAGCCTGTTCACTTGTAAACTTCCGCTTACGACGGACTGCATCCGCCGTACACATCCGCTAAAAGTTAACAGGCTAATAGAGCTAACATGGGCACGCTGATACGAATCAAGAGAGAAAATATGCGAATGCGAAATACGCTGCTGATTTTTTAGCGGACAACTGTCTGGGACGCAAATATATCACATTTCGGACAAATGTTGTTTTGAGAAGAAAAACAAGCTTTATTAAATGACCCCGCAAGCTTACCTGCAAACTAACTACTTGCGTGAGTTCCAGAACACGAGCCGAACCGGGCTGAGATGAGACTGTCAGAGGTAAGCCAGTGTTACCGCACGACACTTTTAGAAGGAAATCCATACAGATTAACATAAAAAAACGCACTATCCCTTTAAATTTGGTGTGTGGCGAGCAAATCGCTGCCAGGGCCTTTGAACGGCAAGTTTATTTATTAAAAGAACGAAAACGGGACAATCAACAAGAACGCTGTGATTTGGAGCTTTTGTAAAAAAATAATTTTTTGATCATCGAAGCTGCTCCAGCCTGACTTATCATTTGAACAATAAACACGTCCGGACATGTTCCATTGTTACCGGTGATAGAGCGAGCGTGAGTGCACTTCAACAAACCACCAAACCAACAAACCACCAATCCACCAAACCACCAAACCAACAAACCACCAAACCAACAAACCGCCACATCACGCTCGCAGAATTTGGGAAACGAAATAGCAAAGTGACCACAGAAAAACCTGACAAACTCAATCACAAAGTTGGTTGGTTGGTTCGTTCTCTTGCTCACTCACAATCTGTCTCCCTCATGAGATTAAAAATGCGATTAATTAGATTAATTAATTACAAATCCTGTAATTAAATAGATTATTTTTTTAATCACCTGACAGCACTAATCAGCATCAACACCTGGAATTTCTCTCAAACTGAAAACACTGTGAGCCACCTTGTAATGTCATGTGGTAATACAGGAATTGCTCCACTGGGATTTTTAAACTCCTTTACTCCTTTTTAAACACCGTCACTAGAATCATTTGGATCATTTCAGCCCTGGAATTGCCTATCTCTACTAAATTAAAGGGAAAAAACAGCTGTTAACTTAAAAACTACCTCTTCATGACATCACAAGGTGGAGCAGAGCATTTTGAGCTTTGGAGGTGCAGACAACCAAATAATGTAGCATCACTCAAACCTGGGTGAAACAAAACACCACTCCAGGTACGCGTCTGATGAGGTAACAACATCCCAACATGGCGAACATAAAGCTCCCTAGAGTCATTTTTGCGTAATATGGGACCTTTAACCTGAATACATCCAAACTGAAAATAAACCAAGTCTAGACCAGAACTAAACCAGGCCTACATCGGGACTTAAGTGGGATCAAACCAGGATGCAAGCTTTGAGCCAGTCTCTTGATGACCTCGGAGATCTTTGCCTCTTCCCCCTCATCTTTTTCCATGTGCTAACCACTAACTTACCTCCGCGCGAGGCCTCAAAGCGAACCCGGTACAGGCTATAGCGCGGATTTAGCCGGATTAACATTTTTTAGCTGATTTATCTGCTTACAATAATTAGCAGGGGTAATGTAACTTGAGTATGCCTGGGAGAGGCGGTGCTGTTTTGTACGCCGTTATCAAAGCCTTGTGCTCGGATCCCTGGCAGCGCCTCCATTACGAGTCTCACACAGGCCCTGATCCGCCGACCTGCTGCTGTGCGCCAAAACAAGCACTCCTTTTAGTTTGGGTATGTAAATGAACAAAAAGACGGAGTTGCTTACTTGTTTGTGTTGTACTGCTTTTGTAAAAGATGCATTATGTAACTTTTCTGATAGAGGGTCCATCACTTGCTTGTTTCTATGGATATGTCATTGATCTACCTGGAATGTTCCACAGTATGACATTAAACAGCTCTACCTTACGTGTATTCAATTACAGGTGGTTTTATAGCTCAAAAACGTTCTGACTATGAGTGGGGTCGCCTGTCCACAGATCTGACCTGTAACTTGGTCTGGTTTGGTCTCCATGAAGAAAGGTTTAATACCATACTGCGAAACATTCCAGACAAAGCAATAACATCTCCATGGAGAAAAGCATTTGACCGATCCTCCACCAGAAAAGTGACACAATGCACCTTTGAAGAACACATATTGTAGTTCAAATCTATGACACTTATGCAGTGTTGTATAGTAACGAAGTAATAATACTTCACTACTGTACTTAAGTACATTTTGGAAGACTTTGTACTTTACTTGAGTTTTTAAAAAAATGATCACTTTTACTTTTACTTCACTACATTTCTGAATTTAATTGCATACTTTTACTCAACTACATTTTCAATGTGCCGTTTAGTTACTCGTTACAAAAAAAACCTCTACTGACTGAAGGAAGTCAGGACGTGCCTGGGCTTGTTCGCTACTTGCGCATGACAATCAGCCTACACCTGTTGGTTTCATGCAGCTAGTTTAATCAATCAACATGCCTGATGGAAGAGGAGACAGCATCCACGTCGGCTACAAATGAAGGGGGACCTGACGATGAGCATCCCTGGCCGTACTTAAACACAATGTTCTCTTACGCTGATATGAAGGATTCGTTCTATCGAATGAAGTGCCTCTTGTGCCTTCCAAGAAACGTGGAAATCCTATCTTACAGAAACTCCCCGTCCAACCTCAAGAAACACATCGAGGTAAGTTCTAGATTAATGAAATTGTTAGCGTCTATATTCCAATTTCAGTAACCATAACATGGACATTCTAGACACCGTTGTGAAACCTTGAGCATAACATGTAGAAATTAACTTTGTGTGACATTGTTTCGGTTACACAAAGCGTATTTGACGATGTTGGAGCTAACAGGCTACCTAGCTTTTTCGGCTTAAGGGAAGGCATAGCTGTAGGCTAAGTGTAACGAATGAGAAAAGGCACACGAGTTCAAAAGGACAAAAAATAACATTAACATGTGCCTACTTTAAAAAATTTAAACAAGAGCTGTGTGTTTGTGCGATCTAAGTAACAAAGCGAGGGTTAGCTTCAGACTGCCTTTTACTTGATACTTTTACTTGTACTTTTAATTACATTACTTGAGTACATTTATTTTGACATTACTTCTCATACTTAAGTACAAGAAGTTCCAGATACTTTAAGACTTTTACTCCAGTAACATTTCAGTCAGTGACTTCGACTTTTACCAAAGTCATTTTTGGGAGGGGTACCTATACTTTTACTTGAGTTTGATTTTCCAGTACTTTATACAACACTGCACTTATGGAAGCTTTGTTGAACTGAACTTAATAATAGAAGTTAAAGTTAACTTCCTACTTCCTTTTCTCCAGAGAGATAGATATGCTTAATACACCTTATAGAATATTTCAGACATACCAATAACATTTTCTCCACCAGAAAAGTTCCATAGTATCCCTTTAATACTCCATAAATTCACTGCGTGCACATGGTAGGACCAGGTTGGATTTCTCCAAATCCGATCCCGTTACTCTGCGTGTGGTCTGTCCTCCAATCCAAGTGCACATGAAACTGGTGTAATCGGATAATGGTCAGGGAACTGGCCGGCTCCGCTACGCTATGTGGCGCTGTAGTCCAACTACTTCCGGGTGATGGCTACTCAGTAAAAACACAACAAACTATGTGGCGGTATACAAAGATAGCGCTCGAGGAGTTTGACGAAACAGCATCGGTGTACGTGTTGTGCATTCTTTCTTCGCAGCCATGATTCCGTCTGACTTTTCCAGCAACAATCGCTACTTATGACGGTGTCGGCGCCTCCTGCCACTTCCGGGTGAAATCCCTGGCGAAAATTCCCGCGCATGCACAGGACGCCAATCCGATCGGATATCGTGCACAAGGCGACGCCAAGTGGATTACGATCGGCCTAAGCCAGGGGTTCCAATCGGATTCGCGAAACAAATCCCTATACGGTCCTTAGCCTGTGCACTTGAGTCCGATATGATCCCAATCCGTTTGCAATTGGATTACACTCATCCATGTGCACGCAATGACTATCTCCCATCTATAACTCTATCCTCAAACCTAAATCAAAACAAACAAAGAAAACAATAGGGCAGCAGGTCAGGTCCAGAGGTGTGAAAACACCATTATGGTCCTGAATGGTTCTGCTAACAAGACCCACTCCCACTGCATATTTAATATGCCCACCTAACTAACAGAAACTGTAAACAAATAGGTGTAGTAGTTTCAAAGTAATTTCATTGCAGTTCGCTCCTCCTCAGGCAGATATAAGCAGTGTCCACCAGTGTCTGACCAGAACTGAAGAAGCAGCTGAAAGAGCTGTGAAAGGTATTCGACCAAATAAACTTTTGTCCAGTTGACAAATTGAATTTCTCCTTTTGCCATGGATTCTACCTGGATGACTGAGTGATTCTACACACTCCATAAAATGTTATTAGTGTAATAAGAGTGAGTTATTATGTTGTATTGGAGGCATTATTCAATTTCAAAAGTTTAAATTGATATTGATCATTTTGCTGGAATTGCAAACTAAGCTGATTATATAGAAATCCTTGTAGGAGTGATGTGTTTAGAACTTCTGCACACACAGTCTGGCACTGAACATTCTGTTACATTCATTTTAATAGGACACAAAATTAAAACATTAATTTTAATGGTTGTGGATTATATGTTTCTTTCATTTGGAAATGAATAATACTCGGTTATATCTGCCTTCGAGCTCTAGTTTACTAATGTATTCTTTATTTGTGGAGCTTGATGATATAAAAGTAAAAATCCATTCTCCAACTCTTGTCGTCTGCTATATTTATAGTGCAAATGTTATATTGACCAAATGTTTTTACATGGTTATTATATGTAAAGATGCAAAGCAGTGCTGGAAAAGTTTTCTAATGAGGCTCTGGTGTAACTCCTGTGAGGTCGTGTGTCTGGCCCTAGTTTTGAACAGTTTGTGATGTTTGGAGGCTAATGCTAAGTCTCCCATTGAAAATGCATTGAAGCTCTGACTCTTTAAAGGGACAGTGTGTAAGATTTTTACCCGTTAATTAGTGAAATTGAAGATACCCATTCAAAAATACATTTTCACTTCCATCATGAAATCAAAGTATTCTTTTGGACTTAGATATAGTCACATAAAAGGGGGATCTTCCCCATGCAGAGGCAGCCATTTTGAATACGAGAGCCGCAGAAGGACATTTGGGCTCCGCCTTCGCCTTCGGCAAGGCTCGTGGTTTTGGGTAAACAACACAAGCATGCTGCCGGATAAGACGTCGTAATGGATCTAACACGTGTTTTGGACTAAATTGTTTTACTGGATTTTATTCGCTGGATCCTTACGGACAAATTGAGAGCAAGTTTATGGTGAAATACAGAGTTTGACCTGTGGAAAGCATTCTAAGGTAAGCTAACCTCGTTTTGTGCTTTTCCGGATAAAAGCCCCATGTGCTCGGGGAGTGATTGTTTTGCAGGGAAATGAATTGCATAGTCAAAAAGAGGAGACTGTAAGGTTTCATTTGATGTGTAGAGTGTCATGGTACATGATCGGGAATGTGTGTTTTCATGAGAAAAGAAAAAAAAAAAAAAAAACGGGACCGCGTTTTATTTATACAGTAGCGGCGCGCGGCTCGTGCGTGGGTCCCTCGAGGTCTGCCGTAGCTAAAACAGAAAGTGCAATAGCACCATCCACCTATGCGCCACAAATCCTACACACTGGGGCTTTAAATCCAGACTCAAAACGGTTCTATTTAGCTGAACATAGAGCTGGGCAGTATGACCAAAAAATGTTATCATGGTATTTTTCAAAATTATATCGGTCATGGTATTTGACAGTATATTTTTTTTCATGTACTAAGTCAGGGGTGTCAAACATGCGGACCGGGGGCCAGATCCAGCCCTCCAAGACCTTTAATCTGGCCCTCGGCTGATTTTCTATTAAAAAAATTTAAATTTTCTATTAAAATATTGGTAAGTTTCTGCGCCTCTTTTCTGTGCAGCTTAGCACA
Organism: Paratrypauchen microcephalus; assembly: GCA_036785185.1. NCBI lineage: Eukaryota > Metazoa > Chordata > Actinopteri > Gobiiformes > Gobiidae > Paratrypauchen > Paratrypauchen microcephalus. The sequence goes on from JAVJIX010000143.1 coordinate 1,369,059, forward strand.
GCAGCATCTCCAGCGCTCTGTGCGTGGCCCCTCCCACCAGAGCAGCACAAATGAAGATTTGCCTCTTTCCAAACGCTCTTAAAGGACCATCGTTTTGACTGTTGATCGTGACACAGTCGTCAGCAAAATGTCAAAAATTAGAAAAATTTACTAATTCCTATTTGTTCACGTAGGTGAATGGAAAACCTGTATGCTTGTGTTGAAAGTGCATTTTTCTTAAAGTTTCAGGTTGTTCATAATATTATAATATTTTGTAAAAGAATTATTAGAGTTATGGTTAGAAGAGAATTATAAGAATTATAATTATGTTATTGTTATTTTTGGGCTATATATGCCATGAGTTTTCTGATCTGGCCCCTTTGGGATCATAGTAAGTTGGATACGGCCCCCGGACCAAAATGAGTTTGACACCCCTGTACTAAGGGTCTTTGTCTAAGTGGACAGTAACAGCGTTGGTAATATCTTTCCACCGTTTTCTTTTCTTATCCCCTTAGCAAACGCGTCTTTGAGTGACGTCTGAGTGGCGTTTTGTGTCGCGGCGCCAACTTGAACGTTCCCTGCAGACGTGGAAGAGGACGCAGATCTTAGTTTCGTGTGTTCTTCATATTCCAGGACATGTTTGTGACGGAGGTGGTGAAGCAGATCGCTCGTGTCGCCTCCTGCAGCTACAACTTTAGCCCGACGACATTTACAGAATACAGTTGTTTGATCAGCGCCAGATTTTTTAAAGCCGAAGTTCTTCCACACGACTGACGCGGCTCCTCTTTTCGGTACAAGTTCCTCTGTATCTGTAACATTTTCTCCGTCCATGTTGTTCACCGCTCAACACACAGTGAGCTTCCACCGCTCTCACGCCACTGCAAAACAGTCCGCCTCTCAAACAATGTCCTGCGGCGCCACGTTCCGCCGTTCTGTGTTCCCGATGTTTTGTACGCACACACTCACCGGGATTGGGATATATGAAAAAATCCTTTAATGCCTTTCTCTCCATTTTTTATTTTTTATTTTGTGATAATTATTTATGTTTTGAATGTGTTTGTGTTGTGATTTGAATGTGTTTTGAATTATTTTGTGTACGAATTGTGCTATACAAATACCTTTCTAACATATGGAACAGTGCCGGCCTTTGGAAGCAGGCGTTCTGTTTCGAAACACTGGGTTTATTTGACAGGTCTTCCCTCTGTGCAGATAAGCCTCAGATGTTATTATTAGTTTGGCCCTTCTGGATCTCATGTTTGAAATTAGCCTATGAATTGAACTTTTGTTGTCAGCTGTTGCGCACCGTTCTGCGACCACATCTGCCGCACCTGCATATTAACATTTTGAAATGAATTTTAACACTGTTTGTTTACTGGGAAATGTCATTGTCACTTTTCATTGGCATTGGCAGTGGCTCAGTGGTTAAAAACTAAAAAAAAAAAAAAAGGGCTAAAATCCTGAAGATTGTTTTTGTATCCTCAGGCAAGACACCTTCTCTAGGTGCGATCGGTACTGGTCATTAGCTAATTGCAGCAGAATGTCAGCTGTGGTTTCATCAGGTTGCCCTAGGAGAGTTTTAGACACATCATTTTGTTTATTTTTCACATTTTGTAACTTCTGAATACAGTCCTCAATTATTAGCCTGGTTTTGTTCCTGGTTTAGTTTTGGTTAAGATTTGATTTTTACAGAATTTGAAAACTTTGAATTTCAGTTTAATGACAACAGATGCCAGATGCTGATTGCAGGGAACTGGATAGAAACAGTAACACCGTGCCTAGAAATTTCTACTTCACACATCAGGAATTGCACCGCCAACCTGTAGATCTGACCGTTTTCACAATAATGTTCATGATCAGATGAATCAGATTGACACTGCTATAACACCTGGCCTGTTAACTGCTCAGAACACAAACAGAAAATGGAGGTCAAATGGGTAAATGTACACATGTGGACAAATGCGTGAAAAGTCCCTCAGTCGTCCAGGTAGAATCCATGATAAAAGTTTGTCCTTTTACCATGTGGACAAAATTGTTGGTACACTGGACTATTCTAAAGTGGCCTTCTATGAGCCCTGACCTAAATTCTATTGATAATCTTTGGAAGGAGCTGAAACATGCCGTCTGGAAAAGGCTTCAAACCTGAGACACCTGGAGCAGTTTGCTCATGAGGAGTGGGCCAAAATACCTGCTAAGAGGTGCAGAAGTCTCATTGACGGTTACAGGAATCGTTTGATTGCAGTGATTGCCTCAAAAGGTCGTGCAACAAAATATTAAATTCAGGGTATTTTCTTTAAATAATTCTGTTGAAGCATGGTTGAAAAGTAATGCCTGACTTTTATTGGTTAAATTTCATAGAATTTGTTTTTATTAGTGCTGTCAGGCGATTAAAAAAATAATCTAATTAATTACAGGATTTGTAATTAATTAATCTAATTAATCGCATTTTAAGAGATTGAGAGAGAGATTGAGTGAGTGAGTGAGCGATCGAATGAACGAAGCCACTTTGTGATTGAGTTCGTCAGTTTTCAAGTGGTCGCTTGGCTCATTTGATTCCCAAATTCTGCGAGCGTGGTTTGTTGGTTTGTTGGTTTGTTGAAGTGCGCTCACGCTCGCTCTATCACCGGTAATGATAGAACTTGTCCGTATGTGTTTATCGTTCAAATGATCCATCAGGCTGGAGCAGCTTCGGTGATAAGAAAATTCTTTTTGACAAAAGCTACAAATCACTGCATTCTTGTTGACAGTCCTGTCTTCGTTCTTTTTAAAAATAAACTTGCCGTCCAAAGGCCCTGGCAGCGATTTGAATCGTCGCTCATAATTAATTGCGTTAATTTGCAGTGTAATTAATTAATCTAATTAACACGTTAAACTGACAACCCTAGTTTTTATTATTACTTTTGTCAGATTCAAGTTATTTGTGTGACCTTTGTGATTTTTTCTTTCATTAACCGAAGGATACCAACAATTTTGTCCACATGTGTAGCTCTTCTATCTTCAAAGCACTCGAAGAGCTTTACACTGGGGTCGAGGTGGGTTAAGGGTTTTGCCTAAGAGCACAACAACAGTCCTGATCTGTGTAATGGCACCCAACAATGTTCATGTCGAAAGCTGAAGATTCGAGAACGATTCGAGAATGAGCGCTCTACCAACGGAGTTACAGCTGCCCCTTTTAATCTACTGTAGTGTCTTTCCCCACGCTCTCCACCTCCACTTCGCCCATACCAAAAAAACGTCATTATAAGTTTGCCATAAAGTTTTGACACAGTATTGCCACTTTAGCTTCTGAGCCAACCCATGCACTATTGGAACATGAATTTCTTTCTCCAAACTTCCTTCTTTTTTAACATTCCAAACCCACTGCGCTATCTTATTCTACCCTTTACCGGGGCATCTGGCTGTGCACTGTTGAAGTGTCCTATCCTTTATCTTTGCTAGTGCCCTTTTCACAGGGCCCTACCTGACACTCGGATGTGTGCGAGAAGAACGGTGTGTGTGGGCAGGTGTTTATCACATTGTGGGGACTCAAATCTGTAAACACACTCACACCGTGGGGACCTGCCTCCCTTTTATAGGGCAAAAATAAGGTCCACGTGACGCAAATCCTTTGGCTGATTGAGATGCAAAGACTGGTGCTCAGTTCAGGGAATAACTCAAATATGTGCATTTATAACAGGTTGGAATGAACCATCAGACCTTTTTTCATGCGTAGATCCTCAATGGGACACACATATGTTATTATATGTTATTATGGCCTTGTCAGAGATCAGGGGCGTCCAGACAAGAGAAGGACCATAGACCAAGGGCCATAGGGGTCGAGACAATGAGTCATTCAGATGGTGCATTTTCACACAGCTTTGACAGAACCTTTGTACCTTTAATAAGGCTTGGAACATTATGTGAGCTTTACCGAAAGGCAAAAGAAACGGGGCTTAGACTGAAGTTGAGCTTATCAGGCACTTTAATGTTGACTTAGGCAAAAATACAGGACTCATGGTGATACAAGGACACATCTCTCTCCAGTCGTCACTAGAGTTGGGCGGTATCCAAATTTTGATACCGTTAAACTGTGTCCACATTTTCCCAGGGTATACGGTATTACCGTTGCTAAAGCTAAAAAAACAAACACTTGGTAGCACTACAGTGGAGTCACCTCGCCAAATGGCAGCTTGCACTTATACCGTTCAGAAACAGAATAGCAAGCATTACATAGGCCTAATGATACTGAAAACATAACAAAACATGTACAAAATTAGTAACTTTTATTAACAAATGTTTAAAGTGCAAATACAGCAGCCAACCGACGGAACGAAATAACAAATTGTCTGTGGGCTAAAGCTAACAAACCAACAGGAATCAAATAAATAAAATACTTGATCTTATCAAATAAGAAAATCTGAACAATAAATAACAAGACATAACCGAAAATGTGCATATATAACCCTGTCCTGAGAACGCAGTGGAAAATACTGCTCGTTTGTATATTTTTAAACTCTATTAACATTAATCAAATAAATTAAACGTACAACTATACAACATCCCGAGCTGTTTTCGTCCGTCAGAAAAAGCTACTCCTTATTGAAAATAAAAATATTAAGCTATTGAATGCAAAACCAGCATGTTCACTTTTTCCGGCTTGAGTAGGGCACGTTGTGGATTGACAACTTTGCCCGCGGTGCTGAAGACCCGTTCCGATGGAGAGCTTGTGGCACAAACGCACAGGTATTTTCGGGCAACCCTCGACATCAGAGGAAAGCGCCTGACTCCATTGGATTTCCACCAAAGAAGGGGGTCTTTATCTCCCAGAATAACAGCCTCGTGTGGAAGTTGCGTTTGTAATAAGAAACCCGAAAACTTCTCACATTTCAGACTCAAAAACGGTGAGTCGTTTTTATTAACACGCGAGAATATCAGAAAGGGCGCTGCGCTAGAACACAAAAGCAGCGTGTCAAACGTCACGCCTTTCTTAAAGGGACAGTGTGTAAGATTTTTACCTGTTAATTACTGAAATTGAAGATACCCATTCAAAAATACATTGTTTTCCAAGCCTTTTCACTTCCATCATGAAATCAAAGTATTCTTTTGGACTTAGATATAGTCACATAAAAGGGGGATCTTCCCCATATAGAGGCAGCCATTTTGAATACGAGAGCCGCAGAAGGACATTTGGGCTCCGCCTTCGCCTCGGCTCCTGCACAGCCGCGCTGCGTATGGCTCCCCCCTTCCCCCCTCCCCTTCCCCTTCTCTCCTTCGGTCCTCTGCTCTCATATGCAGCCAGGAGCGAAGGAGAGAAGGGGAAGGGGAGGGGGGGAGGGGGGAGCATGCTGCCGGATCACACATCGTAATGGATATAACACGTATTTTGGACTAAATTGTTTTACTGGATTTTATTCGCTGGATCCTTATGGACAGATTGAGACCAAGTTTATGGTGAAATACAGAGTTTGACCTGTGCAAAGCCTTCAAAGGTAAGCTAAGTAAGCTAAGTTTTGTGCTTTTCTGTATAAAAGCCCCATGTGCTCGGGGAGTGATTGTTTTGCAGGGAAATGAATTGCATAGTCAAAAAGAGGAGACTGTAAGGTTTCATTTGATGTGTAGATTGTCATGAATCATGATCGGGATTGTGTGTTTTCATGCGAAAAGAAAAAAAAAAGTGAACGGGGGACCGCGGTTTATGTATACAGCGGTGCGCGGTTCGTGCGCGGGCACGCGCGATGTCGGAGCTACGTCGCGTCCGGGTGACCCTCGAGGTCTGCCATAGCCAAAAGAGGAAGTGGAATAGCTAGTAACCACCTATGCGCCACGAATCCTACACACTGTCCCTTTAAAGGAACCGCAACTATTATCAGAAGCAGTGACTTTATAACCAAGTGCTTAACCAAGAACTGAGCAAAACCCGCATGGCAAAGCTGTAACAACTCAGTTAAGAAGGTGAATTATGCATACATTCACGAGTGCACTACACTCGCGACAATATGCAGTTGCCTCTGCTCCTCCACAGTGCCGCTGTTATCTCTCGACGGGTAGGATGTTTCATCAGAACACCGCCACCGTCTTCATGCACATTTTACACACAGCCTCGTTGACATTTTCCCGGCTCTCCCTTGTCATTTGGCCGAAATCCGAAATGCTGCCAAATTGCAGATGTTGTGTTTTTCTTTGGGACCAACTCAGCGCGGTCTGTCATGATGTCTTCTCCTTCTCCCTTATGAGCGGTAATGTCACGTGACGACGCAACATCCAGGAACTTCATAGAACGTCATCTCTCCGATAGTAATAGTTTTAAACTGTAAAAGTATTAAATTAACAAACACAACCACACATACATAAGTGCTGGACAAACACTCTTTATTTAGGCATTAAATTAATTATAGTTAATATTATATTAGGGCAAGATTTTTTTTTTAATGACCGTAATGAATCTGATACCGTTGCTATTTTTAGATACCGCAGCATACCGTATTACCGCCCAACCCTAGTCGTCACACATCGTCCCCCATCGTTACACACACAACTCAAGCACAGGCAGCTACTTATACAGGAACTGGTATGCAGGGACATACTGTATAGTTTACTGCCTTGTAAGGGGATCTGTAGAGTAGCACCCAAAGTTAGCCAATAGCAGAAGGATCGGAGCAGGTGGGTATACAATTACACCTAGACAGCTAAAACCCCATTTAACATTATGGACACACAGTTTCCCAGTACTTCCCAGTACTTGAATACAAAGAATACACCAGGTACAGAGAATACACTTAAATATAAGAGGATAAATCTCACAATTACTTTTAGGTCTGAATCACATATGCAGTGTGATGCTCTTAAGATGTGTGAAGAATGCTTCAGTTGTCCAGGTAGAATCCATGGCAAAATATGATGCTATCAATGTAATAGTGGTAGAAATTAGTGCTGTCAGTCGATTAAAAAAAATAATCAAATTAATTACAGGATTTGTAATTAATTCATCTAATTAATCGCATTTTAATACATTTTTTAGGTGGTTTATTGTGCTTTCCCACACTGCAAAAAAGGTGTCAAATGTGCGATTTATAGCGGTACAGTGAAAAGTCTTTGGCTCGCTCTCTTTCTCTCTGTGCACACAAGACAAGACTGCTGGCAGAGCTGCAGAGTGCACCTGTATACCCCCATTCCCCCTCCCACATTACATAACATTCATTCAAAAGCTCATTTACATCATTCCACTATTAAATGGCAAATATTTCTGGTGAGCACGTGCAGTAGCTTTCATGCAACGTCAATAAATAATATACACAGCTTCAAATATACAGAGAATACAAATAATTGCCTGAAATAATTGCCCGTGCAAATTACTCATGGCTCACGTGACTTAATTAATCTAATTAACGCGTTAAACTGACAGCCCTAGTAGAAATACTTAAATTTGTAGTAAAAACTTCTGCCTAGGAAGCATGAGGGCCAACAAAAATGGGTTGTGAGTCCATAGTTTGGACACGCCTGAGGCAGAGGTAGAAAAACTTTTATGAAAAACTACTGCTGTATAACGGGGGAAGCCTACGACCAAGACAAAGTTTGTCTCATTCTCAGCATATGGACAGACCATGCCTCATTTGAAAGCTCAGAACCTGCATCAGAGGCTGCACTAGCACTGATTCATGATTGGCTGCAGGCGCTGGGGTTTAGATAGTGACTACAGAGATCTGAGAGAGGTATTTTAGATTTAAAAAAACAATTATGTCATAAACAACAAGCCATCACGACCAGTGTTTTTGCATAACAATTATAATTTATCAGTTTAAATTACAGTATATTTGAACATGTTTACCTTGTGTCTGGGAACACAATTAGAAAATCTTACAAATTATGAGATTTTTTGAGACGTTCTACCATGTTATAACGTTTCCTTATCAGAAACAAGCTTTAGGAGGCTGTAGGTGTCCTCCTGGGCCCTATTTGAACACTCCTTAGGGTTAGCAGTACGATTCTGTCCAAGTAGTTTTCTTTGTTGTTGTTTTTGCAGGATGCACGCTGATTGTGTTTTGATATGTAACATGGTGATCTTAATGTGTGATGTGTTAGCAATTAATATTCCACAGAAGTGCAATACCGACTCTTTAGGGCCACGATCACTCTCCACAAATAAATAGAAGCCAATGTAACATTCCTATAAGACATGCAAACCCGACTGTGTATGTGCCAGTGTGTGTCTGTGTGTGTGTCTGTGTGTGTCTGTGTGTGTTAGCTGAGGCACAAATTCTACCAAGAGCCATATTCCAAACTCATTTCTTGTCTGCCTTGTGGTGGAAATGTCCTGACGCTGCAGAAGTGGCGAGGACGGAGCGGAGGAGGACATGAGGAGGAGAGAAAGAGGATAATGTTGGTTGGCACTAAGATAGCTCCTGCACCAATATTAGGCTTAAAGCTAAAAACGGCAACGCAAATGGGCCCGGTGTCATACAGGTGTGAAGTTTTGTCAATTATGAAAACTTAAGATTAGTGTTAAAAATATTGAAAATCAGATTCTAAAACTAGTGTTGAAACTAGATATTCATTTGAGGAGGACGTTTTAGGAGGGAGTTCATTTTAAAGATGTTTTTTTTACTATCAAAGTTCAAAGTCAGCTTTATTGTCAAAAACCATATGTATATTTTGCACACAGAGGATTTTAAATTGCAGCGCGCCTAGGCCCACAGTGAACATAAAACATCTAAACACCATGACTAAAACATCACATATACCCGTAGTAAAAGTACAGTAAACTTGTATATGATACAAATAAGTAAAAAACACAATGTGTAGTGTAATAAAGCTCAAATGATGTCATTTAAGCAGCAGTGTTAGGGTTATTGAAGTGTCATTTAAGCAGCAGTGTCAGTCATTTAAGTGTCATTTAAGCAGCAGTGCAAGTGTCATTTAAGTGTCATTTAAGCAGCAGTGCCAGTGTCATTTAAGTGTAATTTTAAGCAGCAGTGTCAGTGTCATTTAAGCAGCAGTTCCAGTGTCATTTAAGTGTAATTTAAGCAGCAGTGTCAGTGTCATTTAAGTGTCATTTAATCAGCACTGTCAGTGTCATTTAAGCAGCAGTGTCAGTGCCCCTTAAGTGTCATTCAAGCATCAGTGTCATTTAAGTGTCATTTAAGCAGCAGTGTCAGTGTCATTTGTGTCATTTAAGCAGCAGTGCATGCGTCATTTAAGTGTAATTTTAAGCAGCAGTGTCAGTGCCATTTAAGCAGCAGTTCCAGTGTCATTTAAGTGTAATTTAAGCAGCAGTGTCAGTGTCATTTACGTGTCATTTAAACAGCACCGTCAGTGTCATTTAAGCAGCAGTGTCAGTGCCCCTTAAGTGTCATTCAAGCAGCAGTGTCAGTGTCATTTAAGTGTCATTTAAGCAGCAGTGTCATTAGGGGAGGGCAGGGCAGGGAGAGAGTTCAGCATCCTGACAGCTTGGTGGATGAAGCTGTCTTTCAGTCTGCTGGTCTTGACCCTGAGGCTCCTCAGTCTCCTTCCTGATGGCAGCAGACTGAAGAGGCAGTTGGATGGGTGGGTTGGTGGGTGGGAGGGCTTTGCGGGTGAGGCGGGTGCGGTAGATGTCCTGCAGGGAGGGGAGAGAGACACCCACGATTCTCTCAGCTGCTCTCACTACTCGGTGTACCTTTTTCTGGCAGGACATGGTGCAGGTGCCATACCACACAGTGATGCAGATGGTGAGGATGCTGTCTATGGTGCCTCTGTAGAAGGTGCTCATGATGGGAGCTGGGGCTCTGGCTCTCTTCAGCTTGCTGAGGAATTAGAGTCGCTATCACTTAAACTATCACTTAAACTATGATAAACATTTACCACTGCTACTGTCCCACCAAACCAAGTCTGAATTAAATAATATTAATGATATTATATTAACAATATAAAGGGTCCATATGATGCTGTTTTCTAATCTATGTTATAATGTTTCAACATTACAAACACACCTGGAGTAATGTTTTGTTTCATTCACACACATGTTTAACACACACATCTTTCATATTTAGGCTGAATTCTTCTCTCAAACGGAAAACACTGTTCCACCTGGTGATGTCATGTGGTAATACAGGAAGTGCGCCAATGTGTTTTTACACCTTCATTAGAATCATTTAGATCATTTCCGTCCAGGAATTGCCAATCTCTACTAAACAAAAGGTCAAATGTAGCTGTTAACTTGAAAAGGTGGAACAGAGCATTTCGAGATTTGGAGACAGACTAATAATAAAGGATTACTCAAACATGTGTGAATGAAACAAAACACAACTCCAGGTCTGTTTGTGATGAAGTAACATTTAAATATTACGCATGTAATATTTAAAAACACATGACGCAAAGACGATGCCGCGGCAAATGTGCTGATACCATGTTTTTGCAGTATCTTAACATTTTCCGAATTGTTTTATCACTCCACTATACTGTCCTTTAGTCCCTGAACGCCCCTGAGATGTCCTCCGTCTCCTCCAGGTGCTCCGGGCTCTTCGTTGCCTCTAGTGTCTGCTTATGCAAATGAGGTAATTAGACAGTGTTTGGCTTCCACTGAGCTGAGGGAGAGGAGAGACAACATCAACTGAAGGAATGCCTCTGCCACCATCTGCGGCCCTCCACCAATCAGAGCTATTCTCTTCAGAGTGGAGTGGACTTAAACGGGATACGTATTTTAGCATCAGGCGTAGCGTTTTCTTGGATTTGTACTTGTTGTGAAGAGTCTTGCAAATTTATTGATGTCTGTTTCTAGCTTGGTGTTTTGAGTGGTTTGGATCCATGTTTTGTTCTTCAAGCTTTTCACCCCCAACAAGGAAAATTTTTCAGATATTTTAAAGGTGCTATATTACGCAAAATTGACTGTTGTGAGCTTTAAGTCATGTTAAAATGCTGTTACTTCCTCAAAAACATAGTACGTGGAGCTGTTTGTTTTTTTTTTCCACACATGATTGAGTAACCTTTTATTATTATTATTATTTTCTGTTTAAATCTCCAAAACTCAAAACGCTCTGTTCCACGTCATGTAGTGGTAGATTTCTAGTTAGCAGCTATGTTTTTAGCTTTGTTCAGTAGAGATTGGCAATTCCAGAGCTGAAATTGTCCAGATGATTTTAGTGAAAGTTTGTGGAGTTTAAAAACACAGTGGAGCCATGACATCACAAGGTGGAGCAAACAGAGTGTTTTCTGTTTGAAAGAAAAACTCAGCCTAAATATGCAGGATTTGTGTTTTAAACATGTTTGAATAAAACACAACTCCAGGTTGGTTTGTGATGAGGAAACAACATTATAAACATTATAACATAGCCCTTTAAAACACCTTTTACACTTTTTTTTTCTTTTTTTTTCAATCCACATACTGTTTTAGAGCTCAAAATGCTTGGTTCCACCCTGTGACATCATTAGACGTAACGTAGCATGTCATTAGGAAGTGCTCCCCCATGTTTTGAGTGATTTGTGATTTGAGTGATTTGTTTATTTTTTTGTGATTTGGTTTATTCTGATTTGTACATTTACACTTTTTTTTTTTTATATATAATTTTAATAATAATAATTTATAATAATAATGTTGTTATTCCATCTATTTTTTGTTACCCTCTGTTACATATTATATTTGATGAGTGAGCTACTGTATCCCTGTTTCCCTTGTGGATCAATAAAGTTTGTCTAACGCTGTGTCTCAATTCGCAGTGTGCACAGTTCGGAGTGTGGTTTTAAGGCCGCATACGTCACTTCCGGCGCGACCACTGCTGTCCCATTTCGTTTTTGTCCCATGCGCAGTTAAAATGCACCCTGAAAACCGCAATTGTTTCCATGGAAATCGGGGTGTGAACCAACTGTGTATGCATGCACACTTCGCGCACTCATATATCCCAGCATGCACCGCGTGCTACTTCTTCTACGTGAGAAAATGGAGTCAGCGGCTGCATCTGGTAGTTGCCGGACCTGTCCCCAAGTATGCACAGTCCTGAGTACCCTTAAAACCAAACTCCGAACTGTGCACACTGCGAATCTACGGCTTAAGTCTAAGTTTTGAAGTCCATACGTTTTCACTAAATGTAATATAGTCATCGCTCATAAATACTTGCTGTTTTGTTTTAGTTTTAGCTTCGATTTTGACGCTCCCCTTGCTCCCTACGCTAAGTCACTCCCCCTTCAGCGCATTCTCACAACACCACACACATCCCGCTAATAAAACCACAGCACCTGCATGAAGTTTGTGAAGGTTGTAGTGTTTGGTTTTGTATCACACTTTTGTATATTTATGAAAAATTGTCGTGTGGGAGTAGTGGTGACGTAGGCTTGGACAGACTCTTACAGCAAACCATAAGGAGGGTTTGAATAGGACCAGGGAGAGATCGCTAGATTACTCAAACATATAAACCCAATTCAGCTACGTTTTTGATGAAGGAACAATGTTATAACAGGGTAGAACGCTCCAAAAAGTCAATTCTGCATAATACCCCGTCTTTAAGTCAATCATTCGCAAAGGTTCATTTTCTAAACCTAAAAACGTCCCTGGATTCACCTCATGTATCTTGCCTTAATTGGCCTCTCTTTTGTTGTGTTTCGGCGGTCCAAAAATCTCTTTGCGTTGTCAGTTCCACTCTATATTCTCTATCCTTGCATCTCTTCTTTTCTTAAAACAGATTTAGTTTTTGTTTTTGTCTCTCTCTTCCATCACAATTTCAACCCCGGCAAAATGCGTCCTATGCGTTTTGTTTACTCCATCCCCTGCCTCTCTTGCCTATAGACTAGTCTGCGAGGTCTGTGCCCACTGCGCTGGGAAATAAACACATTGCTTTGACAGTTTAAGATGCTTTGCTTCTTTAAGTATAAAGTAGTTGGAATGCAGTATCTTCAAAGTGCTAGGCCTGATTTGACTGTTTTAAAATGTGAATAAACACGACTTGTTTGTGTTATACGGTTTGCAGTGCTGTAAAAGTATTTTTTTTTCACTTACCTTATGCATTCAGAGCGTTCTACTTATTCGCTGTGGTGAGTTTATCACCACTTTTCACAACTTTCAGACAGGTCATGGTGATGTTAACAAAAACTAGCATGCTTTATAAATAGATTCAGATATCCCAGTCCAAGACCTTCTTTTACCTCTCCCGGGATAAGGCAGATTTGATTTTTATTTATTCTTTATTTAATAGGGACAGTGCATATTAATAGACATCTACAACATTGCAGTGAAAATACCCCAGATTATAGCAAAAATGCTCATTTCCATCTGTCGTCCCTGGGCAGGTGACACCACAGCAAAAACAATAAAAACAACGACAAGTGACAATAGCAACAGTTAAACTGTAAAAGTGTCCACACGCCTGGTTTTCCTTTAGCCTCTCTTTCAGGTGTGATTTAAAGTGTCCAGTGTTGGAGTCTCCACTGGGAAAAATGGCATTGTTTCCGGGGGTGTTTGTAGTCGTATATCCCAGGATATTCACAATATCTGTAGATATTCGGATTGACACGCTCCGGATACGTTGGTGTCAATTCTCGTATACGGAGCATTTCCTAACTCCGGAATGGCACTGTGTCGACACGCTACATATCCGGTTCTCCGGATATTTACTGGATATCGTCCGTGTTTCACGTATTCACTGTTCGTATATCTCCGGATACGTCACGTTCTGGTACTGTGCTCACCTCCGGATATGTCAGGATACTCAAGCTAGCATTCACTAGGGAGCTTTATTTTTCAAGCATTTATAGGCTACTGTATCGTGAAACCCAGAGCCTTATGACCATGCAACATTTTCATACATTTATATACCATTTATATACCAATGTTTTACAGTGTACTACTGACTAGGCGGCTGGTAACTCGGTTAAGATTTTAATTATATGCCTTAGTTATTTTAAAATAGCACAGACATTGACCAAAATGACAAACAGATTAGCATTACTAAAAACTCATCACAATTACTTTGAAAAAGCTAAGTCTACACAGCTGACAAACTTTAGAGGTCATGGAAAAATGTAACCAATTTAAAGTATTTTTTTTAACTCAAAATACATTAACAAGTACTGTTTTACTTTTACTCAAGTAGATTTTTAGATGGGTACTTTTAATTTAGTAGGCTTTAAGCAAGTAAAGATACTTAAATCACATTTTTTCAGCATTTTTCCACCTCTGCCAATGTCACTAATACAATTTATACAACAGACAAGAACGTTTGATAAAGTTGTGTTTGATAAAGTTGTCTTTATTAATTAACCCATTTAGACCTAAAACACCTGGGGAAAAAGGCCTGAAAATCTTAAGGGTGAGATCCTGAGGTTTTTCCTGGAAATTCAACAATGTCAACGACTATTAAATAAGTGATTTCTCAGACTCTGAAGCACAGAGACAAAATTCCAAAAGTATTTGAAAGCTTACACTTGTGGGTTTCATGAGAACTGTGTCTTATTATTCTACACCTTAAGAAAAAAATATAAAATAATCCAGAAACACAATAATATGGAAAAAATAAAAGAAAACAGTCACAACATGTACAGTGCACAATATTTTCAAGTTTTAAGAAATAAAGAACAGCTCTTATTCAGGTCAAACTGTAAAAAATAAAGTGTCCCAAGGCCATAAGGCAGTAAGATGAAGTGCACTACATACTGCACAGGTTACATCCCTTACATATACCAGCGATAGTGCTTGCCAAAGCACTCAATGTGCAGAGGTAGTTTGCATCCAAAGACTGTTGGCCCACCCACTTTCTCGTTCTCTGGGACCAGTTGACATTCCCGCACAGCTTGCGCTTGTCATATATCTTTCCACAGTCATGTTGTGGAGGTGGTGTGGCTACTATGGCCCCAAACGTCCAAACGAGAAGATGGAGAAGGAGGAGAGGTCACAGGAACAGCCCTTGTTGTCATTGGTGTGATAAGTTCCTCCAGCCAGTTCTTGTACCCTCTGTACTTTCTGCTGAAGGCAGGTCTTGCAGCGATGGATGCATTGTGGCAGGACACAGACACCACTTCTTCGTTCGATGCTGGAACCCATAGTAGCCAACCATTTGATCAAGCAGATCGACGCCTGGAACACACAGCACACATTACACACTCACAAGGCAACAGTGGAAATAAACATAATAAATAATTATACAGTCACATATTTTGCCATAAAACCAAAAAGGCAAACAAACCTTTCATATTTTTTTGATAATCTGCAAGGCAAGCTGGCACTTCCACCTGTTGCTGGATGGCTCCGTTGCCTTCGATTGGCTGAAAATGCAGAAACAGACACAGGAAAGTCACCTTGGATGAAAGTATAATATAAAACAGCATAATTTACATTGTACTGTGGCTTTGTGAGATATTCGGTCTATTGTAAATAAGATGGCACCGCAAACTATGTGTATGTGATGAATAAAAATATTATGTATTTTTTTAATGTCTACAGGTACTGTAAATTACATTGTTCTCTTGTGTTACAGCTTGTATTTGTATGATGGTATGTATCTATTTTTGTATTATATTTGTATGCATGATTATGGTTGAATAAAAGTTCAATGCATAATACCAATACCTCTCTCATCATTATGCCCAAAGATGTAAACATGAAATGCTACATAATTAGAAAAAATTTTATTTGCAATGATAATATTAATAATCACCGTTTGTTATTACATAATTATCACAATCAATCAGTATTTTAGTTCTTACCTCCATATAGCATAGAATCTGCCATGGCGTCAGAGAACTGAGTCTTGACGAGATTTTTGGTGTCTCTCCAATAATCTCTCTGTGCAGGCAGAACAAGTAGACCCATGCCGATAGCCCAATAAACGTCTTCATTTCAGGGACAGTTACATTCGACCACTTAAGCGTCTTTGCCCTCGCTGGAGTGTGATCACGTTCGGTCTGTTCACGGTAAATATTTGTCCCTTTAATGAGATGCGCCCAAAGTTCGTCTGTGAAAATGTGATTGAATACCTTTAACTTTAACTCCCGGCGTACGGTTGAATAGAGTTCTGCTCCTTTCAGATACTGCAGGTCATCGTCATCAAGGAGGTCCTTGGCCACCTGAAGCCGCTGCTTGAAAAGCTACACAGAAGAGGGCAATATTAAGCAACACATTTCAAAAGAATGTAGAATGCAGACCTTAATTTCAATGCTTGCACCCAAATAATAGTTCATGGCAGCCAGGAAGAATTTCACAACCATCAAGCAGTGATCAAAGATAGTGATGCCAACAAAAAATAAAGGGGAAAAAAGGCACTTGAGTTGATTTACTGTAAAAAGTCCAAAACAATCTTTTATGTGGGCTAATAAAATCACCAATGTGAATCAGCCCTACGGCCTTAATCAGGGTGTGATGCCAGTTTGAGGTGTGTTGGGGGTCGTTTTACCTACCCGGTCACGTCGGCTGTTCATTTTTTTCTTCTTTACTTCATCGGTCCTCCCAGCTAGGTCCATTTTTTGGGGGGCCTTCAGGTGTTCATAGAACCTATTTCAAGCTTCTGCAAGACAGTAAGAAGTAGAGTTAACAGACTTTTGAGTGATTGAGTAGACCTTATTAATCCCCAAAGGGGAAATTATGCCACCTGACCATTCATACAACATATACACACACAATAGTAAGACAATGACACAAGTTAGTGTAACAGATAAAAAATAAAGAGCTAAAAATAAATAAGTTACATCCCATCATAGAAATACAAAAAGAACCACAACATTAAAATAGTGCTCAGCTATTGTTGAAAAGTCTGATTGCTGCACGAACAAAAGACCTCCTAAATCTAGTGGAGCACCTAGGTAGGAGGAGCCTTTGGCTCCTACCACTTTTCTGAACATGATGTACAGTGGGTGATCATCCTTACACTTCTCCCCATTCACATCTCAATCACACACTCCTTTAAGATTTGCTCCACAGTACTAAAACACACCAGTGATGGACCCTGCTTTCTTTATAAGCGTAAGTGTTAGATTGTGTGTATCATGCCTCTCTGAGGTTCATCACAAACTGTAACCCTCGCACACACCACTGTGAACTTTACACACGTGTGGGCTGGCCAGCACTGGACACTCGTAGGCTCACTCACTGGTATATGTTCATTTATAAGGGTATCCACTGCAGTTCCCCAAGCCCACAGTGAAAGCGCCTCACCCGTGCCTGAATAAGAAAAAATCATTATACAACTGTATGTGGTTAAGACGACCAAAATAGAAAGAAACAGTGGATAATGATGTCAGCCTAATTATGGGACACATACATGAGTCCAGTTTGTGTCCTATTCTCAAAAACACACAATCAAGTGTTACCGCCAACTCCAAAGGGACTTTGTGGTTCTCCTGGGTCATGCGGGAGTGTTGCTGCTGCATCATGGCACCCTGCATGGTCCTCAGTTCCTTTCTCAGGTAATCCACTGAACTGCGAAGGTCACCGATTGCCCTGCAGCATTCAGAAACATTAATTTCAACATCTCATTGTCTTTTGTAATGTTTGCGATTAGCTACATCTATCTTGGGGCAAAAGCAATGACTGATCCGCTTTGTCACACACATGTTTAAAAGGTAGTTTATTTCCAGAATGCATGCTGCTCATTCACAAATGTTACCTTTTCATGAATACTTACCACCACCATCAAATTCTAAGTATTAATTTTGACTGGGAAAGGAAAGAAATCTTTTCCATGTCTGTCATTTTGAATTTCCAGTAATAGACATTTTTTAATCTGCAGAACTACTTTGGTCATACTAGTAACTATAATTTTATTACTTATTTACTTTACTTATTTACTTATTTACTAAATAGTCATGAAAAGATTTTGGAAATAAGCAGCACAGTTGCAATGTACTTACCTACTCTGGCCACAATCCTACATATTACCTTCAAGTCTCCTGGCGGCTCTAAAACCCACCCAATTTCACAAAGCCCCCAGTTGGTTTGTATGGTAATGGACTAAGAAATAGCGTATTTTTACCCACAGATTATTACGCTAAACACTTGGGTGGGAAACATATGTAGGCTAGCTGCTACACAAAGATAGATCGCAGTGTCACGCTAGCTAGAAGGCTACATTTAGCTAGCAGATTACTCTCCATTTTTACGCAAGTGGGATTTTGAAATTCATCCCCTGCGTATGTCGAAAATCAGACATCGACGCCGTTACATGTTATACATTCATATTACTGATGATACATTATGTCCCAATCATTTCATCAACCAGCTTATCATTCCACGTTATCAACGAATGGCAGGCTAACTGTAGCTAACGCCAAACATTCACCCGCCAAATAGCAATTCTGATATTTCAACTTACCTTAAAACATCTCTGATAGTGGGATTGTTCACCTCCCCATCAAAACGTGACCGCAAACTTGTCCACCAGGAGCACGGCTAACATTGCTGCGTTTCCCAATTCAGCGAGTGCGGTTCGGAGTGTGGTGACTCAGTCTGCAGTCGAGGTGGGCAGTCCGGGGATCACATGGGCGTGTAGCGAGCTGGCTACAGAGAGACACGAGTGCCAAAATATCTCCGGATACGAACAGATATTGTACCCAGTGAAATCCGGAGTCCAGATACGTCAATATTTTCATGGATTCTCAAGAACTAAGGATATCGTGAAAATCTGGTCCGGATATGTGGCGTGTCATATAAAATATCCAGTCCAAACACGTCCGGATTCTAGCTTATTTTGCCCAGTGCTCTCTTATCGATGATGGGAAAATGTTCCAGAACTTAGTGCCTCTGACTCAGAGCACAGTTTGTCCAAATGTAGAGCATCTGTGTGGGACCTCACGGTTCCCCCGGGGTCTGTGCGGGATCTCACAGGTCCCCCACGGTCTGTGTGGACCTTACAGTTCCCCCGGGGTCTGTGCGGGATCTCACAGGTCCCCCGGGGTCTGTGTGGACCTTACAGTTCCCCCGGGGTCTGCGCAGGAACTTACGGTTCCCCCGGGGTCTATGGTGGACCTCACGGTTCCCCTGGGGTCTGTGCGGGACCTCACAGTTCCCCTGGGCTGTGGCCCTAGTTCCCATCCCACTGACAGTCTTTGTTTTGATAAAATCCTGCAGCGGAGGAGGAGCAAAACTTTATATATAAAACATCCATATTTGAAATGAACAAAATTACTAAAATTACGCAAGTTGTACTTGTCTAAATCAGTGCAGTGGTGAACTGAGAATGATTTCTTGTCCAATATTTTCACAGCTTTTTAAAAAAGTGATTCAGCTGGTTTGAGTGTTGTGCCAGCAACAAGTGACCATGTGTTACCATGTCTGTACCAGGGGGTACAGCCCCTCAAACAGAGGAGGAGTGATCAAACTTATCAAATAAAAGTACAGCTTCTTCTAAATTATTTTGCTCTGGCAGAAGTACAGAGTAAAGGACTCAAAAAGGTATTTGGAAAACAACTATAGTAAGAGTTTTTGGAGGTATATTTGAAATGAATGTTGGAATGAATTGGAAGAGCATTGGAAAACATTAGACACAAGATAATGCATAAAATGTGGTACTTTCAAAAATGAGAAACAAATTCGATCTGAAGGAGCAGTGCGAGAAAAACAAATGTGGCCAAACCTCCTTGCCACAGTGGGGCGCCAGTGTCACCACTGTTGTTGTGCCCTTGGGCAGGACACACTAGTATGAATGTGGTGTGCTGTATTTCAGATGACATCGCAGCATCCTATAGGACAATATTAATTAATACAGATGGGGGACAGCTAAATTTAATATTGTTTAAATGTAAAATTATGTTGTAATACAGTGATTTCTAACATTTCACGTCTGTAATTGAAAATACCAGGTTCAGCATTTGTGAGTTAACATTCTTGATATTTCATGGTAAAGTACAACGTAATCAGTAGGGAAATTTCAGATCTGAGTATGATATCATGACTTTTCTAGAATCTAAAAACCACCAATCGACAGCCTCACTTCTGTCTACACAATATTGAAAAAATCAGCGATATCCTGGTTGGATCTTGGATGGATTGTATGTAAAGAGACTATTTACAGGCTGATTTTTTGATAGAACGTCATAGAATGTTTGAACTTTTATTCATATGAAGCTGTTTTGTAATGAAGTGTGAAGGACAACTTTTCCGACTGTAACGTGGTCTGGTTTGGTCTCCATGATGATAGACAAAATTTGTGTCATTGTTAAACATTCCAGACAAAGATGTGTGAAGAGTCCCTCAGTCGTCCAGGTAGAATCCATGATAAAAGAAGAAATTCAATTTGTCAACCAAACAAACTTTGTCCAGTTGACAAATTGAATTTCTTCTTTTATCATTCCACACAAAGCAATAACATCTCCATGGAGAAAAATCTTTGACGGACCCTCCACCAGAAAAGAAACACAGTGCGCTTTTAAAGGGCCATGAAAATCACTTTTTTCTACTGATGACCTGTGTAAATGTGCCTAAAATTGAAGTCTATACCTATCCCTGGCCTTAGTTGTGTATATTAGTGCATATTTATTAAAAATCTGACGTTTGGGTCAAAAGCCATGTCTGTACTGGCCTCTTTAGAAACAATTACGACCATCCATCCATCCACCCATTTTCTTCCGCTTATCCGGGGCCGGGTCGTGTGGGCAACAGTCTCAGCAGGGACGCCCAGACACACTTCCTCCAGCTCTTCCGGAGGGGACCCCAAGGCGTTCCCAGGCCAGCCAGGAGACATAGTCCCTCCAGCGTGTCCTGGGTCTTCCCCGGGGCCTCCTCCCGGTGAGATATGCCCGGAACACCTCCCGAGGGAGGCGTCCAGGAGGCATCCGGAACAGATGCCCGAGCCACCTCAGCTGGCTCCTCTCGACGTGGAGAAGCAGCGGCTCTACTCTGAGCTCCACCTGTGTGACTGAGCTCCTCACCCTATCTCTAAGGGTGCACCCAGCCACTCTGATCAATTAGGACCATTATATTTGAATTTTCAGGTTGGACTATCGGCCGCCAGTGAGTCAGATGCTGTTCTGAGGTTATCACATGACAAGCTCAGCCAATGGCGGTCTACGGGCGGTACTTGACAATTTGGCGATATCCTGTTTGGATCTTGGATGGATTGTATGTAAAAAAGACTATTTACAGGCTGATTTTCTGATAAAACATCATAGAATATTTGAACTTTTATTGATATGAAGCTGTTTTGTAGTGACAACTTTTCCGTCCACACTGGGTATCGGCAGATGCCAAAGTATCCGTTATCTGTATTGGAAGTGAAAAGGCTGGATTGGTGCATCCCTACTAAAATGTACCAGTTGAACACATTTTGATAAAAAGTAGTAAATGTAAGTGAGTCCTACCCACCTCTGCTTGAGATTATAGCTCACACCTGACCCGTGTAGATCTGTCTGGCCCTTATAAAACTCTCCAATTATCTCAGCGGTTCAGCACAGAACCTCCTTCACTGTTCCACGACGTGACATTTCTTCTGCGTTTTCAAGCTCTGACTGCCATTCCACTGTCAGGTTATGAAAGCGTCAGGAAGAAAGAAGGAAAGAGAGAGAAAAAAGGCCGATAGAAAGAGGGTTTGAGGAGGCAGAGGAGAGTTAAGAAGCTCCGACAGATGTTCCCCTCACAGAGCGTGCCCTGAAGACGTCTTGGATGTCTCGTCTCTCTCTTCCCGCTCCCTGTTCTCCTTCTGATCCCGCCGCTATGCTCACGTGAACTAGAATCCATGCTGGCGTTTTGATGTGAAAGTAATGAAGATGTTAACTAGCTTTATATTAAACATGTTACATTGTAGTGTTGGCTGGCAGATGGCGGAGGTGGGTTTTAGCACATGGCGAAGGAAAGGCGTAAAATTAAGATGATGAGAATAGAAAGAGAATAGTCTTTTGAAAGGTGCGCTATGTAACTCTTCTCCGCCTGCTTGTCTCCTTGGAGATGATGTTGCTTTGGCTGGAATGTTCCTTTGCATGGCATTAAATGTATATTTCTTGCATTTATTCATAGATGTAACAGCGATAAAATTGTACAGGAATTAATAATGCTGACAGTGTCCTCACTGTCAGCATTATTAATTCCTGTACAATTTTATCGCTATATTTACTGATTTGTAACCTGGCAAATCCCAGGCTGCTTTCTTTCGTTCCGATCTGACAGACAGCCTGGCAACCAAGCTAAGCGAGCTCTCCTGATTCTGGGAGCCAATCAGAGGGGGAGGGGGAGGGCTGGAAACACGGTGAAGCATACTACGCGACAAACGAAAACTTGTAGTTTGAACTGACAACTGACATAATTGGCTATGGGCTACGTATACGCCAAATGATAGACATTCGTAACGCCCAATAAACGGCCGTTGGCGATCGTAAATCACACCTCCGCTACGAGATATTCAGTAGGTGAATCCCAGACCATACATCACTTGTGATATGGTCTGGTGTAAACCAGGCAAACTGATTTGTGCTAAAATTAATAAATATTTAAAAGGTGTGCTGTGTAACTTTTTGGTTGGGGGTCCATTACCTGCTTGTTTCTATGGAGATGGCATTGCTTTGCCTGCCTGGAATGTTCCACAGTTTGACATTAAACAATTCCAGGTGGTTTTATAGCTCATACATACCTAGAAAAACTGTTGTTCTGACTGTGAGCGGGGTCGCCTCTCCGCAGATATGACCTGTAACTTGGTCTGGTTTGGTCTTCATGAAGATAAGAAAAAAATCGTGTCAATATTATTGTTAAACATTCCAGACAAAGTAATAACATCTCCATGGAGAAAAGCCTTTGATGGACCCTCTACCAGAAGAGTTACACATGGCCACTAAACACCAAAATCACTTTTTTCTACTAATTTGTTGTGTAAATGGGTCTAAAATAAAAGTGTATACCTATCCCTGGCCTTATTTTAGTACATATTTGTTAAAAATCAGATTTTTCAGTCAGTTATTATTTAATTTTAGTTTTTTGACATTGTACAGCACTTTGGCCAGTTTTCACTGTTTTTAAATGTGCTATATAAATAAAATTTACTTGCTTACTTACTTTAAATCCATGTCTGTACTGGTCTCTTTAGAATCAGTTGCGACCACGACATTTGAATTATCAGGTTGGACTATCGGCCGCCAATGAGTTAGATGCTGTTCTGAGGTCATTACGTGACAAGCACAGCCATGGGCAGTTTACAGGCGGTACGGGAGGAGCCCCTCTCAGCCCCGCTCCCCCAGCACCGCTGGGCACTGCGACGTCCCGCCGTGTCTGGAGAAAAGGGAAACAACGTGATTCGAGCACAAATGTTCGCTCTGTTTCAAAGTCTGGAGCGCACTGGTCCACGCCATGTTGGATTGTTGTGGCTGTCGGTCGGCTGTCAATCAGCCACTCTAGAGAATTTTTCAGACTTTGCTTAGGGGCAGAGTAAAGCTTTGGGAGGGTGTGTAATGGCTCTTTAACGATAAGGCAGCGAACAGGGAGCTGCGGGTGAATGTTACTGACAACATGTTTAAATGTACACAAAAAAATGAATACTTTAGCGAAGGACATTTCTGTGTTTAGACAGAGAGATGTCCCTGTTCTCAATGCTAACGCCACAAACTGAAGTATTCTACATGTAAAAAATAACTGGGTAGTCTCTGAGTAGTGTTCATTTTATGTTTTACGATTTTAATAAGCATGACTGGTAGCTAATACACAGTGACCTGGCTCGCGTGCTGTTGTGCGCTGAGCCTATTGTGGTCTCACTTGCTTAAATTTAATCAAATGTTAACCTTATTTAAAATCATTCATAATTCAGCTTGTCCCCCACTGAGAAAGTCTGTGGTCGTCACTGCAGAGAAGACCTGTCAAGCCACATGGTCCACAGCTAGAGGAGAGCGCAGCGTTTCATGACTTTGGGTCAGTGAAAAACAGAACTAGTTCATTTTAAACAGATCGCAGTGATCAAACGTTACTCCTCCCTTGCCTTATGCCAGTGCTTCTCAATTATTTTCTGTGGTGCCCCCCTAGGAAGAAGAAAAAATTTCACGCCCCCCCATGCACGTGTGTGTGTGTGTGTGTGTGTGTGTGTGTGTGTGTGGGGGGGGGGGGTCTATAAAATTGTTATTAGTACACCTCTGCATAACACTGTATTCTTTATTAACATTAAACAAAACAAAACAAAAAAAGAAAAACTTACAACAAAGCGGGATGATTGTTGGCGATATTCGGCACGTTTACGCTGATCAGCGTGACTAGGGTGTAATGTCTTTCCTCATTTCCCACCGTAGTCACAGTGAAGCCGAATGTTTCGTCATATTTCCTCAACTTTGCTTTCGGATGAATTTCTTTTGCATTATCTCCGTCTCTCTCCGCCCTTCTCTTCATCCCTGTTAGAAATTTGTCCATTTTTCTTGAGGGGTTGTTTACTACAATTCATTTGCTCAAAGCTAAAGACCCATACACTCGCTCTCATTGTCGCTCTGGGGCAGAGCAACAATGAGAGCACCACTGCCAACTACTGTTGTTGATGTGCAATTACACTTAGTTCTAGTACAGTACGGAAAAAAAGCATGTTTCCCAGGGTCCCCCCCGGCATCACCCCCTGGGGGGGGTGCGCCCCACTATTTGAGAAGCACTGCCTTATGCATTCTGTGCATCCTAATTAATCACCACAGTCATAAAGACATTGTCATTGTCATTTTTCTCCTATAGGGCCATAAGCCTCTGGAACACCCTCCCACATGAAATCATATGTATAAATTATGAAATGTTTACAGGCCTGAACAAACAATGGCTTTTAACCAAACAAACCTGTACACATTAATTTACCCTGTATGAATACAGCAACATGAACTGTGTATATATATAGTGTGTGGATGGATGTGGTGACTGAGATTCATTGGGACTAGCATTTAATTAAAAAAATAAAATAAATTACCTTGAAAAAATGCATTGTTACTGTGAGGGCAGGTTGCCCCTCCGCAGATCTGTAATGTAACTCGCCTAATGGCAACAAAACTAACAAATCTGATCCAAAATACTGGTGAGAGCTACCAATGCTGCTTTATTTCATGCAGTTAATTTTTGCGTACTAGGCTACAGGGAGTCCTCGGGTTACGACGTTGATCCGTTCTTAAGACGCGTCGTAACCCGAATTTCGTCGTAAACCGGATTTTGCCTTTGATCTTCCAACCAAAGCACCAATAACCTTTCCATCTCAATAATTAGACCACTACGATGCTTGTTTATCACTGCCGCTTTCATAGGAGCAGATCAGAGCCCACATCAGGTACTTCCGCCCACATTGGACACGCACACGAGGCTGTCTTCTTCTCCCTACAACCACAACAGAGCGTATTCTTCCGCCGTGCGCCGTGCGCCGCGTGCGTTTGTTTACATCTCTTACCACGCTAAACCGTGTAAGACGGAATGACGCGTAATATATACATATTTTTTTTAATGGGGGCGCGTTCGTAACCACGAAACGTCGTAACCCGAGACCGTCGTAACCCGAGGACCCCCTGTACTTTAGTTGTCTGCCAGCAATACCCTTTTCTACCACTAGGATCACAGAACTCCGTGTAATTTCTCCTCCAAAAATGCTTCTTACCTTTTCGAATTTCTCAGTTATTTACAAATGATCTATAATTTGGTTTACTGATGCTGTGCGGTGACATCTTGCTGGGGGTGTTCTGCCTATGTGTCTATAATGGAACGTTCATTAGTTACCATGGTGACAGAGCGCGCACATTAGCAAAAACAGTGCGATAGGTTAAGATCAAAGTCTCACAACACAAAATGGATTTAAAACAGCACATTTTCAGGAGCCTCGGATTAAAGGTCCCATATTATGCTATTTTCCAGTCTGTGTTATAATGTTTCCTCATCAAAAACATACCGTGAGTTGTGTTTGTGTTGTTTTAATCATTTTGCTAACTGTAACGAGGGTTCGAATAGTGTTGAATAGTGCAGGAGAGATCCCTAGATTATTCAAACATGCATGGATGACATCTAAAACCTGCTGGATTTTTTTGGACAACTGTTTGTGACGGAAATATATATCACTTTTTGGACAAATGTTGTTTTGCGAAGAAAAACAAGCTTTATTTCCTGTCCCCGTGAACTTACCGGACCTACTTACGTGAACTCCAGAACCCGAGCAGAACCGGGCTGAGACAAGACTGTCGGCGGTAAGCCAGTGTTACCGCAGGACACTTTTAGAAGGGAACCCATACAGATTCACTTAAAGGTCCCATGGCATGAAATTTTCCCTTTCTGAGGTTTTTGAACGTTAATGTGAGCTCCCCTACCCTGTTTAGCCCCCCCCCCATGGTTAAAAGTTGCGAAATGTCTAAACTGAGCATTTGCGATCCTTTTCTGCGTTACAAAAAATCGGAGCTCAAACGGGCGATTTTGAACAAGGCACCTTATTGACGTCAGATCGAAAAAAGAAATGCAAATGCAGTTCCACACCCGTCTGTCTGTACTCAGCGTCTCTGTAAATCACGCCCAGAGAGTTTGGACTGCGAATGCGCTAGGCAATGCGAAATGCGTTTTTTTATTTGCCTGGAGGCACGTCCGAGTGTTTCTAGGCTCGGAAGTCCTTTATCTGAGCCTCTGGACCTTTGAACAGCAGTGGTTTAATTTTATTTTCTGTGGAAATGTGTTTATTTTTCAATGGAACGCTTCAAATCTCTCCCCCCGTGCAAAAACAAGGAAATGGATCAGCTGTGAGCTACAGCGGAGAGCGGAGCGTTTGGCCACGCCCCCACCCTCTACTATTGGCCAGCTCTTTTCTCCTCATTTGCATTCAAGCAACAACGCCCATTATAGAGTGTTCAGAGAGAGAAAAATGACTCTTTCTCAGCTTATCTCTGTTTCTCATGCAGTGAGTGTTGATTTTGAAGAAGGATTCATTTACAGTATTAGGGAACCATTAAGGAGCCATATAAAAGCATCAAGAAGTACCATGTCATGGGATCTTTAAAAAAAAAAACACACTTTAAGTAAGTTTATCATTTTGGATTTTGATAGTTGTCAGATATTTATGGATGCTTGCCTCATTTTTAAAGTTTTAAATGGGCTTGCTCCTCCTCCTTTATTGGATTTTATAGGTAAAAAACCTAGCAACTGAGTAAATACCAGAGCATCGACCAGAGGAGACTGTAACATAAAAAGGCGTAGGACTAAATTTGGCCAAATGGTGGTGTCTGTCAGAGGCTCACAGACATGGAACACACTGCCAGACCACATCAGGAACTGTGGCACCTTCAGCCTTTAAAATGGCTCTGAAACACTGGTTGAAAACTAACCAGACGTGCTCACACATGTAGATTATTCTGACTTTTGGGGCCTCGTAAACTCCTGAGATGGCCTCGTAAAAACCTGAGATGGGTCTAACTACATGCTCTTGGTGAAATGTCTAGTGTGTATTCTGTTTTTTCTGTTTGTGTGAATGTGTTTTGTTCTTACCTGCCTTAGGACTATGGGTGTAAATTAGCTATTGTGCTAACTCCGGCATATTTACACTGAAGCTCTCTGCTGACATGTTGATTAATATGCATTTGATTTACAGGTCATGTCTGTGGAGAAGTGACCTTGCTCACAAAATAATGTGTTTTTTTTTAAAAGGTACAAACACTCGTGATGAAGGAATCTATGTTAATAAGGCTACGTTTAGACTGCAGGGCTAAAAGCTCAATTTGGATTTTTTTGTGAAATCCGATTTTTATTTTTTTTTTGCGAGGCCGTTCACATTTCCAATTAAATGCGACTTGTATGTTATCTCCAGTGTGAACTTTAAACGCCCCAAAAGTATCCTGCATGCGCCTTGGAGGACACGACGAGGTCACATACAGCGAGCGTGCTCAGTGTTTACGGAAGTCGCCTAAACATGGATGCTAGCACTGAGCACTGGAGATTTTAAAGTTGCTGTCGTACCAGAGCCAGAACATGTACAACTTATTTCTTTAAAGGATGAGATTGAGAAGGAGAAGGTTTTTGGTCATGGCGTTTTGTGGGGCAGTGGCAGCAACGTCCGTTGGAAGGAACGTGTTGGTGTTGAGAGTGGTGGGATTGCTATGTGCTTCGCTGCTTCACTGACATGGACTTCGTACACAACTTTTGTATGACAAGAAGAACGTTTGTGTACATTTGTGAGCACCTACTTGTACCACTCTGGCTTGTTGATGGTCAGATGAATGCGACCTGGCCGTTCAGACTGAAGTCGCGTGTCAAAAGATCGGATATGTATCGGTTTTAGGACCACATATCCAAGTGGCCTGGGTTGCATTGGAAAAAATCGGATCTGTGTCATTCAAACTGTCGTTAAAAGATCAGATACAGGTCGCATAGAGGCCAAAACGTCAGATTTGATTCACTCCAGGCTGCAGTCTGAGCGTAGCCTAAGTTTATAAGTTTAATATCACCATGGAAACACTCCAAACAACACCATAACATCTTCATGGTAGCGGAAAGTTACATAGGCACCTTTTAACAGCTACTTTTTACCTTTTGTTCAGCAGAGATTGGCAGTTATAGGCCGTCGCAAGGTGGTACAGAGTGTTTTCTGTTTGGAAGAAGAACTCCGAAGAAAGAAGAAAGCCTAAATACCCTGGACTTGTGTGTGAATGAAACAAAACACAACTCCAGGTCTGTTTTATGATGAGGAAACTACATTATAACAGATCAGAAAACTGGCAAAATTGCGAAGACTGCCAGTCAAAAAACACCTTCTTTTCAATTAAAACTCCATTCCATTTCACAATCGTAGCTGCATCGTCCTGGCTTACGGTCGCATTTGCTCACTGCGCTCTTCTTCATCTCGATCCTGCATAGTTTTAGTCAGACAGCTCCACACACACAGATCTTTCGTGCTTTAAATTAGGAACATAATGGGGTCCGGAGCCAATTACGGGACACCTTGACAATGATAGCACCCGCTGTCCTCATTACTGTTCTTTAGCTGCCAATGCTACAGTCTGAGAGGCAGAGAACAGAGGACGGGAAGGAGAAGAAGGAGGAGAAGGAGGATAAACCACACACGGCTACCACAATAGTGACGCATTTCTGGCTGCTGGGTAATTCGGTTAGACGTTGTAGATCTATAACACTTTCGCGTCGAGTATGGTTTGTAATTTCATCGAGGGAGACTCAAAGGGCCCGTTTTACGCTGTTTTCTGATCTATGTTATAAAGTTTCCTCGTCAAAAACACACCTGGAGTCGTTTTGTTTCATTTGCACCTTTAACACAACCAACTGTGCGTGTTTAAGCGGAGTTCTTCTCTTAAACAGAAAACACTCTCTCTTCCACCTTGTGATGTCATGTGGTGATACAGGAAGTTGTTTTTAAAATCCATACACCTTCACTAGAATCGTTTGGATCATTTCAGTCTCTGGAATTGTCCATCTCTACTGAACTAAAGGTAAAAAGTAGCTGTTAGCTTGAAAACTACCACTTTATGACATCACAAGATGGAACAGAGCATTTTGAGCTTTGGAGATGTAAACAGACTGATAATAAAGACTTACTCAAGCGTGTGAATGAAACAAAACACAGCTCTAGGTCTGTTTTTGACGAGTTAACAGCATTCTAACATGACATAACATCATAACATGTACAGTGGTACCTCACCTTATGAAATTAATTCGTTCCAGAAGTGGTTTCGTAACGTGAAAAATTCGTAAGTTGAGTAGCTATTTCAATGGAAAAAGCCTGATTCGTTCCAAGGCCCCGATCCAAGTTTTTGTTTTTTTTTATAGTGTAACCTTTTTTATAGTGTAACAATGTGTTCTGCATCCTGATTGGTTTCTCAGACTGGATTTAAACTTTTCTCACGTTTGTCTCTCGTTTAAACACTCAAACTTTCATAGATTTTCAACAAAACGTATCAATATTGAAGTGTGGGGGGAAGCGGGAGGGGGGAGAAAACTGCGTGGTCACGTGTGCGCAGCATGACCCCGCGCAGAGCTGACAGCAGGACTAGACCAAGATCTAAACCTGGACTGGACCAGGACTAAACCAGGACTAAACCAGGACTAAACCTGGACTAGACCAGGTGGATTAAAGCGCCGCGTGCGGGTCTATTTCCTGGTTTCTCACGAGTCACAGCTGAGGAGGGGACCGCAGGGAGGAGGG
This sequence comes from Paratrypauchen microcephalus, assembly GCA_036785185.1. Lineage (NCBI taxonomy): Eukaryota > Metazoa > Chordata > Actinopteri > Gobiiformes > Gobiidae > Paratrypauchen > Paratrypauchen microcephalus. The sequence continues at coordinate 1,399,007 of JAVJIX010000143.1, forward strand.
GACCGCAGGCAGTCTGAGCGCATGTGAGCGCGGCTCCTCCTGGTTTAGTCCAGGTTTAGTCCTGGTTTAGTCCAGACCTGGTCAGGTCTAGAGGAGGTCTAGAGGAGCCGCGGCTCTTGCATGGCTCTCGCTCACATGCGCTCAGACTGCCTGCGGTCCCCTCCTCAGCTGTGACTCGTGAGAAACCAGGAAATAGACCCGCACGCGGCGCTTTAATCCATCTGGTCTAGTCCTGGTTTAGTCCTGGTTTAGTCCTGGTTTAGTCCTGGTTTAGTCCTGGTTTGGTCCTGGTCCAGTCCAGGTTTAGATCTTGGTCTAGTCCTGCTGTCAGCTCTGCGCCGGGTCATGCTGCCCACACGTGACCGCGCAGTCTTCTCCCCCATCCCGCTTCCCCCCACACTTCAATATTGATACGTTTTGTTGAAAATCTATGAAAGTTTGAGTGTTTAAACAGAGACAAATGTGAGAAAAGTTTAAATCCAGTCTGAGAAAAGCATATAATGTGTGTGGCTGAGCGCGCATTATTTTAATTTTTGAGATTTTGTGTTTCGTAACTTGAAATTTCATTCGTATCTAGAGACAAAAATTTACCGTGAAGGCGTTTCGTAACTTGAAATTTTCGTTTGTTGGGTCATTCGTAAGGTGAGGTACCACTGTATCTGAATTTTACTGTCGAATTAGAGATAATTATTTTTAGCATTGGTCCCAAACTCTCTTCACTTTCCTGATGAATTCTTGCTTCCAATTCTTCACTGCAATACGTTTCCAAACATGTTTCACCAATCCCGGGGCTAAACTGAGGTTCGGCATCACGGAAATGCTAACAACTAGCATGTTAACAGCGCACCAGGGGGGTATTCCACGAATGCGGCTAAGCGCAAAGCCCGGCTTTATTCGACAGTTCGCGCTAGTTTTAGTGAGAGTTCGGTTCCATGACTCTCGATAACCATAGTCCCTGCTGAGTTACTGGGTAATGGTCACATCTTTATACAGCGCTTTTCCACCTTCAAGGCACCCAAAGCGCTTTACAACAAGGAACCAATCACCCATTCACACACCAGTGTATGCAGACACTGGGGGCGAGGAGGGTTAAGTGTCTTGCCCAAGGACACAACGGCAGCATTCATCTGTGGGAGCTGGAATCGTACCAACCAACCTGTGGGTCAGTGGATCTGACTGCTCAACCACTGATGTTTCTTATGTCAAGAGCGGGATTTGAACCGCCAACCTTTGGATCAGTGGACAAACGCTCTACCAACAGAGCTACTGGAGCAACATGGTCGTCAGAGCTAGCCTGGTCGCGGGCAGGTTAAGATGTGGCTTAATTTATTTATTTACTTGTTTATTTGAAGGACAATGTGCAGGTACATTAAAAAGATGGCTGCACCAGATTTAGCAGAATGCTAATTTCCATCTGTAGTCCAGTAATCAGGCCGTGTTGCAGAGAATACGTACCTGACGTAAACAGAGTGTCAAACAAACAGTTCCGCACACCTCCCGCATGAGTATCTGTGTTGTCTGAAAACAATATCAGCAAAAAAATAAATTACAGTACGTTCTTGGTTCTTGACAAATCGCTGTCTTTACGACATTATCAGATCGAAGAATTCCAGAGCCTATGGTTGAGTGGTTAAGTGCTGTGTCTTTCATGTGGGAGTCCTTGGTTCGATTCCTGTTACTGACGTATTCATGCCCAAGTCAATTATGTGTTATACTTTCACAAATTTACATTTGCCACACATTACACAAATGTGAATTAATTTAACCTAAAATTATTCATATCATCATGAATCAGGCTTTACGCTAAGCTGCCGCTACTTCAGGCGAGCCTTTACCACTTAGGCGCCGCTATGTTTAGCAACGTTCGTGCAATACCCCCCCAGCTCATTTATTTATTTATTTATGTAAAAAGGGACAGTGCACATTAATCAACATCAGAACAATGTAAATGTTTCCGAGTTAGCTGATAAGAGCTCATTTGCATCGGTAGTCCCTTTGCCAGATGTCAAAAAGGCCTCCTAAAAGAAAATACACTTAAAAAGTTACACATTAAAAATTACACAAATGTACAATAACATTACAGAAATACAATAAAAGTTTTAGTGTTCACACAAAACTTTTATTGATTGACGACACTCTATGTGGACATTTGGCGAGTCTTGCCCCACAGTTTGATTTTGGCGTTCTATTCCAAGCTCTATAGACTTAGACTTAGACAAACTTTATTGATCCACGAGGGAAACTGTTTTTTTTTTTTAGACTTGTATCCAATTTTTATTTGAGTGAAATTAGTCTTTTGTCAGCGTACACTGGCGTGTGAATGTGTGTGAATGGGTGAGTGGTTCTTCGATGTAAAGCGCTTAACGTCTTGGAAAAGCGCTGTATAAATATGCGACCATTTACTGTACATAGATTTATTTTTTCCCCATAATAAAACAGTCCTTGCTAGGGCTGCAGGCCTTGAGTCATTTAGTTGATTAATTGTTTTATGTAGATTATAAACATTTTATGTGGCGCATGAGCAAAGAGAAGTTAGTGAGTGAGTGGGTTATCTGAAGACTTGGTATTTTGTTATTTGTATGTTGAATAAGATTCAACTCATGATTCACAAGTTTAATCTGTCTTGATATACAGCTCTGGAAAAAAATAAGAGACCACATTTTTTTTTTTTTTCTGAAATCAGCATCTCTACATGTATTACAGCCATTCTATTCCAGCGTCCGTTGAATTCCAACACAAACACAAAGCTGAGCTACTTCAGTTCTTGCACCAGGAGTGGAATAAAGTCACCCGAGAACAATGTGAAAGACTTGTGGAGAGCATGCCAAGACGCATGAAAGCTGTGATTAAAAATACGGGTTACTGCACCAAATATTGATTTCTGAACTCTTCTTAAGCGTAAACATTAGTATTATGTTGTTTTAAAATGAATTTGATCTTGTTTCTTTGCATTGTTTGAGGTCTGAAAACATGTATCTTTTTTGTTATTTTGACCATTTGTCATTTTCTGCAAATAAATGCTCTAAACGATAGTATTTTTATTTGGAATTTGGGGGAAATGTTGTCAGTAGTTTATAGACTCAAACAAAAATGTTCCTTTTGCCCAAACACATACGTATAAGTAGTAAAATCAGAAAAACTGATCATTTTGCAGTGGTCTCTTATTTTTTTTCCAGAGCTGTAAATACTTATTTTTGAGCTCCTGCATACGTCCCACAGTGTCCACAGATCTCACTCGGGATGTCACTGATCAGACGGTGGTTCCTCTGGAAACGAGCGGCCGCTGTATGCTTCACCGAGAACCCGTCATCGTAGTGTAAACACAAACGCAGAAATATTCAGGCTCACATAACACTGTATCACATAATAACAATCACTTAAACAGATAAACAGATTTCATCAACTTTTTTCAGACGCACACCAGAGGATTCTGAAATGTCGTGTTATTTTAGACTTAGACAAACTTTATTGATCCACAAGGGAAATGATTTGGGTACAGTAGCTCACTCATCAAATATAATATATAATAGAGGGTAACAAAAAATAGGTGGAATAGCAAATAAAAAATAGGTGTCAAATTACATAATAATAAAAAAATAATAATAATAATAAAAATATATGTACAAATCGGAATAAAATTGAAAAATAATATAAATACAATATCAAATAAAATATCTAATCACAGCTATATACAGTTGTAAATGGCGTAGAGTAGGGTGGAACTGGAGCTAATGATTAAAAAGTTGTTGGATTTTGAAGGATTTTGAGCTGAGAAAAAGTTTTATGATCGAAAAATAGGTAAAAATCACCACAAAATCTGACCTTTTTGAAAACTGTAGGTGCCCTGTTAGCCGAACACAAGAGGTTTTCGATTATGTTGCGCTCTATGGGAAAAATCCTTTCTGAGCAGGAGGGATTTTTTTCGCTCAAGTTCCAAAGAGTGGCCACTACACCAAGTCAAGACTAACCTGGGAAATCCCAGGCTGTCTTTCTTTTGTTCCGATCTGACAGACAGCCTGGCAACCAGGCTAAGCGAGCTCTCCTGATTCTGGGAGCCAATCAGAGGGGGAGGAAGAGGGGTGGAAACACGGTGAAGCGTAATACGCGACAAACGAAAACTTGTAGTTTGAACTGACAACTGACATGATTGGCTATGGGCTACGTATACGCCAAATGATAGACATTCGTAACGCCCAATAAACGGCCGTTGGCGATCGTAAACCACACCTCTGGTACGAGATATTTCGAAGGTGGCTTCCAGACCATATCTCACTTGTGATATGGTCAGGTGTAAACCAGGCAAAGTCAAGACAGCGCTAAGCTCGCGATCCCTTATCCAGTTATTTCAACAGATCCATGACTACAACCCGCTTTCTATCTAGCATCCATTATTTTTAACAAAGAAATGTGTATATGTGTGAGGTACAGATCTTGGCCAGAGAAAAGAACTGGTTTGAGAGGGGAGTGAAAGAGGCTAGTTTTGTCAAGAAAGAGAATCCTTCCTTGAACAGAAATGGAGGTCTCAGACATCATTTTTCGACCATGTATAACTCCCACTGCAGATTTAATAGGCTCACCGAACTAACAGAAACTGAAAAACAAGTAGGTGTGGTAGTTTCAAAGTAATTTCATTGTAGCTAGCTCCTCCCTTCAGGCAGATATAGGCAGTGTCCACCAGCATCTGACCAGAACTGAAGAAGCTGTGAAACGTATTCGACCAAATAAACTTTTGTCCAAACTTTTGACACATTTAATTTCTCCTTTTGCCATAACAAAGAAATCTCTGCCACCCGTACACAGATCTATTGAAAGATCTTGTGAGATTATCTGACTTGTTTCACACATTATTTAGCGTTAGCCTCCGCACGACACCAATCTGACAGACGCATAATCAAACACTTCAATTAACCATCAATTATCCTGCTAGGTACGCCGCGCACGCTAGCAGCTTCACACAAGGAGATTACCTGTCTTATGGGCCTGTACACACAAGTTGCCGGGGAACCTCTGGCAATTTATCAGCGTGAGGGAGTGACAGGCGCGCTCCTAATAGTAAATCATTGGAAGCATTACTGGACCTCCCCCTTCCCCTTCGCCGATATGGATTTGTGTGTTGGGAGACTTCGGGGACCGGTTATAAATCAGTCGATAGCTCGGCGCGAGGCGGGCGGGGAGAGGGCACGGGGGCCGGGCCGGGCTCAGGGACGAGGCGGTCAGGTGCAGGCGCTGAGGAGGAAGGGGAGGGTCGTGGGAGCGGGGGGGTTAATAGTGGAAAAGGAGAGCCTGGTAATAGAGAAGAGATACGAGGCTGTCCTGTGGTGGGGTCAGTTGATGGGTTACTTTCGGAAACAAGAGTGGTCTCCATTAGGGATTCACTGCACCAGCTTTTCAGTTCCTATACCTTTTGCAGTGCTATAGATTTAAGAGTGCATCGTGTAACTTTTCCAGTGGAGGGCCCGTTAAATGTTTTTCTCCATGGCCTTAAATGTTTCATTGTATGGTATTAAACCTTTCTTTCTTCATGGAGACCAAACCAAACCAAGTTACAGGTGAGATCTGTGGCGAGGCGACCCCCACTCACAGTAGTATGTATTTGTATATGAGTAAATAAAATAAAACCCCTGTAATTGAATACATGTAACGTACAGCTGTTTAATGTCATACTATTGAACATAGGGGGCGAGAAGTGGCAAACCCCCAACCAAAAAGTTACATAGTGCACCTTTAAATGTCACATTGCCAAAATCCAATATCAGCCAAGCCCAGTATTTCCCTTAAACTAAAATACAATAAGACAAAACTGATCCAAGTGTGTTATGTAGCTGTTATTTATCTCTGAAGTAACTACAGGACGAATTTGTGTAAATAAAATGTCTGGCATATAGTGTTATTATACCAGTTTATATGTCCAACCAGGATATCAGCTGAACCAATATTTGTAAGTCGATTTCTGATCCAGCAATTTTTTAGTATCAGTGCCGATATCCGATACCATTGTTTTGTCAGTGCATCTCTAGTCTGTAACCTAAAGTCTGTAGCTTGGCCAGTGTTTCCATTCTTTTATTTTTTGAAGATCATCAGGAGCTGAGTACCAGCACTTAAATTTAAAGCAAACCTATTCCGCAAAATCGACTTTTCAGAGTACACGCCCACTGTGATGTACTTACTTCATTTAATTTGTTTAATTGGTGATATGCATAGTATTCAGCCGCGGAGCATGATCACTTTGCTATAAATAAAAACAGATGCACAACATTTACGGCGACGTCAGCCTCCCCTTGAGTCCACAGTTTTCTAATGGATGGACATGTCAATTGACTTTTTTCTTTGTATTAAGTTGTTTTAGATCAATATTGTGATTTAAAATATCCAAACGATAACATAACGATCCCCGGGCGTCATAGATTCTAACTATATAACAGAAACAAGCACAATATGTGTGCATTAAACTAAACTGCTGGGCATGAGAAAACGGGTTCTAACTGGCAACACACTCTAAAGCCCGATTTCATTAGTTCTCCAAGCCGGACTGGGCCTGGTTATTTCTTGAATGTTGTGGCAGTGTGGCAGTAGTGGCCCTTGTGTCCTGAGGCAAGACACTTCACCCACATTATCTAGTATGAATGAGGTGTGTGGTTCTGTCCATCTACTCTGGGAAGCTGTGGCTACAATAATTTACCACCAAATATGGAGCGAATGAATAATGGAAATAATAATGCATGTAAAGTGCTTTGGGTGTCTGGAAGGGGCTACATAAACACATTCACATTTGATCTAAATGAAAATATCAAAGTAATCTTGCAAACATGAAAAATAACACATTTCTGATTATAGCGCCGTCCTTCTCTATTTGTTATTTGGACTCTGTTGTATGCATGGCCTGTTCAGGAGATGGGAGTGGACTGGAGCAGACAGTCATTACCGCCCTGTTCACAGCAGCATCAGACACAGCTCATCTCTGTACACGATACTGCTCTGTCTGTCTCCTTTGTCCTCATATTGTGCCTCTCACACGCTGTCCCTGCATAATGGGCGTAAAGGTCCTATATTTTACACAGTTAACTCTTGTGGTATACCAGAGTTGTGTTTTGTTTCATTCACATGTTTGAGTTAGCCTGTATTATTCGTCTGTACATCTCTAAAGCTCAAACTGCTCTGTTCCACCTTGTGATGTCACGAAAAGGTTGTTCTTAAGTTAACAGTTACCTCTAATACACAAACAGTGTTTTATCTCAAACAGAAAACACTGTCCTTACACCTTCACTAGAATCATTTGGATGATTTCAAACTTGGAATTACCAATCTATCTAATCTACTGAGTTATTAACTTCAAAACTACCGCTTCATGACATCACAAGGTGGAACAGAGCGTTTTGAGCTTTGGAGATGTAGACAGACTATTAATGCAGGGTTACTTAAACATGTGTGAATGAAATAAAACACAACTCCAGGTATGTTTTTGAGGAAATAACAATATTATAACATGACTTAAAGCTCACAGGAGTTCAAAACAAAACAAAATCTGTGGGGTTCTATAAAAAAAACAATAAAAAACAATAAAAAAAAATACATTTCTCTTATTCTTGTAGTCAATCCATTTTGAACATCTTTTCTCAAATGTAGTAAGTAATTCTTTCCACCAAATAAATTTCCTCAATTATTTCCCTCCACTGTTTCAGTTCCAATGAGCCACTTTTTAGCCAGTTCCTCGTTAGAGCATTCTTACTGGCCGTCAAGATGATTTTAAACAAATAAAAGTCTTCGGTCTGGATAGGTCCTTCTTGTGACAGTCCCAAGTAGATGACTCGTGGGTTATTAGGTATTTTATAGCCATTACTGTTACAATATTTTCCCAAAAACATGTAATTTTTGTACATGTCCAAAACACGTGAGAATGATTGGCGCTCCAATCTCCACACAGTCTCCAGCGCTGTTGGTGGTTTTCATTTGTTTGCTTTTGATGCTTGGAGTAATAAAATACCTCACCATGTTTTTCCAGCCAAATTCTCTCCATTGTCTTGTTGAAGTATGATGTAAGAGACCTATAGAGTGCCAATCATCCTCTGACAATTCTATCTTTTTTATGTACTTTTTTATGTACATTTTAATAATAATAAGAAGAATTATTCTTATTCTTATTAACATTCTGCAAAGATTTGTATAATTTGGATAATTTTGTTAGGAAACAATAGGGCAGCCAGGTCAGGTCCAGAGGTGTGAAAACACCCATTAGGTTTTTGAATGGGTATGCTAAACTAGACGCCAGAGAGAAACTAAAAAACAAAAGACAGAAAGCTGAAAACAAAGAGGTGGGATTAGTTTCAGAATAATTTCAGTGTAGTTAGCTCCTCCCTGCAGCTAGATATAAGCAGTGTCCATCAGCACTCTAACCAGAACTGACGAAGCAACTTGGATGAGCTGCGAAACGTTTTCGACCAAATAAACTTTGTCCAGTTGACAAATTGAATTTCTTCTTTCACCATGGATTCTACATGGACTACTGAGGGATTCTTCACACAACTGAGATTTACGATTACGAAATTTACGATTTTGGAGGGAAGTTGTTTATATGTTATGTTTTTTTTTTTCTCTTTGTTGGCAGCATGGTGGCTGAGTGGTTAACACTCATGCTTCACAGCAAGAAGGTTCGGGTCGCCCAGGCCTTTCTGTGTGGAGTTTCATGTTCTCCCCGTGTCTGGGTGGGTTTCCTCCGGGCACTCCCCCCATCAACCCAAACATGCTCCAGGTAAAATCCTCCAGCTTGGGTCCTGACCAAACCTAAACAACAAAACAAAACCGGCAGAGACAGTTTGAACAAGAAAGAAAGTGCATGCAGGCAAGAATAAAATAAAATAAGTAATAATAATTAAAAAAAAACAGTAACTAAGAGAGTATGGAAAAAATATTGCACGTTTGGACTATATAGTAGAATTATACAGTCTGATGGCGGTGGGGATAAAGGATCTGCGGTAGCGGTAATAAAATACCTCACCATGTTTTTCCAGCCAAATTCTCTCCATTGCCTTGAGACATATAGATGCTGTAAGAGACATATAGAGCGCCAATCATCCTCTGACAATTCTATCTTTTTTTATGTACAAAGTATTATTCTTATTAACATTCTGCAAAGATTTGTATAATTTAGATACGATTTTGGAAGGAAGTTGTTTATATGCGTTTGTTATGATTTCTACCAATTTGTTGCCCTCCTGTGTAAAATGTTTCCTAATTTCTGAATCATAAAAATGTTTTAATTGGAAATATCTAAATATATCTGATTTATCCAAACCGAATTCCTGTTGTATTTTCCCAACGTATTTTAGAATATTCCCCTCTACTAATGTGCACATGGCTGTAATTTCCTTACTGGCCGATTTTACAAAGGTAACATCCAATTGCACATTAAACAATTTTGTGTAATATCGGACCTTTAAAGGGACAGTGTGTAAGATTTTTACCCGTTAATTACTGAAATTGAAGATACCCATTCAAAAATACATTGTTTTCCAAGCCTTTTCACTTCCATCATAAAATCAAAGTATTCTTTTGGACTTAGATATAGTCACATAAAAAGGGGATCTTCCCCATGCAGAGGCAGCCATTTTGAATACAAGAGCCGCAGAAGGACATTTGGGCTCCGCCTTCGCCTTCGGCAAGGCTCGTGGTTTTGGGTAAACAACACAAGCATGCTGCCGGATCAGACTCGTAATGGATCTAACACGTGTTTTGGACTAAATTGTTTTACTGGATTTTATTCGCTGGATTCTTACGGACAAATTGAGAGCAAGTTTATGGTGAAATACAGAGTTTGACCTGTGCAAAGCATTCTAAGGTAAGCTAACCTCGTTTTGTGCTTTTCCGTATAAAAGCCCCATGTGCTGGGGGACTGATTGTTTTGCAGGGAAATGAATTGCATAGTCAAAAAGAGGAGACTGTAAGGTTTCATTTGATGTGTAGAGTGTCATGGTACATGATCGGGAATGTGTGTTTTCATGAGAAAAGAAAAAAAAAACAAAAACGGGACCGCGTTTTATTTATACAGTAGCGGCGCGCGCGCGTCCCTCGAGGTCTGCCGTAGCTAAAACAGAAAGTGCAATAGCACCATCCACCTATGCGCCACGAATCCTACACACTGGGGCTTTAAGCAGTAAGTTGTCCAAAACAAAACATCAACCTGTGCTGAAGATTTAAGCCCAATATCCAATACACTAAAATTGCAAATATTTATTGTATATCGGCCTATTTCTGCATTGTACAGAATAGTTTGTGAGAGCTATTTTGTTAGATCTAAATACCACCTTCCCCCGTTCCCAATCAGGTACAGAGGCTTTAATTTACTTTCCAAGTGGAGACAGCTGGCGGATTACTTGGTGCAATCCACGGGCAACTATCTGGTTCTCCTGTGACGGATAGATTGTCTGCCTCTACTCTGATGGAGAAAAGCACAGGAGAGTCACGTTCACATGTAACCTTTTGAGGGATCGGTGCCAGGAGCTAATACTTAAACCGAGATTACACTGAAGAAGCCAATGACTCCATGTAATCCGGTGTCTGCCGCTATTTCGACATCTTTTCTGGTCCATGTGAGAGCGAAGGGGAGGGTAATACGACCAGAGATGGTCCAGGATGGATTTTGTGTCCAATATCTCTATCTTTTCAGTATTTTAAAATTCATTGCAAGTCCTTGTTGGAGAATACACACTTCTTCGATATTTTGCGAAGATTAGAATCTGGTCACGCACTGTGTCTGTGAGTTCAGTTGGGCATTATATATCACCAGGACTGAAAAACATGGCAGATTTCTGGAGAATCAATGAATAAATAAGTGAACTGTTGTCTGTGTAATTCCTCAGTCATCCAGGTAGGATCCATAGTCGAAGAAAGATTCAATTTTGTCGACTGTACGAAAGTTTTATTGATTGAAGACGTTTTGCGTTTGTTGATCTGCAGTCTGACCAGAGCTGAAGGAGATACTTGGAAGAAGCTGCCTGGAAGAAGCTGAAATAAGATGATATTTTCCTGTCCTTCCCAGAATTATATCTATTTTTTTAAACAGAGGGAAATCTGTTTGGTCCTCACGCCCTCTGTTACGTCTCAAGCCAGAACCAAACATGATCGTCCCATCACATTCCGTTATTTCAGTGATGCATGTGAAACAAAGGAGCTCCTTGGTCATTTTTGAATAAAATGACATTTCTTGCATATTTCTGGGTCAAATGCAGAGGACAGATTTCCCTATGGGGACAATAAAGTGCACCTTAAGCCTAACCAGATACATAGAGTTAATGCTTCGCTCAATGATCCTGCAGAAATCCGCCATGTTTTATCAGCCCTGTGTGTTATTTCTTTCCTTTCTTTTTTCCTCGGAAGCAGGCATGTTTGTTTCTATACAGCAGGGGTGCCCAATATGTCGATCGCGATCTACCAGTCGATTGCCAAGGTAGTGTGGGTAGATCGCAGTGTCGTAGTACTCGACACCGGTCTTGGTCTCGAGATGAGTGCGATCATATTCCATTATGGCCGCTGCCGTTAGCAATAAACTTTTACCGGTGCGCGGGACTGCAGCCTGTGCGCTCGTCTGGAGCCGCGGACACCGCACGGACCGTCACCACACGCTCCCCCAGTGCACACAGTTTATTCGCAACAGCGTGTACCTTTACGTACCAGCGTGTATCACAGGGAAGGTTAAACTTTATAAAACATCGTACTTGTCCGTCCGCCTCACGTCAGCGCGCCGCTCCTCAACTTTTCACGCTCTCGCTCCTCCTGTGTCCTCCTCAATGCCTCTGATTAGAAGTGCAAGACTAAGTGCAAAGCAAAAACTAATCTAAATTTATGTTACAGTGTTACTCTGTTTCAACTTCCTGTTTGAATACTTCAGGGGTGGAGTGAGATTGGATTGAATCTCACTCCAAAAGCCCATATTTGTCATGTCTAGCAGGTCATTCTAAAATGGACTAGAATGCAAGACCCCCCTCTTGACTCCCCTCTTGGTAGATCTCAACCTCAAAAGTAGATCTCAGTAAAAAAAAAGGTTGATCACCCCTGTTATACAGAGACCATCCATGTCCCTGATTGGCTCATCCACCTGTCACATATGAAAACAGGAAACTCACCTTCGCGTAAAGTATTGATGCGTATTCTAGATCCCATCCCTCTGAGCTTGCTAAAGAAAAAAAGCAAACCAAATGCTACAAATAAATCATTATAAAATTACTTTTCACTTTTGTCAAATTAATTACAAAATCTTTTCTTGCATTCATTTTGATCTGCTGTAACTCATTAGTCTGTTCAGAAATTCACATCTGATGCACTGAGGAAAAACTGCGAATGCCACAGAATTGGAACAGCTTAGAAAAAAGAAAAATCAAAGCCAAATATCTGTTTTTTTTTCCAGTACCACTATAGGAAAAAAATCTTAACACACTGGCAAGAGATTCAAATTGAAATGTTCACAAAGTCTGAATAGGCCAAGATGAAAAGTCCACGAGCTGAGATGCAGAATTTAATTGATAGAGATACTGAAGATGTACGGAAACACATGTAGCACAAAAAGCTTTAGAAATCCATAATTCCTCCACCCGCTTAGCACGCATCAGGGGAGCTCAATTATACATGCTGTTCAGAAGGGAGTATGCTGAAATATATTTGATATCTGTTCTCATTTTCTCAACGTTTGCAGTACTATCATTCAGGACTTAATAATAACAACGTGGCCCGTACATTCTGGGAAATATAACTATCTTATGTGCTTTATAGCAGGGGTGTCAAACTCATTTTGGTCCGGGGGCCGTATTCAACTGACTTTGATCCCAAAGGGGCCGGATCAGAAAAATCATGGCATATATACCCCAAAAACATCAATTATTCCAAATATTTGTGCAGAGAAACGCAAATCTATTACAGAAGTCTTTTTTATTTGATTTTTGATTTTTACAAAATATTATAATATTATGAACAACCTGAAACTTTAAGGAAAAATGCAATTTCAACACAAGCATACAGGTTTCCCATTCACCTATGTGAACAAATAGAAATTAGTCCATTTTTCTTGGAATATCCTGCACTCGGCATCCACTTTTCTCATTTTTGACATTTTGCTGATGAGGGAAAGAGGCGAGTCTTCATTTGTGCTGATCTGGTGGGAGGGGCCACGCACAGAGACGCTGGAGACGCTGCTATGCTAAACTGCGCAGAAAAGCAGTGCAGAAAATTACCAATATTTTAAAAGAAAATTAAAATTTAATTAAAATATTTTAATAGAAAATCAGCCGAGGGCCAGATTAAAGGTCTTGGAGGGCCGGATCTGGCCCCCGGGCCGCATATTTGACACCCCTGCTTTATAGCATTTAGCTAGTAGCATGGACTGTACTAACACATCAGATCTCAATGTGGAAAAAAAAAAATGTTCGATACAAATCTATACAAATATGTCACAGGAACAAAAGGATGCCACACTTTTCATGGAAATGAACAACAAGTGCACTAAAGTGGATTGTTTTTGCATGTGGAGGTGAATTCAAATAGGGCCATCAGTAGCTCAGTTGGTAGAGCTTTGTCCACTGATCCAAAGGCTGGCGGTTTGAATCCCGATATTGACATGAATTCCTTGGGCAAGACACTTAACTCATCTTGCCCCCCACTGCCTGCGTACACTGGTGTGTGAATGGGTGAGTGGTTCCTTGTTGTAAAACGCTTTGGGTGCCTTGAAGGTGGAAAAGTGCTATATAAAGACGTGACCATTTCTCTCTCTTGGTCTTTTCTGGCTGGTTTTGGCTTTGGCTAGAGTGATTATCACTACTGGGAGTATGAGACCATTCCTTAACCCGACAGAAGTTCTCCAGGATGACACAGGTGCTGTTTTAAGGAGATTTAATGTGTCTCCCAGCACAATCTCCAGAACATGAAGATTTCAGGAGACAGGCAGTTGTTCTAGGAGAGCTGGACAGGACTGTAGAAGGACCTCAACCCATCAGCAGGACCCATATCTGCTCCTTTGTGCGAGGAGGAACAGGTTGAACACTGCCCGTGCCCTACAGAATGACCTCCAGCAGGCCGCTGGTGTGAATGTCTCTGCCCACACAATCCGGGACAGAGTTCATGAGGTTGGCTTGATTGATATTCTAAAACTCAAGAAAAAAGTACAACACGAGCATCCTGGTCCTGTTTAAGTGTTTGATGAGAGTTTGAAGTGAGAGTAAACAAACTGAAAAACTGTTGGCTAATGCTAATTAGCTTGTGACTGCAATATAATTTTAGAGGGACTTGTTTAACAGCACAAATCAACTCACCTGTTACAAAAGGAGAAATTCAGTTTGTCAACTGGACAAACTTTATTTGGTCGAATAGGTTTCGGAGCTCATCCAAGCTACTTCGTCAGTTCTGACTAGAGTGCTGGTGGACACTGCTTATAACTAGCTGCAGGGAGGAGCTAACTACAATGAAATTACTAAATTAGCTCCTCCCTGCAGCTAGTTATAAGCAGTGTCCACCAGCACTCTAGCCAGAACTGCTTGGATGAGCTGCGAAACATATTCAACCAAATAAACTTTGAATTTCTTTGAAATAAACTGAATTTCTCCTTTTGCCATAATTTCTACCTGGATGACTGAGGGATTCTTCACACAACTCACCTGTTGTAGTTTCAACTAAGTCAGTTCTTTCTGGTCAGATTGTGCTAAAATAAAGTTCAGATTAAAGTCTAATTTGAGTAACAGAGCTCCAGTCAGCTTCACACCCCCAGGGAATGTTGATGACATCAACTGCAAAGTATCAATTATTGCATTTTCATACTGCGATCTGTGACTGCAAACAGAATTGCCCCTCAGGAATAAATAAAGTTTCCTAAACCTCAACATGCTTACACATCTAGGTACTGTGAAACCTTGTTCAAGATACACTAGACTTAGACTTAGTCCTTGCCTCAAGTGGAGGAGTTCAAGTATCTCGGGGTCTTGTTCACGAGTGAGGGGAGGATGGAGCGTGAGATTGACAGGCGGATCGGTGCAGCGTCGGCAGTGATGCGGTCGCTGTACCGGACCGTTGTGGTGAAGAGGGAGCTGAGGTGAAAGGCAAAGCTCTCGATTTACCGTCAATCTACGTTCCTCCCCTCACCTATGGTCATGAGTCAAACAATCAAGAGACAGAGTTCATGAGGGTGACTTGATTGACTTAATTCTAATTTTGCATATGTCCAGATAAAAAAAGCAACATAATTCAATCACTTTTTCAACGTTCTGGGAGCCAATATTTCAAGAGGGGCCATACCCACCCCAATCCTTCCATCTTCACCATTGCTATTCCATATTAACCGAGCCCAATCCTTGAGCAGTACGTCTCATAATGGGCTCATAATGGCAGTAACTGACTAAACTAAATGTTTAAATCCCGTGTTAACGGCGCAGTAAAATCACATCATATTTCATTCTAACAGCAGTAATAATATGCCTCCTGACAGCTATTAGAGCCGGAGCCATGAAGCCTGTCCACCTGTCGTCTGCACCGTAACTACACTCACTGATTTCAGTCTGGACATCGGGACTTTTGGTTATTTTTACTTTGTTTTAGAAGTCATAATTAAAACTGCGTTACTTCGGGAATACTGTGATTTTTGAAGGAACAATTTGGTTTCAACTTAAAACAATTTGTGGGTCATTAAAGGTGAACGGTGGGACTAGTCTGGTATGGCGTCCACTGCCTTATTTTCTCCATGTAGATCAGGGGTGGATCAGGGGGTGCCCAAAGTGGGGCCCGTGAGCCAAATCAGACCCCCCTGGAGGGCCAAGACAGGGCTCTGAGAGTTTAAGAATAACCTATTTTCTTTCCATTTTGTATTAAAAAGACCGTAGAGTGATGGAAGGAGGAGAGGCCTGTGTATTTCCTGTTATTTAGTAAATTAAATTATACATGTGTTTCCATAAGAACATTTTTATGTGCATCATTAGGTTTGACCCTTAACCCGCTAATGCATAATTTATTTTGGCTCACTGAGGAAAAAACGTGACCCCTGATGTAGATGCTATTGATACTCGGCAGTGACTTCAGACTGGGGGAAGTTCTGCATGGATCTCTATAGGTGGAATATTCAGCTGTTACCATGGTGACACAATGCACATAATTAGCAAACACTGACAAAACGTCTTAAGAGTTTTAAGATGGTCTGAAAACTCAAGAGAATTGTACAATACGAGCATCCTGGTCCTGTTTAGTTGTTTGATGAGAGTTTGAAGTGAGAGTAAACAAACTGAAAAACTGTTGGCTAATGCTAATTAGCTTGTGACTGCAATATCATTTTAGAGGGACTTGTTTTAACAGCACAAATCAACTCACCTTTTGTAGTTCCAACTAAGTCAGTTCTTCCTGGTCAGATTGTGCTAAAATAAAGCTAAAATAAAGTTCAGATTAAAGTTTAATTTGAGTAACAGAGCTTCAGTCAGCTTCACATCCCCAGAGAATATTGACGACATCGGCTGCAAAAGTATCAATTATTGCATTTTCTTACTACGATCTGTGACTGCAAACAGAATTGCCCCTCGGGAATAAATAAAGTTTCCTACACCTCAACATGCTAATACATCTAGGTACTGTGAAACCTCGTTCAAGATACAGTAGACTTAGACTTAGTCCTTGCCTCAAGTGGAGGAGTTCAAGTATCTCGGAGTCTTGTTCACGAGTGAGGGGAGGATGGGGCATGAGATTGACATGCGGATCGGTCCAGCATCGGCAATGATGCAGTCGCTGTCCCGGACCGTTGTGGTGAAGAGGGAGCTGAGCCGAAAGGCAAAGCTCTCGATTTACCGTCAATCTACGTTTCTCCCCTCACCTATGGTCATGAGCTTTGGGTAATGACCGAAAGGACGAGATTACGGATACAGGTGGCTGAAATGAGTTTCCTCTGCAGAGTGCCTGGGCGCTCCCTTAGAGATAGCGTGAGGAGCTCAGTCACACAGGAGGAGCTTGGAGTAGAGCCACTGCTCCTCCACTTGGAGAGGAGCAGCTGAGGTGGCTCAGGCATCTGTTCTGGACGCCTCCTGGACGCCTCCCTCAGGAGGTGTTCCGGGCATGTCCCACTGGGAGGAGGCCCCGAGGAAGACCCAGGACACGCTGGAGGGACTATGTCTCCCGGCTGGCCTGGGAACACCTTGGGGTCCCCCCGGAGGAGCTTGAGGAAGTGTCCGGGGTGAAGGAAGTCTGGGAGTCCCTGCTTAAACTGTTGCCCCTACCACCCAGCCCTGGATAATTGGAACAAAATGGATGGATGGATGGAGAGACTTAGACTTTATTGATCCACAAGGGAAATTAGTCGGACACAGTAGCTCACTTATCACATTATATTACAATAAAAAGAGTAAAAAATATAAAAAATATAAAAAATGGTAATAAACTTCTAAATAATTAGCAATAAAAGGTAAAAAGAAACTGGTGTCAAATAAAACATAATTATATAAATGTGTATGTACAAGTAAGAAGAGAGATGTACAGAATTATAGTAACATAAATACAGTATAAATACACAAGAGGCTGTAAGGAAAACCAAACCAAGATCTGTAAATGGGTCTCTGCCCACTGCTCCCGACAGGTTTAACCCCAGTGTTTCCTACAGTAAAAGCTCTTCCTAATAACATAATAAGACTATATAAGACTAACATTATAATAAGACTTGAAATTCCAGTGCAGCTTATCTGCCATTGGTCGCTCAGAGTTCTAAAGAATCGAAATTGGCCGTGACGAAAACTCATTCTGGTGGACATCTTCTACAAACTATTCTACTGAGCTATTTTTACCTCCGCTCTGATTATAAAGCAGTTAAGTGTCCCTTTAGCTGCTCACTGGCTGCTCTGTGATCCAGTCTGTACTTTTTCTGCACAAGCTCCACCGAGAGGCCCAGACGTCCATATGTCAATTACTCTGCACCTGCAAAAGAGCGAGACTAAAGCAAAACGGACAGCCAGAAGTTTGTCAGTATCAAATTTATATAGAGAGTTTAGTGCTGCGTTCATTGATTCTGCAGAAATCACGGTGTTTATCCGTCCCTTGTGATATATACTGTATTTTTCCATCATTTTCCATCATCAGTGTTTTATGGAAAGGAAGAAGGCAAGGCTGTGTTCAAACTTGTTCGTGTTTGAGCTTGGTCTGACCCCAATTTGAGTCTGTATGTGGATTTGGTTTGGTCCTGCTCAAGTCCAGTCTTATGTTTCAACCAAATGTGAGTTTGGAAAGAAAGTAGGGCTGCAAGATTCATTACAGTTTAATGAAAATCATAGTTTGAATGGACAGAATTAGTTATTTTCTTTCTCAAATCATTCAAGCGGGGAGATACATTGAGGAGATTACCCGACCAGCCAGTCCCTTCTACATTCTGTTCGAATCCAGGACTGAAGCCAGACCACAGAGAGTGAAAATCGTCCATTCAAACTCCAAAATTCTCATAATATTCAGAACAATGTATATACCTTGAGTAAGTAATAGTTTGGCTTTGGCTTTGATTGTTGATTCTGTTAAAATCCACAGTGGTTCTCAATCTTTTATGTAGATTTTTCTCCTGTTTTAAAGTTTGCTTTTGACTCGACGGGAGTGTGCATCTCTCTGATTGGTTAAGCCGCCTGTCAATCACACCCTCTAAACTCAAGGAGACAGGACACAGCTCCAAATCCACTCGTCTTTGTAAAGTTTTGTTGGGGTTCTGGGCATCTGATGACCAAAAACTCACATCTTCCTAAAGTGCTGGAGAAGTGTTTATTCTTGGCCGGTCAGGCAAAAAGAAACGAGGCTGTCAGTCTGTGCCCTTTGCCCAGCCGACCACCGCCAATCACTCACAGAGAAGGTGAAATGTTTTCCACAAGGACACAATGACAGTATGGACTGGTCTGAGCAGAGTTTGAACCATCAACGTTATATATAACCCACTTTACATAGCATTTAAAAGTCCTGTATTACACAAAATGGACTCTTGTCAATCTAATTAATCGCATTTTAATAAATTTTGTAGGTGGCTTATTGTGCTCTCCCACAGTGCAAAAAAGGTGTCAAATGTGCGATTTACAGTGGTACAGTGAAAAGACTGCAGACTTCCCCTTTAAAGATCCCATGACATGGTACTTCTTGATGCTTTTATATGGCTCCTTAATGGTTCCCTAATACTGTAAATGAATCCTTCTTCAAAATCAACACTCAGTGCATGAGAAACAGAGATAAGATGAGAAAGAGTAATTTTTCTCTCTCTGAACAGTCCATTATGGGACTTGTTGCTTGAATGCAAATGAGGAGGACAGAGATGGCCTATAGTAGAGGGTGGGGGCGTGGCCAAACTCTCCGCTCTCAGCTCTCAGCTGTGCGGTCTGATCCATTCCCGCGTTTTTGCGCGGAGAAGAGATGAGAAGCGTTCCATTGAAAAATAAACACATTTCCACAGAAAATAAAATCAAACCACTGCTGTTCAAAGGTCCAGAGGCTCAGATAAAGGACTTCCGAGCCTAGAAACACTCGGACGTGCCTCCAGGCAAATAAAAAAACGCATTTCGCATTGCCTAGCGCATTCGCAGTCCAAACTCTCTGGGCGTGATTTACAGAGACGCTGAGTAGACAGACGGGGGTGGAGCTGCATTTTTCGATCTGACGTCAATAAGGTGCCTTGTTGAGAATTGCCCGTTTGAGCTGTGTTTTTTCTAACGCAGAAAAGGATCGCAAATGCTCAGTTTAGACATTTTGCAACTTTTAGCCATGGGGGGGGGGGGCTAAACAGGGTAGGGGAGCTCACATTAACGTTCAAAAACCTCAGAAAGTGAACATTTCATGCCATGGGACCTTTAAGTCTTTAAGTTTTTCAATCTTTGGCTCGCTTTTTTTTATCTCTGTGCACACAAGACAAGACTGCTGGCAGACCTGCAGAGTGCACCTGTATACCCCCATTCCACCTCCCACATTACATAACATTCATTCAAAAGCTCATTTACACCATTCCACTATTACATGGCGAATACTTCTGGTGAGCACGTGCAGTAGCTTTCATGCGACGTCAATAAGTAACATACACAACTTCAAATATGCAGAGAATACAAATAATTGCCTGAAATAATTGCCCATGCAAATTACTCATGGCTCACATGACCCCCGGAACCTGCAGGTTTGCCAGATCGCACCGCGGGAGGAGGGAGAAGGCGGCAGCGCGCGGGTGAGTGAACGATCATGTTTAGCGATTTGGATGGGCAAAACTGTCGCTTCTAAGTGTGCAGCCTTAGTCACGGCAGAACACGCTGGAGAGATTATGGGGAATTGAAAAGGGTTCTGCACGCGGGGCGGAGCAGATACGGAAGGGGGCGCACGCCTCTTTTTAAAAAATCTTTTATTATTAAAGTTACATGTTTCAAAACCACAATAACATTCGCAAAGCACTCAGAAGACACATTGGGGGATGTGGGCATGGGAACAAACACTACTGGGTACAAGGGCTAAGGGACTTGAAGGTACCTGGGGGGCCGAGAAAGAAAAACGGGGACTGAAGAGGTCCAAAGGGATTATCCCAGGTAAAGAAAGGGGGTCTGGGGGAAAGTGCAGATACAGTGTCCAGCGTCTTCATGTGCTCTTCCCGGGGACAACGCTCCGTCACATTTTTATAAATAAACTTGCCGTTCAAAGGCCCCGCACACCAAATTTAAAATGCGCGCACATTGAATTGCCGCTCATAATTAATTGCGTTAATTTTTATAACGCGTTAATTTGCGGTGTAATTAATTAATCTAACTGACAGCCCTAGTTTGCTCCAGACTATGGGACGAAAGACTCGCTCTTTTCGAACAGTGTGATAAGAAATAGTCTTTTCGGCTTTTCCTGCCTTCTTTTCTCAACCTGCTGTGACAATGTCTGGACTCAGATGGATATTGTGACCTGAAAAATTTCCAAAGAAGCCTCGTTAAACACGAGCGGTCCAACATTCAGAGGCGGATTGCGCTAAAAATGTCGCTATATGAATTTATGACGCTACTCAGTGCGCTCTAGGAAAATGCACTGAACAATAATAATTAATTTTCAACTTCGCATCAGAAATATTACAAGCTCCACTTACAGGGCCCTGGTTTACAGATTTGTAAATGTGATTGTGATGACGTCAGTGCCTCACCAGCCATGACCCTCACCGCACGTCACCTCCTCAAAAACACACCTGGACTTTTCATTCACACATGTTTGAGTGATCCTTTATTATTAGTCTGTCCACATCTCCCAAGCTCAAATCGTTCTGTTCCACCTTATGTCATAAAGTGATTTTCAAGTTAACAGCTCTTTTTACATTTAGTTCAGCAGAGTTTGGGAATCCCAGGGCTGAAATGATCCACATGATTCTAGTGAAGGTTTAAGGAGAGAAGAACTTAACTGAAATATGCAGGTTTGTGTGTTAAAGGTCCCATGGCATGAAATTTTCACTTTCTGAGGTTTTTGAACGTTAATGTGAGCTCCCCTACCCTGTTTAGGGGCCCCCCATGGTTAAAAGTTGTGAAATGTCTAAACTGAGCATTTGCGATCCTTTTCTGCGTTACAAAAAATCGGAGCTCAAACGGGCGATTTTGAACAAGGCACCTTATTGACGTCAGATCGAAAAAAGAAATGCAAATGCAGTTCCACCCCCGTCTGTCTGTACTCAGCGTCTCTGTAAATCACGCCCAGAGAGTTTGGACTGCGAATGCGCTAGGCAATGCGAAATGCGTTTTTTTATTTGCCTGGAGGCACGTCCGAGTGTTTCTAGGCTCGGAAGTCCTTTATCTGAGCCTCTGGACCTTTGAACAGCAGTGGTTTAATTTTATTTTATGTGGAAATGTGTTTATTTTTCAATGGAACGCTTCAAATCTCTCCCCCCGTGCAAAAACAAGGAAATGGATCAGCTGAGGGCTGACAGCGGAGAGCGGAGTTTGGCCACGCCCCCACCCTCTACTACTGGCCAGCTCTTTTCTCCTTATTTGCATTCAAGCAACAACGCCCATTATGGAGTGTTCCAGAGAGAGAAAAAATACTCTTTCTCATCTTATCTCTGTTTCTCATGCACTGAGTGTTGATTTTGAAGAAGGATTCATTTACAGTATTAGGGAACCATTAAGGAGCCATATAAAAGCATCAAGAAGTACCATGTCATGGGATCTTTAAACGTGTGAGTGAAACAAAAGACGGCGAAAGATCAGGAAATGGCGTAACATGGGCTCTTTAAACACCTTCAAACCAGCAGTTGTGTCGCAAAAACAAGTTAATGTTACGGATATTAGGACTGGAAATGAGGATGTTGAAATAGCAGCTTTGCTTTAGTGTTTGTCTTTCGTACTCGATAATGTGGGTGAAGAGTCTTGCCTGAGGACACGGTGCCGGTTTTTGCCGGATCTTCCCAGGCCCAGCTCTGCGTCGCTTCTGAGATGTGACGGGATCAGGGGCTTCGACAAGTCGTACGGCCCCACGATGATGAGGGAAGAACATTATAACACGGTAGAAAGCTCCAAACGCACCTCCACCTCCATCTCCACCTCAGGCAAACTGGGTGGTGTGATTTCCAGAGAAAAGACAGTTCCTGGATTATGTTCGTGTTTTAATTTATCTCCATCCAAACGCAGTAGATCCTCTTCTAATATTCTTTCGAGCCTTTTGTGCCAGTTTGTACGTGACTACTGCCTCCAGGCTCGGGCAGGAAAATCACATTCTGGTTCTAGCTCGCTTCCTCCTCTTCCTCTTTCTCCTTTTCCTTCTCTGTCTCTTCTTCCTCCTCCCCCTCATTCTCCTATTCCTCCTCTTTCTCCTTCTGCTCCCCTTTTCCTCTTCCTTCTCCTTCTCTTTCTCCTCTTCCTACCCCTCTTCTTCCTCCTCCTCCTCTTTCTCCTTCTCCTCCTCTTCTGTCTCCTCTTTCTCCTCTTCCTACCCCTCTTCTTCCTCTTCCGCCTCCTCTTCTTTCTCCTCTTTCTCCTCTTCCTCCTCCTCCTACCCCTCTTCTTCCTCCTCGTCCTAATTCTGCTCTACCCCCTCCTCTTTCCCCTCTTTCTCCTCTTCCTCCTCCTCTTCTTTCCCCTCCTCCCCATTCTCCACTTCTTCTTCCTCCTCTTCCTCCTTCTCCTCCTCTTCTTTCTCCTCTTTCTCCTCTTCCTCCTCCTACCCCTCTTCTTCCTCCTCCTCTTCTTCCTCCTCCTCCTTCTCTTCCTCCTTCTCTTACCCCTCTTCTTCCTCCTCCTCCTAATCCTGCTCTGCCTCCTCCTCTTTCCCCTCTTTCTCCTCTTCCTCCCCCTCTTCTTCCTCCTCCTCCTCTTCATTCTGCTCTTCTTCCTCCTCCTCTTTCTCCTTTTCCTCCTCCACCCCTTCTTCTTTTTCTTCTTCTTCTTCTTCTTCCTCCTGTTCATCTTTCTTCTCCTCCTCCCCATCTTCTTCCTCCTCCTCCTACCCCTCTTCCGTCCTCTTCCTCCTCCTAATCCTACACTCTTCTGCTCCTCTTCTTCCTCCTAATCCTACACTTTCTGCTCCTCTTCTTCCTCCTCCTCCTCTACTTCCTCCTCTTCCTCTACCTCCCCCTCCTCCTCTTCCTCCTCATCCTCTTCTTTCTCCTCCTCTTCTTCCTCCTCATCCTCTTCCTCCTCCTCCTCCTCCTCTACCCCCCCTCCTCCTCCTCTACAGTTCGGTGATGTGATTTAAAGCGTTGAGTCTTTTATTCGTGTCTGGTTGTGATGGCGATGGCGTGGCGTCGTACCGCGGGGCTGTTCCTCTAGAGTTTATGATGCTGTCAGGAGGCTGCAGCGACTTTACGTGTAGTAAATAAACACAGACACGGCGAGGGAGAGCGCGGCTAACGTTGAGAACGTGGTAATTATTGTGTGAGATGTCGTCAGGTGTTTGGCTGTGTTCATGTGAGGTCAAAATTCAGAATGGTGAAAAAATGAGGTAGATGGCGCTAACGAATCCATTTTAAAGAACTGAATTGAAGTTAAAGGCGGTGTATCAGATTTTTTTTTTGTCTTGAAAATCAGTTTGCAGTGGCCAAAATTATTCCTCACCACGATGAGTTTATGGGAGCTTTTCAGGACTTCTAGAGGACGAGCAGAGGTTTACAGGAAAGATAACAACAAGTAGCATACTAACGCGCACTTCCTGATATCAGACTTAAAACGTGGACAGCATTCGGCGGACTAAGGCTGCATACGGCTGCGTGCATACGGTGACGCAAAAGTGTGTGGAATTGGATTGGGTATGCATGCCAGGCAGCTAGGTGGCGCTGTGATACATTATCACTATGTCCGCGTGCATATGTAGAATCTTCCTTAATTTATTTACTTAATTTAATTTACTTACCTTTTTAATTGAATTTTCCTTTAATTTACCTTATAAATATAAATATTCAGAAATGGTGACGTAAACACGTACGCAACGTCAGCAGATTTGACCAGAGTTTTGCGTCTTGGGCAGTGTAGACGAAAACGTTACGGCGGAGCGTATTCAAGTTTTCCACTTTGGAGGGCGGTTTCAGTTTTTTTGCCTTTTTAAACCCCCAAAACGCCGTCACCGTCTAAACGAAAGGCACGTCCGATAAAATATTTTGTCGTTTTTACCCGTAAGCGTTCTCGTGTAAACAGGCCCATATTATTTTGCCCTCGAGAGCCGCAAGACCCATTTGACAAGACAAATAAAAACAAAGAATTGCCTTAAGCCAGTTCCACCACAGTTCAATGGACACACAAATTAAATATGTCTATCAGATGGAGTGTCTGACTGGCTTGTTTAAGACGATGGTCGCATGTGCTATCGCCGTTTGATTGAGCTTTATTTTTTATTCATTTTTTTGAATGCCTCACGTGCCTACTTTATTTATTTACAGATAATTGGGGTTTAGAGTCCAATCTCAACACTTGTTATTGTTTGTTACAATGTAATATGTCTGTGATTTTTGCACTGCAATAATAATAACAAAGAAAAAAAATGTCTACAGGGCTTTTAAAGATCCCATGACATGGTACTTCTTGATGCTTTTATATGGCTCCTTAATGGTTCCCTAATACTGTAAATGAATCCTTCTTCAAAATCAACACTCAGTGCATGAGAAACAGAGATAAGATGAGAAAGAGTCATAAATATCTCTCTCAAGCTCTTTATTCTGGGCGTTGTTGCTTGAATGCAAATGAGGAGAAAACAGCTGGCCAATAGTAGAGGGTGGGGGCGTGGCCAAACGCTCCGCTCAGAGCCCACAGCTGATCCATTTCCTTGTTTTTGCACGGGGGAGAGATTTGAAGCATTCCATTGAAAAATAAACACATTTCCACATAAAATAAAATTAAACCACTGCTGTTCAAAGGTCCAGAGGCTCAGATAAAGGACTTCCGAGTCTAGAAACACTCAGACGTGCCTCCAGGCAAATAAAAAAACACATTTCGCATTGCCTAGCGCATTCGCAGTCCAAACTCTCTGGGCGTGATTTACAGAGACGCTGAGTACAGACAGACGGGGGTGGAACTGCATTTGCATTTCTTTTTTCGATCTGACGTCAATAAGGTGCCTTGTTCAAACTCGCCCGTTTGAGCTCCGATTTTTTGTAACGCAGAAAAGGATCGCAAATGCTCAGTTTAGACATTTCACAACTTTTAACCATGGGGGGGGCCCTAAACAGGGTAGGGGAGCTCACATTAACGTTCAAAAACCTCAGAAAGTGAAAATTTCATGCCATGGGACCTTTAAAGGTGCATTGTGTAACATTTCTAGTTGGGGGTTCTTCACCTGCTTGTTTCTATGGATATGGCATGTTCCACAATGTGACATTAAACAGCTCTAATTTAGATTTATTCAATTACAGGTGGTTTTATAGCTCAGAAACACCTAGAAAAACAAACATTCTGACTGTGAGCGGGGTCGCCTCTCCACAGATCTGACCTGTAACTTGGTCTGGTTTGGTCTCCATGAAGATAGAAAGGTTTAATGCCACACTGTGAAACATTCCAGACAAAGCAATGACATCTCCACATAGAAAAGAATTTGACGGACCCTCCGCGAGAAAAGTTACACGATGGAGCTTTAAGAAAATGCCATAGCGACACAGTGAGGGCGAATCTAATCAAATCTAATCTTCAGTAATCATGTATTGTGTGAAAAACAGTCTTGAGATTGATCAGGTTGTGGTTCATGGATTATATACCAGTAGATTTCCTCATATTGATGGAGGTATTGATTGGTTTGTGTGTCTACATATGGATAAAGGGCACATATTGTGTTAAATCGACCTGTAAATATTTTAACCACGTTATAACGGTGTTCCATCATTAACTCACTCATAGTGTTATTGTCAATTCAGTTCTTGAATGTTTGAGTAATCCTGCGTTATCCTGCAGTTGAAGCTTGACCCCCTGTCCTGCCCACATTCTTGTACTTTGCAATTATGGAAAATAAAAAATATATATACAGGGGGTCCTCGGGTTACGACGTAGATCCGTTCTTAAGACGCGTCGTAACCCGAATTTCGTCGTAAACCGGATTTTGCCTTTGATCTTCCAACCAAAGCACCAATAACCTTTCCATCTCAATAATTAGACCACTACGCTGCTTGGTTATCACTGTCGCTTTCATAGGAGCAGATCAGAGCCCACATCAGGTACTTCCGCCCACATTGGGCACGCACACGAGGCTGTCTTCTTCTCCCTACAACCACAACAGAGCGTATTCTTCCGCCGTGCGCCGCGC
Source organism: Paratrypauchen microcephalus (assembly GCA_036785185.1). NCBI lineage: Eukaryota > Metazoa > Chordata > Actinopteri > Gobiiformes > Gobiidae > Paratrypauchen > Paratrypauchen microcephalus. The sequence goes on from JAVJIX010000143.1 coordinate 1,425,686, forward strand.
GCCGTTCGCGTTTGTTTACATCTCTTACCACGCTAAACCGCGTAAGACGGAATGACGCGTAATATATACATATTTTTTTTAATGGGGGCGCGTTCGTAACCACGAAACGTCGTAACCCGAGACCGTCGTAACCCGAGGACCCCCTGTATATATATATAATTGATATTTTTGTCATATCATTGACACAAGATAAGTACAGTTTACATAGTATAGCAGAGCATAGTACATTATAGTATAGTACAAGTACATAGTATACCATTGCATCATATAGTATAGTAGTGTAGCATAGTACAGTACAGTACAGTACAGTATTGTATAGCGTAGTATCACGTAGTATATCGTAGTAAAGTATACCATAGCATAGTATACTATACTGTAACATACCATAGTATCATATACTATAGTACAGTACAGTTTAGTATAGCATAGTATCACATAGTATGGCATTGCTTAGTGTAAAAAATATTAGATTAAAAGTAGTAGTATAGTATAAATATATAAGTACAGTATAATAGTATAAATATATAAGTATAGTATAATAGTATAAGTATATAGGTATAGTATAAGTTTATATGTATAGTATAACAGTATAAGTATGTAAGTATAGTATAGTATAATATAGTATAGTAATAGTAACATATAGTATAGTATAGTATAGTACAGTGTAGTATAGTATAGCATAGTATCATATAGTTTGGCATTGCTTATTGTAAAAAAATTTGAATAAAAGTAGTATAGTATAAGTATATAAGTATAGTATAGTATAATAATAGTATAGTAATAGTATAGTTATAGTATAGTATAGTATAATAATTGTATAGTATAATATAGTATAATAATAGTATAGTAATAGTATAGTTATAGTATAATAATAGTATACTATAGTAATAATATAGTAATAGTATAGTACAGTACAGTATAGTATAGTATAGTACAGTATAGTATAATAATAGTATAATAATAATATACTATAGTAATAGTATAGTACAGTACAGTACAGTACAGTACAGTACAGTACAGTATAGTATAGTATAGTACAGTATTGTATAATAATAGTATAATAATAATAATATACTATAGTAATAGTATAGTACAGTACAGTACAGTACAGTACAGTACAGTACAGTACAGTACAGTAGTATAGTATAGTATAGTATAGTATAGTACAGTACAGTAGAGTACAGTATAGTATAGTATAGTATAGTACAGTACAGTAGAGTAGCCTACAGTAGAGTACAGCCGTATAGCAGTCCAAATCCTTTTATGGACTTTGAGATTAGACATTTCTTTCTCAAATAGTATTTCAAACATTTCTCCTAACCTTCCATCTGAAATCCCACCAAATCCTGTTCAAACTAAATCTATTGACAAACCACAGTATTTGATACAAGCTGAACTCTCTCTTCTGACCTTTCCTTTTTCTATCTCAAAGCCAAACCCTCCACTCTCCGTCCGTCGCTAACGTCGTTGTAGCGTATCCTTACCTTGATTGACTGAATCGACAGAGGCCGGAGCGTATGGGTGTTGTTTTGATCACTCAGCGGCGGGTGTCAGAACCTGTTAGTCTCTGGTGAGTGGGTGAAATATGGCCTGACAAAGCAGAGGTGTCAGTGCGGCGCTCGCCTGCTCGCGCGTGGTCCGTTGTAGCTTTACCTAAAATAGCGTTTGGCACCAATGATACGGCTACTTCAGCTACTTCAACCGTGTTATTGTCATTCAGAAGCTATCAGCGGGTATTACAGTGTCTGGGGACATTGTATGGGGTATTGAAGAGGGGTTGGCTGGGATATGGGGATGTTAGGGGAGGCAGAGATGGAAAACAATTTGAGAAAGATTGTAAATTTAATAGAAATCCTTTGGGAATCTTTGGAATTGGAACTGTTTGGTGTAGTCATGGTATATTTTTGTCCTCAGTGCCAAGAGTGGTGTTAGAGCGGTTTCACCCAGGATTGTGAAAATATATTTTGTACTCTTAATGGACAAAACACGTACTTTACAGTGAATGACCTTTGATTAACAGAGATTTATTGTCTCCAAATAAAAACATGTTCTTTGCATTTAAATCTTGTGGATGTTGTGGCTGACTGGCTGACACATTTAGCAGTTTTTAAAATTTCGTCTTAAATTTTTACCTTCATATTTTGGGATTTTGACCAACTATGGGGTACAGCAGGTGCAGTTCAAAGGACGGAAGTTAAGGATTATTGGGCAACCCTACATCAAGCGAAGTTTACCAGCTACCTCTGAAATGCTACAGACTTTTACAACGATGCAAGAGGCTTTCTATACCAAATATGACAGAAGACCTTCCAGAGGAAACACTTCAAGGGAATGGTCCATCTCACTATCGAATGAAAATGAGAGAGAGGCAGGCCTGGACTGGTAATCGGGCATTTTCCCGGTGGGCCGACAGTCCCAGGGGCCGTTGCTGTTTTTGGCCGTTGCTGACAGTGGAACCAGGACTAAACCAGGTCTGAACCAGGACTAAACCAGAACTAAATCAGGACTGAACCACGACTAAACCAGGACTAAATCAGGTCTGAACCAGGACTAAACCAGGACTGAACCAGGACTAAACCAGGACTAAATCAGGTCTGAACAGGACTAAATCAGGTCTAAACCAGGACTAAACCAGGACTAAATCAGGTCTGAACCAGGACTAAACCAAGACTAAATCATGTCTGAACCAGGACTAAACCAGGACTGAACCAGGACTAAACCAGGACTAAATCAGGACTAAACCAGGACTAAACCAGGACTAAATCAGGTCTAAACCAGGACAAAACCAGGACTAAATCAGGTCTGAACCAGGACTAAATCATGTCTGAACCAGGACTAAACCATGACTGAACCAGGACTAAACCAGGTCTGAACCAGGACTAAATCAGGACTAAACCAGGACTAAATCAAGTCTGAACCAGGACTAAACCAGAACTAAACCAGGTCTGAACCAGGACTAAATCAGGTCTGAACCAGGACTAAACCAGTCCTGAACCAGGACTAAACCATAATTAAACCAAGACTAATCAGGTTTAAATCAGGTCTAAACCAGGTCTAAAACAGGATTAAAACAGGACTGAACCAGGATGGGGGGGCAGTCTAAAAAATGCCAGGGCCATTTTTTTGTCCCAGTCCAGCCCTGGAGAGAGGGTTATGAGAGGCTTTCCTGTTGTGTCTCCAGAGTTCACTTTGCTCTCCCTGGACACTGCGGTGATGCTTGAGGAAAGAGAAGAAGGAGACTTTTGTTCTGAGGGCTGTTAATTCCCTCAAACTGTCCTGATCCTGGATTTGATGACTGCACCCGCTGAGCTGCACTGAGACTTTTGTTTGAGCTTTTCTATTATAATTGTATTTTACTGCTCAATGGGCTTAAATTGCCCTTTGTGGACAAATAAAGGGATTTTGATTAATTGATTGATCCATGCTTGAATGCCGGGGCAACCTGTCAGGGGCAGTGAGACCCATCTCCAGATCTTGGGCTAGTCTTGGTCAGGGCTAGCCTAGCTGGAGGATTTCACCTTTTGTGCTTGTTTTGGGTTGATGGGGGAAACCAGAAAGCCCAGAGGAAACCCACTCCAACACAGGGAGAACATGCAAACTCCACACAAAATGTTTGAACCTGGGCGAGAGTGCTAGATCCTCTTAAAGATGCACTGCGTAACATTTCTATTAGAGGATCCACCACCTGATGTCTCCATAGAAATGTTGTTTTGTCGAGAATGTTCCACAGCATAGATTAATCCCTATCTATCACAAGGGAAACAAGCAGGTTATGGCACTATGCTACATTACAATTCAGATCTGTGGAGAGGCAACCCCTATTCACAGAAGGAATTGCAGCTCTGGGGAAAAGAAAAAAAAAAAGAGACCACTGCATAATTATCAGTTTTTCAGATTTTACTACTTATAGGTATGTGTTTGGGCAAAAGGAACATTTTTGTTTGAGTCTATAAACTACTGACAACATTTCCCCCAAATTCTAAATAAAAATATTATCGTTTAGAGCATTTATTTGCAGAAAATGACAAATGGTCAAAATAACAAAAAAGATACATGTTTTCAGACCTCAAACAATGCAAAGAAACAAGATCAGATTCATTTTAAAACTACATAATACTAATGTTTACACTTAAGAAGAGTTCAGAAATCAATATTTGGTGCAATAACCCTTATTTTTAATCACAGTTTTCATGCGTCTTGGCATGCTCTCCACAAGTCTTTCACATTGTTCTTGGGTGACTTTATTCCACTCCTGGTGCAAGAACTGAAGTAGCTCAGCTTTGTGTTTGTGTTGGAATTCAACAGACGCTGGAATGGAATGGCTGTAATACATGTAGAGAAAAAATGCAGTGATCTCTTATTTTTTCCAGAGCTGTATATATATATATAAAACGACTTACCATGGAACATTTCAGGCAAAGCAATAACATCTCCATGGCAACAAGTAAGTAGTAGACCCTCCACCAGAAAAATTGCATAGGGTACTGTATCTTTAAGCCACTCAGCTTTCCTTACCATCTTTTTTGTTAAAGAAATTCAAAGAGACATTCAGGTTTATTGAGCGTTTTTGTAATACTTTTGGACACCTTATCATTGTGTTTCTAGTCTTATAACTATGCAAATTCATAAAAAAAATGGGTTATCTTCCTTATAATAATAATAATGTAGAAAGTCTGCTCTTGATATGAGTTCGTAACTGACTCTGCGAGGCTGGCATCAGTGTGGAGTGGAGCCTTTTTAAGGGAAAATTGGCAACATGACACCAACAAATCAAGGCAGTAAAGTAGTTTAAATTAGAGTAACTGCAAGCATTGAAGCTGAAGGACTTTAAAAGTGCGTTGTGTAACTTTTCTGGAGTCAGTCAAATGCTTTTCTCCATGGAGATGTTATTGCTTTGTCTGGAATGTCTCACAGTATGGCATTAAACCTTTCTATCTTCATGGAAACCAAACCAGATCAAGTTACAGGTCAGATCTTTGGAGATGCGACCCAACTCAGTGAGAATGCCTGTTTTCTCTGTATATTTGAGCTATAAAACCAGATGTAAATATAATCTACACAGTGCACCTTTAAAGATCCTATATTACCCAAAATGGAGCTTTAAGTCATGTTAGAATGTTCCCTCCTCAAAAACATACCTTGAGTTATGTTTAGTTTTATTCACCGGAACACAGTGCAGCTCATGTAGAAAAGCTTTCAACACTATCAGCATTTTCTAAAGCTTTAAAACAATGGTTGTTCAGTGGTCAAAGACAGGATGTCACCATGCTTAATCCGGGCATGAAAATCCCTCACCTTTTGCCATTTTGAAGTAAAAATGGGCGACCTACGTGAATCGTGTACATCCGAGGAGAATTTTTTTTTTAATTGACTGAGCAAAATCCCTGCAAGTTCGAAGGGCCGAACTGCGCTCCAGCTTCCAATCATGTTGCAGTATAATTACCCACCGATCGCGCTCCCGCCAATCATGACGATTAGCACTGTTGTATTTGCACCTGTTCGCCGATCAGCTGTGAGTGAGCCTCGTGTTTGTACGCGGCATTTCATGAAACTGGAGAAAATCCTTAACTTGCTACGCTAGTCCGTGGATATACGCGACCCGCGCATACACGTGAATACGCAAATTAACACGGCAAACTGTTAAAACGGAGTAACCGCGTTCTTATGGGGTGAGTCATATTATCGTATTATTTCTGCATCAAAGGGACATATTAGCTGACAGCAGGGGCCTAAAACAGGACTAAAACAAGATTAAACCAGGTCTAAACCAGGTCAAAACCAGGTCTAAACCGGGTCTAAACCGGGTCTAAACCGGGTCTAAACCGGGTCTAAACCGGGACTAAACTGGGTCTAAACCAGGTCTAAACCAGGTCTAAACCAGGACTAAACCGGGTCTAAACCAGGTCTAAATCGGGACTACACCGGGTCTAAACCAGGACTAAACCAAGACTGAACCAGGTCTAAACCAGGTCTAAACCAGGACTAAACCGTGTCTAAACCATGTCTAAACCGGGACTAAACCGGGTCTAAACCAGGACTAAACCAAGACTGAACCAGGTCTAAACCAGGTCTAAACCAGGACTAAACCAGGACTAAACCGGGTCTAAACCACGTCTAAACCAGGACTAAACCGGGTCTAAACCGGGACTAAACTAGGACTAAACCCATACTAAACCAGGACTAAACCGGACTAAACCGGGTCTAAACTGACCCGTTTTCATGCCTGTTAATCAAATTACAGTTTTTTATATTGATTGGTTGTTGGTTTAATAACTCTTTAACTCTTGACTTCTAACTTCAAATGAACTTTTTGAAGTGAATTGTATAGTGAGTGTGCTGGTGTTATGTACTTTTGTGTGATTGTTGCTGTACTTTTTGCTACGGATATATGTGATTGCGTTTCATCATTGTCATTGCGTTTGTTGTCTTGTTTATCAGATGTTTTATGTTCACTGTGGGCCTAGGGGGCGCTGCAATTTCAAATCCTGTGTGTGCAACCTGTACATATGTTTTTTGACTATAAAGCTGACTTTGAACTTTTGAACGTTTCCCTGTCCTGTAGATGATTTCACATCAACCTGCTGAGGGACTGAAGATGGAAATTAGCCACGCTGGCTATAATCTTTACATATTTACATTTTAAATATCCATAAATATGTGCTGTCCCTTTACAAATAAATACATAAGAATAAGTTTTCATGTTGATAAAACATGTTTAGTTCACTAAAGATTGGCAATTCCAGGGCAGAAATCATCCAGATTATTCTAGTGAAGGTGTATGGAGTTTAAATACACAATGGAGCAGAGTGTCGCACCTTCAATCTGCCGTAACACGTCCACTTTAAGTTCAGTAGTGCGTTTATTTGTTGTGACAGTTGGATATCTTACTGATTCTTCTACATTCGTCTCATTTTCTCATCACAAACCCACAGGAGTAACACCATGAACCACTACTGTACCACAAAACCACTAGAGTTTCAGATACGATAGACAGATACATAACTGTAACGGAATTCATTTTGAATTTAACAATTTTAGACGATTCGCGATCACAGGATTTTTACTTGGCTAAATTTTGTTGTGAAAATTGCGGATTTGTTTTTTTGCTAGATTATAAAACCAAGGCCTTGTGGTTTAAATAACAGAAAAAAACAGAATAAATGACGAAAGAGCTCAACAGAGACTACCTGCTCTAGTTCTGGTAGTAAATTTTCCATTCCTTTTTCCCTAAGACTTAACAAAAAAATCAGATATTAAGGTTTCAAAGACATCACGGAGGCTAACCAGCTACGTATACGTGCAAACAAATATCCACAATACAGTCCAAATTACACATTTAAAACGCAAGATTTTGCAAAATATTTAAATACATTTGCGGTTTAAAAAGTTTCAGAAACAGATTTGACATTTGAACCGCTGATTTTCCTAGAGTCAAGCTTCCAAATTTTTAAAATTATAATTTTTTCTCAAAGTCTATGAGAAAACTGAATGGGAAATTCACTGTAGAGCACAATAAATGGGCTCCTGTATTGATATATTGCCAAGCGTATTTTTAGGTATATTTTACTCAATTATTTTGTGCAATTTTGTTGAGATTTTCACTGTTTTAATGAGTAAAATTTGTGTTTTTCATATTAACTTTGCACAAACGTAGTAGACTTTTAGTATCACAGCCATGATTTAGCCTTTGGAATGGTTTTGAATCAATTTCAAATATATCGTATTGAATTGAATGTGCACTATATCGAAAAACAAATTGGATCGTTGCCTGTGTATCAAGATATGTATCGTATCTGCAACTTCTTAATGATACCCAGCCCTAACCAGTCGAAAGTTTGCTCATACTTTTTCATGTATATTTCTACTTTATTTCCATGATTATTTACGCTGCAAATTCTCACTGAAGCATCAAAATTCTGAATGAACAAATAGGGAATGTAGTAAACAAACAAACCTTCAAAGTTCAGACAAATATTTGAATATTTGATTGGTCGAAGCGTCACAACAGCGTCACAAAAAGCCAAAAATCGATCATTCCCCCTTTGGTCTTGTTTGCTTCTTGACTGGTCTGAGCTGGTGTTGAACCACCAACCACCGGGCTTGTTTATGAGAATGCTTTAACTGTGTGTTTTTATAAGGATCTGGCCTGAAGATGTTCCATTCAACCATTTCTCAACCAATCCTGACTAGATTTGAGGAAATTTGAACTTTGAATCTCATTTTTTTAGTCTTTTATGAAGTACGACGCAACATTTCAACTCAAGGTAAACACCATTTAATTCAAGAACTCGTTTTCTTAATTTTTTAACATCAAAAACATGCTGGGAGAGGTTTTAAATGTCATCCATGCATGTTTCACTAATTTAGTGATCTCTCCCAGCCCAATAAAAGGTAACATGGTGATCTAAAGTCTCACAATAATATCATGGGCCTTCACAATATGTTGAATTACTAGTTTCTTTTCTTATATGAATGGTTATGGTGATTGTAATGTCTGTCTTTGTGATTTTAATGTCATTCTTATTCTGTAAAGCTCTTTAAATTACATACAATACAAATAAACATGCCTTGCCATGGTGTAGCAGTAGGAAAAAAATCAGAGGGAACTACATAGACCATAGATCTTTTGGTGTTGTCGACGCAAACTACACGAAGAAATAACTTATTAAGCACTTTAAAGTCTTAATTATTCATATTATAACAGTACCAAAGGCTTTTCAAGGATTTTACAAGGATTTTAAAAGGAAAAAGTAGCATATTCACAGTTTTCTCCACATCGAGAGGATCCAGCTGAGGTGGCTCGGGCATCTGTTACAGATGCTTCCTGGACGACTCCCTCGGGAGGTGTTCCGGGCATGTCCCACCGGGAGGAGGCCCCGGGGAAGACCCAGGACACGCTGGAGGGACGATGTCTCCCGGCTGGCCTGGGAACGCCTTGGGGTCCCCCCGGAGGAGCTGGAGGAAGTGTCCGGGGTGAAGGAAGTCTGGAAGTCCCTGCTTAGACTGTTGCCTCCGCGACCCGGCCCCGGATAAGTGGAAGAAAAAGGATGGATGGTTTTATAGCTCAAATATACAGAGAAAACAGGCATTCTGACTGAATGGGGTCGCATCTCCACAGATCTGACTTGTAACTTAATCTGGTTTGGTTTCCATGAAGATAGAAAGGTTTAATGCCATATTGTGAGACATTCCAGACAAAGCAATAACATCTCCATGGAGAAAAGCATTTGACTGATTCTCCAGAAAAGTTACACAAGTCCTTCAGCTTCAATGCTTGCAGTTACTCTAATTTAAACTACTTTACTGCCTTGATTTGTTGGTGTCATGTTGCCAATTTTCCCTTAAAAAGGCTCCACTCCACACTGATGCCAGCCTCGCAGAGTCAGCTACGAACTCATATCAAGAGCAGACTTTCTACATTATTATTATTATGAGGAAGATAACCCATTTTTTATGAATTTCCATAGTTATAAGACTAGAAACACAATGATAAGGTGTCCCGGCCCCCGGATAAGTGGAAGAAAATGGATGGATGGATGGATATTCACAATTTTGTTAGCCTTCACAAAACATCACAATAAATAATCTACTGTGAGATGCATATCGTGAAAATATTGTATTGAGAGATTTTGATATCGTTACATCCGAATTATATATGTCATACAAGTAAAATACCCTCATTTTAAGATATTTCAGTTAACTTTTGCGTCGTTTTCTTCCCAGTATCACCCGGCAGCCTTGAAGCTCCCAGCTCGCTCTCTGCAGTCACTCTTTACATCGCGACCGAGCCGTCTATGTCAACACAGCTCTCTTAAAAGTGGGGATGTTTTCTATTACAGTTGGCTTGGTGTAGTCCTCCATAGTCTCCGCCGTTTCCTGATTCTGTCGCAGTGTGTGGGAGGCAGGCTCAAGTTTTTCCTTTTTTTTTTTTCTTTCCACAGCCGAGCGTAGTGTTTAGCTCACAGCGAGGCTAAATGACTGACTATCCTAATTAGTGGCGCTAATGTGATACGGCGAGCACGAGAGCTGCGCGTGGAAGTGTCTTAGTGCTACTGTACACTCGGGAGACATTTTGGAGCACGGGCTGCAAATAAGGAAAGAGATGCCTGGGTATTTGTAGGAAAAGTAAACAGAGATACCAGTTTAAAGTGGTAATACTAGAGAGATACACCGGAAAATATAGGTGGTACTTCTAAATATGAGTCCATGGTGTTCTGTTCTAGCTTATATAAAAATAGTATCACTTTATAATTACTTAAAATTCACCTGCTTGTCATTGCTGTGCCTGGAAATTTCCACAGTATGACATTAAACAGCTCTACCTTGCTTTTGTTTTTAATTACAGGTGGTTTTACTGCTCAAAAATGCCTAGAAAAACAGGGATTCTGACTAGTGGTGTGCAAAAATATTGAAATATCGATAGATTCTATCATTAAATTTGATGATACAGTATCGATATCTAGGGGTGGGTATTGGCAAAGAAGTCACAATTCAATTCGAATCACGATTCATATGCTGCGATGCGATACTATCACGATGCATCACGATACTTGAATTATTGCGATGCATTGCAATATATTCGACATACTTCAGTGAAAATGTACCAAAAAAAAAGAGGATAACTTAAATATCAGTGGCTGTGTATCTGGGTAGTGTCTTCAATTGATACATAACTGAGCAACTCAATTCATAACTGAATTTATTGAATAACAAAAACAAATAAACCAAACCAATAACAAAAAAAGTGCATAGAATTTTTTCTAAAACAAAAAATGATGTTCAAACATTTGTCATTTTGGAGGTAGCTACCATCATAACAAACAATACCCTTTCACAAAGAAAAATAGTGCATAGGATTTATAATGTATATATATATATATATATATTTATTATTTATTTATTTATTTATTTATTTATTCATAATTAATAAATTATTAATTAGTAATAATCTATTTTTGGCATCAAGAATCGATGCAGTATATTGTGAAAGTTAGTATCACGATGCATTGTCATGACGATTATTTTGCACACCCGTATCGATATCGTGGGCTGCTGTATCGATATATCACCAAGAGTATTTTTAGGTATATTTTACTAAATTATTTTGTGCAAGAGCTACAATTGTGTGGACATTTTCACTGTTTTGATGAGTAAATGAGCATTTTTCTAGCCTATTTTAAAATAGTGTGACTTTATAATTACTTATTCTTATTATTCATCTCCTTGTTTCTATGGCGATGTCATTGCTCTTCTTGGAAATTTCCACAGTATGACATTAAACAGCTCTACCTTACTTTTTTTTTTTAATTACAGGTGGTTTCACTGCTCAAAAATGCCTAGAAAAACAAACATTCTGACTAGTGGTGTGCAAAAATATTGAAATATCCATATATTCTATAATTTAATTTGATGATATCAATATCATGGGCTGCTGTATCGATATATCATCAACAGTATTTTTAGGTATATTTTACTAAATTATTTTGTGTAAGAGCTACAATTGTGTGGACATTTTCACTGTTTTGATGAGTAAAATGAGCATTTTTCTAGCCTATTTTAAAATAGTGTCTCTTTATAACTATTTATTCTTATTATTCACCTGCTTGTTTCTATGGTGATGTCATTGCTCTTCTTGGAATGTTCCACAGTATGACATTAAACAGTTCTACCTTACTTTTTTTAATTACAGGTGGTTTTACTGCTCAAAAATACCTAGAAAAACAGGTATTCTGGTTAGTGGTGTGCAAAAATATTAAAATATCGATACATTCTATCATTTAATTTGATGATACAGTATCAATATAAAGTGCTGCTGTATCGATATATCATCAAGAGTATTTTTAGGTATATTTTACATAATTATTTAGTGTTAGAGCTACAATTGTGTGGACATTTTCACTGTTTTGATGACTAAAATGAGCGTTTTTCTAGCCTATTTTAAAATAGTATCATTTTATAATTACTTAAAGTTCACCTGCTTGTTTCTATGGCGATCTCATTGCTCTTCTTGGAATGTTCCACAGTATTAGTTAGTTAAACAGCTCTACCTTCCTTTTTTTAATTACAGGTGGTTTTACTGCTCAAAAAATACCTAGAAAAACAGGTATTCTGACTAGTGGTGTGCAAAAATATTGAAATATCGATAGATTCTATCATTTAATTTGATGACACAGCAGCCCACGATATCGATACTGTATTGATATGTCGCCAAGAGTATTTTTAGGTATATTTTACTAAATTATTTTTGTGTAAAAGATACAATTGTGTGGACATTTTCACTGTTTTGATGAGTAAAATGGGCATGTTTCATGTTAACTTTGCACAGACTTGGTAGACTTAGTATCACGGCCATGATTTAGTCTTTGTTTTTCACTGAATCATATCGAATTGATTTGAAATATATCATATCAAATCAAATTTAATCAAAAGCGTACTGTATTGAAAAATAAATCGTATCGTGGCCTGTGTATCGAAGTATGTATCGTATCTGCATCTTCTTAATTCTGACTGTGAGCGGTGTCGTCTCTCCACAGATGTGACCTGTAACTCGGTCTGATTTGGTCTCCGTGAAGATAGAAAGGTTTAATACCACACAGTGAAACATTCCAGACAAAGCAATAACATCTCCATGGAGAAAAGCATTTGATGGACCCTCCACCAAAAAATTTACTCACTGCACCTTTAATAAAACAGGACAATGGCGTGCTTTATAATGAGAAGATAGTTTCTTACGATTTAGAGGTGGGTTGTTCATTAGTAGCTGCTAAGCCTGAAGCCTTCTTAATAAACTATTTGTTAATTAAAAGTAGCTATCTGGCTAAGGCAACTGAAAGGGGAGCTGTAATAAAGTGTTACCAAAGCCTGCTAAGCCTTTAGTTTAAAAATGGGGAATTTTTGGAGTTTTCTGCCATGTTATAACGTTTTCTTGTCAAAAAACATGCCTTTAGATGTCATCCATGCATGTTTGAGTAATCTAGCGATCTCTCTCAGGCCCTATTCAGATCCTTCTTGTGGTTAGCTGTAAGAATAATTTATAATGCACTGGATTTACATTACACCATGGATCTTACACCTTACACCTGGATAAGACATTCCCCCTCTGTCCCGGCTTGAGGCAGACTAGTGGCTGCTCCAGGTACTGCAGCTCCAGGGAGCTTAGCCCCACAAAATAATCTCCCATAGAGTAGCGGTGTAAATAATAATCGATTCGTATCGATGCATCGATCCTACAGCCGACGATCCAAATGCATCGATGCGTCCACAAGAGAATCGAATTGAATCGAATTTTTCTGTAATAAAATTTATTCAAAACATCATTAATACATAAAGTGAAAACTATGCACCATTGAATCGAATGGTATCGAATCGTGGGGAATTCTCAAGTATTGAAAATAATCGAATCACTGGCTAAAATCGATATCGTATCGAATCAGCATGAAGTGTCTGATTTACACCCCTACCATAGAGTGCTTTTTTTTTTTTTTTTTTTTTTTTAGAATTCAATCTGTTCATGTTCGGCTGACAGGGTATCGGTAACTTTCACAAAGGTCAGATTTTGTAGGAATTTTTCTATTTTCAGGACAAAGACCTGCAGACTGAAAGACAGCTTCATCCAACAAGATGTCAGGATGCTGAACTATCTCCCTGCCCTCCCCCAATGACAATGCTGCTTAAATGACACTTAAATGACACTGACAGTGCTGCTTAAATTACATTTAAATTACACGGACACTGCTGCTTAAATTACATTTAATTGACACCATTTGAGCTTTATTACGCTACATATTTTGTGTTTTACTTATTTACCTATTTCTATCATATACAAGTTCACTGTACTTTTGCTACGGGTATATGTGATGTTTTAGTCATTGTGTTTATTGTCTTGTTTATCAGATGTTTTATGTTCACTGTGGGCCTAGGAGGCGCTGCAATTTCAAATCCCGTGTGTGCGACCTGTACATATGTTTTTTGACAATAAAGCTGACTTTGAACTTTGAGAAACTTTTTTAGTGCCTAAAAAGTTAGCTTTTAGGCACTTCATGGCTTTTAGCCCCGCTCTGAACCCGCGCTCGCTCCGCACTAGCAACTCTCGCTCTGATTGGTCCAAACGCACCACGGCGTGCATGTTACGTTACACAGGTGGGAGGCGCTCGGCCATTTTGAGGAAGTGACGCAGCAAAAAAAATATTTTTGGACTCATGCGCCAAAGAGCACAGGCCACTGAAAACAACACAACGCCATCTTGGGTTCACCTTCAGATTTTGTTATTGTTCTATGCATTACACCCAAAGCACTTACAGAGGATTATTCTTTCACTGCACACTCTGTGGTGGTAAGATACTATTGTAGCCACAGCTGCCCTGGGACACACTGATGGAAGCGATGCTGCCAATCTGCACCATCAGCCCCTCTGTGTTTTGATTAGGAAACACCATTAGAACATAGATCAGAAAATAGCATAATATCGGCCCGATTACGATTTCAACACATTTTGGCTGCAATTTTGGGTCAACCAAGCACATACAAATACAAACATGCTACCCTTACTACAGTACATTTAGAATTCCTGTGTACCTATCGTATTTCCTCTTGTTTTAATTGGAGATCCGGTAATGGCTGGTGGGGAAGCAGATTTGTCATGGGAAATAAAACACAGTCAGGGTAAGAATAAACTTCCTGGCAAAGGAGGAAGCACAGCTGTTGCTATGGAAAGCTAATTTATGAGTCCACTTTAGGAAATGCAAAATGACAGGGCGATTTGAGAACCGCTTTGTAGAGAGCAGGAGAGGAGCCAGGTACAGAACCGCGAAGGCTGCTGAGTGAGGGGGAAAATACAGGCTAGCTTATGGAGTGTATAGAGTGACGCGGATCAGGCAGCAAAGCTAGGCGATTTACAGATTTAAGGCGTTTTATTATGATGAAATATTTCTGAAACATTCCTCAAATCTGAAGTAAACATTTTAACATCAAATCAGATCTGACCTTTAACGTGGTCTGGTTTGGTCTCCGTGACGATAGAAAGGTTTAAGGCCATACTGTGAAACATTCCAGACAAAGCAATAATATCTTTATCGAGAAAAACATTTGACAAAAGTTACACAGTGCACTTTTAACTGGTGTCAGCTGTGAAGAACGGCATGCTAGGAAATGAAACTTGCAAGCTGGTTGTGAACCCTGGTCCTCAGAGCTCAAGTTCAGTGTTTTACCACCTGTGACATACAAATAAAGCAGCAGATGAACTCCTGACATCTGCCGTGACTGAGGCCAAAGTCTGTACTAAAGTCTGAGGTGCATTATGTTTAACTTACGGTCGAGGGTTCCTCAAATACTTTTCTCCATGGAGATATTGTTGCTTTGTCTGGAATGTTCCACAGTATGGCATTAAACCTTTCTATCCTCAAGGAGACCAAAGCAGACCAAGTTACAGGTCAGATCTGTGGAGAGGCGACCCCGCTCACAGTCAGAATGTCTGTTTTTGTTGGTATTTTTGATATTTAAAACCACTTGTAACTGAAAAAATATCAAGTTTAACGTGTTTAATGTCATACTGCAGAACATTACAGGCAGAGCAATGACATATCCATAGAAACAAGCAGGTGACACGGATCAGGCAAGTAAGCTAGCTCGAGTAGTGTTTGGTATATTGTTGGTTTTATTGTGTGTTAAATGTTGAAAATGTGACAACACTGCGGACAAATATGTAGTTAAAAGGTCTAGAACAGGGGTGCTCAACCTTTTTTTAACCGAGATCTACTTTTGAGGTTGATGGTGTGCCCAGATCTACCAAGAGGGGGGGATCTACATTCTAGTCCGTTTTAGAATGACCTGTTAGACGTGGCAAATATGGGCTTTTGGATTATTTTTAAAGTTGCATAGGGGCGAAAAAATCGGATTTGGGTCACTACAGGCTGCAGTGTGAACGTTGCCCAAGATATGTGGACCTAAAACCGATACATATCCAATCTTTTGGCATGCGACTTCAGTCTGATTGGCCAGGTGGCGTTCATCCGACCCGGGCGTGTTTCCTCCAGCGAGAGTGGTACAAGTAGGCGCTCACAAACGTACACAAACGTTCTTCTCGTCATGCGAAAATAGTATATGAATTCCGTGTCAGTGAAGCGGCGAAGCTCTTGGCTGAGACTCCACACCAACACGTTTCTTTCTGCAGATGTTGCTGCCACTGCCACACAAAACGCCGTGGCCAAAAACCTTGTCCTTCTCCTCCTCCGTCTCCTCCTTAAAGGTCCCATGGCATGAAATTTTCACTTTCTGAGGTTTTTGAACGTTAATGTGAGTTCCCCTACCCTGTTTAGCCCCCCCCCCCCATGGTTAAAAGTTGCGAAATGTCTAAACTGAGCATTTGCGATCCTTTTCTGCATTACAAAAAATCGGAGCTCAAACGGGCGATTTTGAACAAGGCACCTGATTGACGTCAGATCGAAAAAAGAAATGCAAATGCTGTTCCACCCCCGTCTGTCTGTACTCAGCGTCTCTGTAAATCACGCCCAGAGAGTTTGGACTGCGAATGCGCTAGGCAATGCGAAATGCGTTTTTTTATTTGCCTGGAGGCACGTCCGAGTGTTTCTAGGCTCGGAAGTCCTTTATCTGAGCCTCTGGACCTTTGAACAGCAGTGGTTTGATTTTATTTTCTGTGGAAATGTGTTTATTTTTCAATGGAACGCTTCAAATCTCTCCCCCCGTGCAAAAACACGGAAATGGATCAGAGCGCACAGCTGACAGCTGAGAGCGGAGAGTTTGGCCACACCCCCACCCTCTACTATTGGCCATCTCTTTTCTCCTCATTTGCATTCAAGCAACAACGCCCATTATGGACGATTCAGAGAGAGAAAAATTACTCTTTCTCATCTTATCTCTGTTTCTCATGCACTGAGTGTTGATTTTGAAGAAGGATTCATTTACAGTATTAGGGAACCATTAAGGAGCCATATAAAAGCATCAAGAAGTACCATGTCATGGGATCTTTAAAACAAATAAGCTGTACATGTTTTGGCTCTGGTACGACAGCAACTTTAGGCGACTTCCGTAAACATTGAGCGTGTTCGCTGCACGTGACCTCGTCGTGTCCTCCAAGGCGCATGCGGGACACTTTTGGGGCGTTTAAAGTTCACACTGGAGATCACATTCAAGTCGTATTTAATTGGAAATGTGAACGACCTTGCAAAAAAATCGGAATTGAGCATTAAGACCTGCAGTCTGAACGTAGCCATAGGCAATCGACTGACACTCTGCCTACGATCAACTGGTAGACCGCGATCGGCTGGTTGGGCACCCCTGGTCTAGAATATAAACTTTGAGTTTTAAAGTGAATATAACACGTGAGATTATTTATTAAAAGGGCGAATATTATGCTATTTTCTGATCTACAGTATGTTATGTGGTTTTCTCATCACAAACACACCTGGAGTTGTGTTTTGTTTCATTCACACATGTTTCACACACAAACCTGCATATTTGGGCTGAGTTCTTCTCTCAAACGGAAAACACTCCACCTTGTTCCACCTGGTGATGTTGAAAATTTGAAGTGCTCCACTGTGTTTTTAAACTGCATACACCTTCATTAGCAGCATTTGAATCATTTCAGCCCTGGAATTGACAATCTCTACTGAACTAAAAGGAGTAAAAGCAGTTGTTAACTTTAAACCTACCACTACATGACATCACAAAGTGGAACAGAGCATTTTGAGCTTTGGAGATGTAGACAGACTAATAAGAAAGGATCACTCAAACGTGTGAAGGAAACAAAACACAACACCAGGTTTGTTTTTGAGGAGGTAGCAACATTCTAACATGACTTAAAGATTTTGTGTAATATAGGACCTTTAACATCTTTATAATTCAGATTTTGTCTTATAATTTCACTTCCTGGTTGGACATGGATAACAAATATGACTTACATATCTCGCAACCAAAATGTAAACAAGGGTCAAAAATTCTAAATTGCAATAGTTGTGATTTGAAAATATAATTTAATGTGTCCCGTGTGTACTTTCTCTTATTATAAACAATGCATTTAGTCATCATTTATTTGTTTTATTAATACAAAAGTATTAATAAAACAAATAAATGATGACTAAACATAGATGACTAATTATTTGGCGAGGTTTGCAAACTAATTAAAACTAAAAGAATAAACAGATGGGATGAGAAGGGACCAGATCCAAGCTATTAATAACAACGGAAGGCCCACTGTGGTATGATTAATGTAAGAATACAGTGAACCCTCGTTTATCGCGGGGGTTAGGTTCCAGAAATAGCCCGCAATAAGTGAAATCCGCGAAGTAGGACAATTTTATATTTTACAATTATTCTACATGTTTTAAGGCTGAAAACGCTTCACCAGACACATTATACACCTTTCTGAGACTGGTATTAACATTTTCTCACATTTTTCTCTTGTTTAAACACTCAAACTTTTGTAGATTTTCATTAAAATATATTAATAGTGGGGCGGGGGCACGTGACACGCGGGCACGTGCGCGCGGGCACGTGCGCGCGGACACGTGCGTTTGTTTTGGTACCACATATCCATGCCATGTGCGAAAGTCGAGTGGAAAGCGACCTGGATATCATTTTGGGCAAGACTCAAGCCAATGCTAACAGTGCCAAACCGCTAACAGCACCACAAGACCAGGTAAGACCAACCTGCGCTCACAAGAGTTGGTTGCATTTCACCCCGGCTCCAAAATCAGTCCGCTATCAATGCGTCGCCAATACTCCACAGAGCTGTGGAGTATTGTGGAGTATTGGGTTTGTCCTCTCGTCCTCTCACGGGGAAGAGCCACTGTCTCCTCTGTGCGCGCGAGTGTCCTCTCCCCGCTGCGGCTCCCCCGGACGCTCCATGTTGATTCTTGGCTCTTCCATTTGTCCGGCTCGCACTCTCTTCCATGGCTCGTGCAAGTAAACAAAGGCCACACCTCCTGTCACCCAGGCGCTCTCGTGAAGGAAATCTGAGACTCTGTCCCTACCATCCCTGGTCTAGACCTGGTTTAGTCCTGGTTTAGACCTGGTTTAGTCCTGGTTTAGACCTGCTTTAGACCTGGTTTAGTCCTGGTCTAGTCTCTTAGCTAATCAGGGCGCAGGACAGAATGTTACACTGTAAAAAAAAAGTTACACTATAAAAAAAATTGAAAAAAAAAAAAAAAAAAAATTGGAAAAAAAATCCGCGAAACAGCGAGGCCGCGAAGAGTGAACCGCGATACAGCGAGGGTTCACTGTACATCAAAACATATGTATGATTTATTACAACAATTGAGTTAATTTGCTCAATTTTGCAGACAAAACCTATTTACAAAAAAGATTGGACAGATGAGAAAATTAGTATCCAATCAGAAAGCAGAATGAGCCTTGCACGAGACTTTCATTTGGGTTGCCATTTCCAAAGCTGAAATCCAGCATATTTAAACCTAAAAAGTCTCTCTCTGATCTGAACGGTCACTACATAAACCCCTGCAGCCAAACATGACTCAGTGGTAGTGCAGCCTCTGCAGCTCAGGGAGTGAATTCTGGAGGTTCTGAGCTTCACATGTGGCTTGTCCATAAACTGAGAATGAGACAAACTTGGACGTGTCTCTATCTGCAGGTTAAAGGTCCCATGGCATGAAATTTTCACTTTCTGAGGTTTTTGAATGTTAATGTGAGCTCCCCTACCCTGTTTAGGCTTCCCCCCCCATGGCTAAAAGTTGCAAAATGTGTAAACTGAGCATTTGCGGTCCTTTTCTGCGTTTGAAAAAAACACAACTCAAACGGGCGATTCTGAACAAGGAAACTTTCTGACGTCACACGGAAAATGCAGTTCCACCCCCCGTCTGGATGTCTACCCACCGTCTCTGTAAATCACGCCCAGAGAGTTTGTACCGTGAATGAGCTACGCAATGCGAAATGCGTTTTTTTATTTGCCTGGAGGCACATGTGAGTGTTTCCAGGCTCGGAAGTCCTTTATCTGAGCCTCTGGACCTCTGAAACGGGAGTGGTTTAATTTTATTTTCTGTGAAAATGTGTTTTTTTTCATTGAAACGGCTCTCCTTTCTTCCTCCGCTCTTAAAACACGGAAGTGGGGACAGCGCATACCCCACCGCTAAAACAAGGAACCAGCAGCGCATTTGGCCCCACCCACCCGCTGCTCTGACCTATCTCTGTCCTTCTCATTTGCATTCAAGTAACAACGCCCAGAATGAGGTGTTCAGAGAGATATTTTTTTTACCATGTCTGTGTACATGGGTCTTTCTCATGCACTGAGTGTTGATTTTGAAGAAGGATTCATTTACAGTATTAGGGAACCATTAAGGCACCATATAAAAGCATCAAGAAGTACCATGTCATGGGATCTTTAAGACACTGGAGACACAGGTTCAGTTGTGATGTGAAGAATCCCTCAGTCGTCCAGGTAGAATCCATGGTAAAAGAAATGTATTTTGTCAACTGGACAAAGTTTATTTGGTCGAAGACATTTCGCAGCTCATCCAAACTGCTTCGTCAGTTCTGAACTGACAAAGCAGTTTGGATGATTTGTCCAGTTG
Source organism: Paratrypauchen microcephalus (assembly GCA_036785185.1). NCBI lineage: Eukaryota > Metazoa > Chordata > Actinopteri > Gobiiformes > Gobiidae > Paratrypauchen > Paratrypauchen microcephalus. The sequence continues at coordinate 1,446,223 of JAVJIX010000143.1, forward strand.
ACAAATTAAATTTCTTTTACCGTTCAGTTGTGATTGTACTACCCTTTTGACTTAACACTGACTTACCCCTGACGGTGTCCTCTGAGCCGAGTTCTGCCCCGGTTCTGGCGCTGACGAAAGTAAGTCCGGCAAGTTAGCGGTGACAGTTAATACAGCTTGTTTTTCTTCTCAAAACAATATTTGTCCAAAAAGTGAGCTTCAGAAAACAGTTGTCCACGAAAAATTCAGAAGTCGTAATCGCTTGGTGCTATTTTCTGTCGGTTTGTCTCACTGCGTGCCTATTTGTATTATTAGCCTGTTCGCTTACAAGTGACTGTCAGGGGTAAGCCAGTGTTAATGCATGACGCTGCTGAAGGGGATGCCATACAGATTCACATACAAAAATTAACTATCCCTTTAAGAGCACATTTGTGTCGTTCAGGTAGAATCCATGCCAAAAGGAGAAATTCGTCAACAGAACTAAATACCTTAGTTTTAAGTAGGTTCTATTTGCTAATTATGTATACTGTATATATCTGCAATTACTGACATCTGACATCAACACATCTTAAATTATCTACACACTGTGAGTTAAAGGTGCTTTGTGAAACTTTTCTGGTGGAGGGTCGATCAAACGCTTTTCTCCATGGAGATGTTATTGCTTTGTCTGGAATGTTTCGCAGTTTGGCATTAAACCTGTCTATCTTCATGGAGACCAATCCAGACCAAGTTACAGGTCAGATCTGTGGAGAGAATGCCAAATGCCTGTTTTTCTAGGTATTTTTGAGCTATAAAAAAAAAACTAATTGAATACATGTAAGGTAGAGCTGTTTAATGTCACACTATGGAGCATTTCAGTCAGAGCAATGCCATATCCATGGATGGACCCTCCACCAGAAAAGTTACACAATGCTTTAATGCTTTAATATTCTCAAAACCAAGAACCAAAGAAATCTAGACATATTCTAAAGTCCCCATCATTTCCCCGTCACATATTGTAGATTTGAGCTGAGCCGCAGTGTGCGTTCGCATCGGTCCCTCTGCATATGCATACCCACATGGCCCGTCGAGCTCTGGCTCCACGCCTCGTGCGAGATCCTCTTTTGGCTGCCAGTTAAAAGCAGCGAGGTCCAGTATGTTGTGCATGTATTTAGAGCAATGCAACTATCTTCAAAGTGGAATTACTGTTTTGATGCATAGACAGCGGTAGGTGCCAGGGAAGGTTTGTCCATCTGTCTGACAACATTTTGCTACAAGAATATTTACAGGCTTTGATGTGTTTTGTTATGATTTTTATCTTTGAAATATTTCTGAAACATTGCCCAACTATGAAGTCAACATTTTAAACTCAAATATTGATTTCACTGTCAACAACATTAAGTTTTGTTTTTGTAAACTCATAAAAATAATACTAGACACAGTGCAATAGCTGAAGGCATTCCAAGTGACTACGGACAGTGACAATATCATATTATAGGGATTTGGCTCAAACCAGCCACCTCCCCAGTGTTTTAACTCGTACAGTATCAGAACACTGAATGAAGTACGCTGTATGCTGGGTAATGAAACTTCAAGATTGAAGATTCAAGCATGGGTTCAAACCCCGGTCCTCAGAACTCAAGTCCAGATGTGTTATGGTAACCACAGTTTGGTTACAGTTACAAGTAAACCACTGTTTGTGGAGATCCTAAATGGGCTTTCAACAAAATTAAGAGAGACAAGAAACAAGACAACAGAGAATCAGAGCCCAGGAGGAAAGGTGTAACTATTCCTTACCTGGCTGGTGTGTCTGAAAAACTACAGAGGATTTTCAGACAACATGAAATCCCAGTTTATTTCAAACCCACAAACACTTTGAAACAGAAACTGGTCCACCTAAAGGACAAAACACCGAGCCACAAACTAAGCAATGTGGTCTACTCCCTTCAGTGTAGTGAAGACTGCAGTGAGCGCTACACTGGAGAAACAAAACAACCACTTCACAAGAGGATGTACCAACACAGACGGGAGAGCCAGAGTGGACCTTCATCTGCCGTACATCTCCACCTAGAAGCCACGGGCCATTCATTTGAGGACAGTGAAATACAGATCTTAGCCAGGGAAAAGAACTGGTTTGAGAGGGGAGTTAAAGAGGCTATTTTTTGTAAAGAAAGAGAATCCTTCCTTGAACAGGAATATATATAACTATAACTCTATCCTCAAACCTAAATCAAAACAAACAAAGAAAACAATAGGGAAGCCAGGTCAGGTCCAAAGATGTGAAAACACCCATTATGGACCTGAATGGTTCTGCTAACCAGACCCCACACTCCACTCACACTGCAGATCTAAAAGGCCCACCTAATTAACAGAAACTGTAAACAAGTAGGTGTGGTAGTTTCAAAGTAATTTCATTGTAGTTAGCTCCTCCCTTCAGGCAGATATAGGCAGTGTCCACCAGCGTCTGACCAGAACTGAAGAAGCAGCTTGGATGAGCTGAGAAACGTATTTGACCAAATAAACTTTTGTCCAGTTGACAAATTGAATTTCTCCTTTTGCCGTACAGTTTGAAGGGATAGTGCAGTTTTTATTTTTATTTTTTTTTAATGTGAATCTGTATGGCTTCCCCTTCAACAGTGTCATGAGATTAACCCATGACAGTGTGATCTGGACCCAGTTCTGCGGGGTTTCCGTAGCTCACAAACGTAGTTCTGGCAAGTTACCGGGGACAGTTAATAAAGCTTGTTTTTCTTCTCAAAACAACATTTGTCCAAAAAGTGATATATTTGCATCACAAACAGTTGTCCGTGAAAAATTCAGCAGCCTAATTCGCATTTGCATATTTTTTTCTCGATTCTTATCACTGCGCCCAGTTTAGCTCTATTAGCCTGTTCACTTTAAGCGGCTGTGTACGCCGGATGCGGTACGGTGACATCCGCCGTCAGCGGATGTTTACAGTTTAGTTTCCCCGGTAACTTGCCGGACCTATGTTCCTGAGCTCGAGAACCCCTACAGAACCGGGCTGAGTCAGCGGTAAGCCAGTGTTAATGCACGACACTATTAGAGGGGAACCCATACAGATTCACATTAAAAAAATAAAAATACAATAAAATAAAAAACACACTATCCCTTTAAAGGTTAAAAAGTGAAAGAATAATGGAATTAATAGGTAAAGTGTTATGAAGCCTTAAAGGAAAAGTAACGTTATTTTACAATCTGAGCCTTCTTTCGGTAATAAAACAAGTCGTTTGACTCACCCATATCACGTTGGTGTCATTTGGAGCTGTTTGAAGAAAGTTATGTTGTAGCGTATCCGTTAGCATGAGTACTCGGGGCATTACTTTGCGGTCTCCAAATAACACAAACTTTAGCACTTTTCAAATCATAGAAGCCCAATGTCTTAATGTAAGATTTCGTTTGAAGCAAAAGTGGCCTGTAATCCGAGATTTAGCCATAGTTTTCAGCTTTGCGTTTCATGTTTGGGTCCCGGGAGCTGAGAGCACAGTCCGCGCATGCGCACTGGCGTCCTCATCTACTCGAAACTATGGCTAAATCTCGGATTACAGGCCACTTTTGCTTCAAACAAAATCGTAGATTAAGACATCGGGCTTCTATGATTTGAAAAGTGCTAAAGTTTGTGTTATTTGGAGACCGCAAAGTAATGCCCCGAGTACTCAGGCTAACAGATACGCTACAACATAACTTTTACCAAACAGCTCCAAATGACACCAACGTGATATGGGTGAGTCAAACGACTTGTTTTATTACCGAAAGAAGGCTCAGATTGTAAAATAACGTTACTTTTCCTTTAATATTGATTACAGTTAAAGATTTTAAAGGTACAGTGTGTAGGATTCGTGGCGCATAGGTGGTGTAGGTACCATGCACTTCCTCTTTTGGCTACGGCAGACCTCGAGGGTCACCCAGGCGCGCCGTAACGCGGACAGCTCACGTACCAGCACGCACCCGGCGCTGTGCGAGCTCTCGCCGACAACTACGGTATAAATAAAACCCGTTCACTGTTTTTTTTTCTTTTTGCATGAAAACACACATTCCCGATCATGTATCATGACAATCTACACATCAAATGAAACCTTACAGTCTCCTCTTTTTGACTATGCAATTCATTTCCCGGCACAACAATCACTCCCTGAGCACATGGGGATTTTATACGGAAAAGCACAAAACGAGGTTTGTTACTTAGCTTACCTTTGAAGGTTCTGCACAGGTCAAACTCTGTATTTCACCATAAGCTTGGTCTCAATCTGTCCGTAAAGATCCAGCGAATAAAATCCAGTAAAACTATTTAGCCCAAAACACGTGTTAGATCCATTATGACGTGTGATCCGGGACATGCTTGTCGTTGTTTACCCAAAACCACGAGCCTTGTCGAAGGCGAAGGCGGAGCCCAAATGTCCTTCTGCGGCTCTCGTATTCAAAATGGCTGCCTCTGCATGGGGAAGATCCCCCTTTTATGTGACTATATCTAAGTCCAAAAGAATACTTTGATTTCATGATGGAAGTGAAAAGGCTTGGAAAACAATGTATTTTTGAATGGGTATCTTCAATTTCGGTAATTAACGGGTAAAAATCTTACACACTGTCCCTTTAAAGGCATTAAGTTTAAACAGATATAATTACAAATGTAATTAAGAGACATTTTGGCTCTCATCTTGGTTATCTGTATATACTGACGAAGTGAACAAATATGTCCAGTTTGGGGAGCCCTTTACAATTTAAAAAAAGTATTCTTTTTAAAGTATTAGTTCCAAAACTATAAAAGTGACACATATGAAAAGAAAAAGCAGCAAAGCAAAAATTCTAACGCTTGTGAAGAGGTATCAAGTGCCATTTTCTGAGTTAAAAGGTGCCAAAAAATGAAGATGAAGATGTGAATAGTGACTGTGTGATGTCGCTCAAAAAAAAATAAAATAAAAATCTGATTCCCCCACAATTTTCTGCAAATTTCTGATCAATATTCAAACTACTTTAATCCACAAATCGGAGTAATTTAAAATGAAAACCCCATTTCCTCTGGCTCTGCTCCTTCATGGATGATGTTCCGACACTGATGTACTCCGTGATTGTTTGATTACAAGGGCCTGTTTCTATGGGGAAGATTCTGTTTCAGACAAGTGAATTTAACTTAAGAGCTTTTGGTTTGGTTTGATTAGGCAAATGGGCCTGAAGGGGCTTGAACAACAACTATTAAATATGAGGTGAAGAAGAGGAACAAGATGAGGATCATTTTGTAGCATGAGAGCGATTTTATAATGGTGTTTTTAGAAACAGAAAAACATAATGGCATAGATGACAAGACGGAGGGATGTTAGAAATGACTGTGCGGGACTCGAGCATAGACTCTATACATAAACGGACATAGCTAAACCACTAGCCGCCGCGTTCCAAGTAGGAAGTGAGCGTGGGCGCGCTGCCAGCTCCACCGTCTCCGCCTCCATTTGACTTTACATAGGAAAAATGATCACCCCTCTTTGTAACTACTGCAGTCAGCCTTGTCATTTTGGTGTTAAAATGTTCTATGCTCTACATGATCCTGGTGTTTTTATTTTGCTATTTTCTATGTAAATAAATTCCTGTTCCTAATATGGAGCCTTGTGAGCTTCATTTGACTGGAGATGAACACTATGGGTGATGACACACTCCCTTAATCCACTTTTTTATACAGTCTATGGCGGGGTGTCAAACTCATGGGCCGTATCCACCTACTTTGATTGCAAAGGGGCCAGATCAGAAAACTCATGGCATATATACCCCAAAAATAGCACTTGTAGTGGTGTAGTGGCATTTAAGAATATATTCCTTGGGCACCGCCACTTGTTGCAAACACACCAAGCATACAGGTTTCCTATTCACCTCTGTGAACAAATAGGAATTAGTGAATTTTTCTTGGAAAATCCTGCACTCGACGTCCACTTTTCTCATTTCTAACATTTTGCTGATGAGGGTGTCACGGTCAACAGTCAAAACGATGGTCCTTTAAGAGCGTTTGGAAAGAGGAGAGTCTTCATTTGTGCTGCTCTGGTGGGAGGGGCCACGTACAGAGGCGCTGGAGATGCTGCTATGCTAAACTGCACAGAAAATTACCAATATTTTAATACAAAATTAAAATATAATTAAAATATTTTAATAGAAAATCAGACAAGGGCGAGATTAAAGGTCTTGGAGGGCCGGATCCGACCCCTGGGCCACATGTTTGACACCCTCGGTCTATGGGCTCAACATTAGCCCATTAAAAAAAAACAACACACATTTATTTTTTGATAGACGAAAAATGTAAAAACCCTTAAAGGGATATGCCACCCCCAGGTCAAATTTGGGCATCTCCCCACAGTCCAGAGACTAAAATAAGTGGTGGAAAGCGTTTTCCTGCTCACCCAGCCATTGTCCGAGTCTGTCGCCACTGACCGCCGCGGTAACTGGTGCTCCTCCGCCTTAGACTGGAGTCTAACGTAGCCAGAGAAAGATTTCGGCCAAAAGGAATTAATTTGCTCGATGCGCTGCCAGGGGAATCCCTGTTACGCACCAGGAAGGGAGTTCCCCTGTTGCACAGCGTGGTGCGTGATTCGGCTTTATTCTTCCGCACTGGAAAATAGTTCCCACCCAAAATGATCAAGGCAAGCTCTCCGTGTTGATTTGCACATTTATTTGCACTCGATATGAATGCGCACTACACAGAAAGTAATTGGGAAACGCATCGAGCAAATTAATTCCTTTTGGCCGAAATCTTTCTCTGGCGACGTTAGACTCCAGTCTAAGGCGGAGTAGCTGCAGATACCGCGGCGGTTAGTGGCGACAGACTCGGACAATGGCTGGGTGAGCAGGAAAACGCTTTCCACCACTTATTTTAGTCTCTGGTCTGTGGGGAGATGCCCAAATTTGACCTGGGGGTGGCATATCCCTTTAATAGCCCTGCATATGTGAATCAGCAATAGGCTAAGGACTGTAGATTCGACTTATTTGGACAAATAATTACGCAATTATAGATCAGAAAATAAAATAAAAAACATGAAAACAGGGCTGTTTGTGTTGATTGATTAAAGGTTTGCCTGGAATGTTCCACAGTATGGCATTAAACTCATCTATCTTGTATTTCGATGACCTTAAAAAACATGCATTCTACACTGTGATCGGACTTGCCTCTCCTCAGATCTTACCTGGAACTTGGCCTGGTAGCATTACGTTCCTGTCAGCGATAGATAGATTTAATGTCATACTGTGGAACATTCCAGGCAAAACAAAACAAAATATCCATGGAGACGAGCGAGTGGTGGATTCTCCTCCAGTTCGAGATACGTTTTCAATTGTTTTTGATCGTGAGTTTCCCTGAGGCTGATTCGCCCTAATGAATACATTAATTTGTTTTATTAAAATCTTAATGGAAAAGTGAATTGTAATTTTACTCCGAGAACTCGGGGAACGACTTTATCAAGTTAAACACTTCCACATTTCCACATGAGCTGCAAGGTTGCTGGTTCAATTCCTGTACCTTTGTGGTTGTGTCTGTCAAACAAAGGAAGTAGCTCAATGAAAAAAATAAATCACAATCTTGTATAAAACTCCACATTTGAAACATAAACCATTTTAATTACAATGGAAATTTCTATCTTGTCTCAATGCGGTGGTCATTTCATACATTTATTCATTCAATATTCAAAGTTCAAAGTCAACTTTATTGTCAAAAACCATATGTACAGGTTGCACACACAGGATTTGAAATTGCAGCGCCCCCTAGGCCCACAGTGAACATAAAACATCTGATAAACAAGACAATAAACACCATGACTAAAACATCACATATACACGTAGCTAAAGTACAATAAACATATATAATACACAGACATGGGACCAAGTCACACATGTGCAAGTCTCAAGTAAGTCTCAAGTCTTCACCTTCAAGTCCCAAGTAAGTCCCAAGTTTTTTTTTCTTGGGCAAGTCAAGTCAAGTCAAGTCACAGGCTATGTCAAGTCAAGTCAAGTCAAGTCCTGTAATAGGTCAAGTCAAGTCCAAGTCAAGTCACCTTTGGCGTATTGTTGTAATTTTAGCTGCAGAATCTGATCTTAATAAAGTGAAAGGCAATATATAAGACAGTGTAAGTAATCATCACTGGCTAATGTGCCCAACCTGTTATAAAATATTTGTATTGTAAATACTCATGTTCAGTAAAATATACTCAACAAAAATATAAACGCAACACTTTTTGTCTCATTTTCCTGAGATGGACCTAAAGATCCAAAATTACTCCAGATACACAACACTACCATTTCTCAAACATTGTTCACAACAAATGTGTGACAGCGAGCACTTTGCTCAAGCCGAGACATCCACCCCACTACAGGTGCGCCATCATCCGACATCATGACCAGTGCACAGGTTTGCCCCAGACTGCCCACAATAAAAGGCCACCCTGAAATGTGCATTTTTTTTGCTTTATTGGGGGTCTGGGGACTCAGAACCAGTCAGTATCTGGTGTGACCACCATTTGCCTCATGCAGTGCAACACATCTTCTTCACATAGAGTTTATCACATTGTCAATTGTGGCCTGTGGAATGTTGGTCCACTCCTCTTCAATGGCTGTGCGAAGTTGCTGGATATTAGTGGGAGCTGGTACACGCTGTCGTATACGCCGGTCAAGCACATCCCAAACATGCTCAATGGGTGACATGTCCGGTGAGTATGCTGGCCATGCAAGAACTGGGACATCTTCAGCTTCCAAGAATTGTTTACAGATCCTTGCAACATGGGCCGTGCATTATCTTGCTGAAACATGAGGTGATGTTCATGGATGTATGGCACAACAATGGGCCTCAGGATCTCATCACGGTATCTCTGTGCATTCAAAATGCCATCAATAAAATGCACCTGTGTTCTTCGTCCATAACAGCCTTTGAAGAGGAGTGGACCAACATTCCACAGGCCACAACTGACAATCTGATAAACTCTATGTGAAGAAGATGTGTTGCACTGCATGAGGCAAATGGTGGTCACACCAGATACTGACTGGTTCTGAGTCCCCAGACCCCCAATAAAGCAAAACAAATGCACATTTCGGGGTGGCCTTTTATTGTGGGCAGTCTGGGGCGCACCTGTGCACTGGTCATGATGTCGGATCGGCATCTTGATGTGGCGCACCTGTGAGGTGGGGTGGATTGTCTCGGCGGGGCAGAGGTGCTCGCTGTCACACATTTGGACAGATTTGTGAACAATGTTTGAGAGAAATGGTAGTGTTGTGTATCTGGAGTGAATTTTGGATCTTTGGGTCCATCTCAGGAAAAATGGGAGCAAAAACAAAAGTGTTGCGTTTATATTTGTGTTGAGTGTACATCATAGACTCAAACAAAACAGTGATAATGTAATTATTGATTATTTATTGGCAAAAGTGATCTGTACATCGAAAACCAAACTGTTTCACATGTTTTCAACATTGAGCTGAAACCAGTAACAGCTAAAACAAACTTGTATTAAACTTTGTTACACTCCCTAACTCACTCTGTCCCACACACACACACACGCACACACACACACACACACACACACACACACGTACACACACACGCGCGCGCGCGCACACACACACACACACACACACCACTCTTCACGTACGTAATGGGTCAGGCGCGCTCCTCGAGAGCTCGTGTATTTAGACTACACCTTTGTAAGAGACTGACTAAGAGTAAAAAGTGATGAGAGTTTTGTTTATTATTATTATTTGAACGTAGACCCTCGGTCAAGTGATCTCCTGCATTCCACAAAACCAAGCCAACAACTGATCTGAGCAACGCCAAGAGACAGTACATTAACGCCACACAGCCCTCCACCACAAGCGCAAACACAGTGCAACTCTCACATCTGAGGGGACGAAACCAGGACTGGACCAGGTCTAGACCTGGACTAAACCGGGATTAAACCACCATGGGCCACTCTTTGCTGATTTCGTGCGGCTGGTTTGTGGCTGGGGCTGAGAGTACGCGGTCGGGGCGCCGCGGATCGTTTTCGTGCTCGCAGCCCCGGTGTACGCGCGGCCTCGTGCCGGTGGTGGTGCACGTGGTGCACGCGTTGCGTCCCAGGACATGGCAGTGCCGTTGAATGAGCACGAAAACATTATGTGACCACGCAAGTCATTCAAGTCATCGTGTCTCAAGTCAAGTCAAGTCCCGAGTCCTAGACTTCCAAGTCCGAGTCAAGTCTCAAGTATTTCATTTTTTGTCGAGTCAAGTCACAAGTCATAAAAACAGCGACTAGAGTCGACTCGAGTCCAAGTCACTAAGTCTCAAGTCCCCATGTCTGATAATACAAATAGGTCAAACACACAATGTGTAGTATAATAAAGCTCAAATAGTGTAATTTAAGCAACAGTGTCAGTGTCATTTAAGCAGCAGTGTCATTGTCATTTAAACATCATTTAAGCAGCAGTGTCAGTGTCATTTAAGTGTCATTTAAGCAGCAGTATCAATGGGGGGCAGGGCAGGGAGAGAGTTCAGCATCCTGACAGCTTGGTGGATGAAGCTGTCTTTCAGTCTGCTGGTCTTGGCCCTGAGGCTCCTCAGTCTCCTTCCTGATGGCAGCAGACTGAAGAGGCAGTTGGATGGGTGGGTGAGGCGGGTGCGGTAGATGTCCTGCAGGGAGGGCAGAGAGACACCCAAGATTCCCCACAATATGACCCAAAACCAGGATATCAAATAACATTGGCCTATTATAGAAGAATTTTGTGGATGAACTACTGAAATATTTTCATAAATTAAACCATGGCACGGCTATTCCTCAATATATTTATTTTCTCATATTTAATAATTCAAAATCACCAAATCTTACCACTATGGGTGTCTTTATGGGGTTGCCTGTCCTCAGATCTGATCTGTAAACTTGGCCACATGGCACACCTGTTTGTCTCCATGGAGATATATATAAATGTAATACTGTGGAACAATACTGGCAGTTAAAACCATGCATTCCCACAGATGTACTAAGCTGTTGATACTTTGCAGCTGATGTCATCAACATTCCCTAAAGTTGATGCTAACTGTAGGCTCTGCTCTGTCTGAAAATGAAGTTAGACTTAAGTTAAACAAAGTGACCATAAAGAACTGCCTTAGCTGGAACTACAACAGGCTGCTGAAAATGTATTGTTTAGCTCGATTTAGTAGGTTTTTTTTTTTTTTTCAGTTTTCTCTTAAAACTTTTTGGCAGTGTTCCTAATGTGCATCTTGTGTCACCATGGGAACTGCAGAAACATTCCGCCATAGACATACACGTAGAACACTCGAGTGTCAATAAAAAGTATCAATAAAAATGCAAAAAAATTCTAAATCGCCATTTTTTTCCCCCACAGATCCGGCCCGGGTTGCCATGACGAGCGAGGAGTGTCCTGTGCCGCTGGGGGCAGGGCCAGGGCAGGTGGAGGACTACAGCTCGGCGCACAGTGATGACATCATGGAGGAGGCGGGTCCGTCGGGCGATGACATCAGCCTGGGCAGTGACCTGAGCACTCTGGTGGTGCCGTACCCCGAGCTGGCGCCGGTGGTCTTCTTCTGCCTCAAACAGACCACCTGCCCCCGCAACTGGTGCATCCGAATGGTGTCCAGTCCATATCCTTTTGAGATGAAACAAGAAGCAGTCACAAAACTCATTTCATATCATAAGTTTATCTAATAAGGGATGAGAATTTGAGATGATTTGAGATGAAGACTGAAAAATGAATTCCAAATGAATCAAAATCTCAAGTTCAATGGTCGGAATTAGTAAATCACAAAACGCTGTTATTTAAAAGTACATTATATACGTTTCTGAAGTTTGCCCCTCACCTGAATAGAAATTAAGGGCCTATTTACACGAGAACGCTTACGGGTAAAAACAACAAAATATTTTATCGGAAGTGCCTTTCGTTTAGACGGTGATGGCGTTTTGGGGGTTTAAAAAGGCAAAAACTGAAACCGCCCTCCAAAGTGGAAAACTTGAATACACTCCGCCATAGCGTTTTCATCTACATTGCCCAAGACGTAAAACTCTGGTCAAATCTGCTGACGTGGCGTACGCGTTTACGTCACATCGGTCCATATATCAGTGTACTTTGTTTGGCAGGACTCTCACCCCATGCTACCGGTAGCCATGTTTTGTTTTGCTTTTCGCGGCGCAGATGAGAAGAAGGAAGATTCTACGCATGTGCACGGACATAGTGATAATGTATCACAGCGCCACCTAGCCGACATGCATACCCAATCGAATTCCACACACTTTTGCGTCACCGTATGCACGCAGATTTCCTCCTGAAAATGCTCGTCTAAACGCGGAATAAAAAGTGAAGACGCGACGCCACTTTTGCGTCTTCTGTTCAGACCGTCATCATAAAAACGTAGCTTCAAAAAGCTAAAACGATACTCTGGAACATTCTCAATGGAGATAGATATGTTTTATAATAAAAGTCACGCTTGTGGAGATGCAAGACATTTTTCAGAGCCAACTGTAAAAAAACAAAAAACAAAATCACCACTTTCATACTAGGCTAGGTGGGTAAAGAGTCTTGCCTAAGCAAACAATGACAGAACATTCGATTTAGGCGGGAATTGATCCACCACCCGTCAGGTTGGGGACCACAGCTCTAACCACAGCTCCAAGTCAGTTTTTAGGCTAAAAGTTACATACTGTGGCTTTAAAGATCCCATGACATGGTACTTCTTGATGCTTTTATATGGCTCCTTAATGGTTCCCTAATACTGTAAATGAATCCTTCTTCAAAATCAACACTCAGTGCATGAGAAACAGAGATAAGATGAGAAAGAGTCATAAATATCTCTCTCAAACACTTTATTCTGGGCGTTGTTGCTTGAATGCAAATGAGGAGAAAAGAGCTGGCCTATAGTAGAGGGTGGGGGCGTGGCCAAACTCTCCGCTTTCGGCTCTGAGCCTTCAGCTGATCCATTTCCGTGTTTTTGCACGGGGGGAGAGATTTGAAGCGTTCCATTGAAAAATAAACACATTTCCACATAAAATAAAATTAAACCACTGCTGTTCAAAGGTCCAGAGGCTCAGATAAAGGACTTCCGAGCCTAGAAACACTCGGACGTGCCTCCAGGCAAATAAAAAAACGCATTTCGCATTGCCTAGCGCATTCGCAGTCCAAACTCTCTGGGCGTGATTTACAGAGACGCTGAGTACAGACAGACGGGGGTGGAACTGCATTTGCATTTCTTTTTTCGATCTGACGTCAAGGTGCCTTGTTCAAACTCGCCCGTTTGAGCTCCGATTTTTTGTAATGCAGAAAAGGATCGCAAATGCTCAGTTTAGACATTTCACAACTTTTAACCATGGGGGGGGGGTAAACAGGGTAGGGGAGCTCACATTAACGTTCAAAAACCTCAGAAAGTGAAAATTTCATGCCATGGGGACCTTTAAGTCCTTTTCAAACAACAAAATATTCGGTTTTAATACATCAAAATTTGGTAACTCTGTTGTCTAGACTTCTACAAACATGTTCTGAAATACATGGGATTCTAAAGAGAATCTAGAAAGTGTAAAAAGCCAAATATTGTGGCAAATTTCTGCTGGATGATAAAACTGTGTACGATGAGTCACAGTTTACCAGCTATTTGTACCGTCTGAAAAACGATGAAAAACAGAACAGTTTACAGTGGTCCAAAGATATTTCTGAGTTATCTTGTGCATTCAGGGCATCCTAATTATTCACCACATTGAGTTTATAAGGAGTTTTCACAACTTTTGGCCATCACAGTTAAACTAACAACAACTATCACTAATGGCACTTCCATTTTCCAATAAATATATTTGTATAAATAATAAATGTATATGTAAATGTGTAAATATTATGTGTGCTTTATAATTAGTACACAGCAGATTTATTTACACCTCAAGAGCTGCGTATACAATATAATATCTGTACTGGGACAAGACAACATTTCCTCAAATACAAATGAAAGGAAAAACATCTATGGAGAAGCAAGCACCTGAAAAGTAACGTTGCAGACCTTTTAATTTATCTAAATCTTGTGTTTAAGCCGTGTTATAATGTTGTACCTCCTCAAAAACAGACCTGGAGTTTGTTTTGTTTCATTCACACGTTTGAGTAATCTTTTATTATTACTATATACATCTGTAAAGCTCAAAATACTCTGTTCCACCTTGTGATGTCATGAAGAGGTGGTTTTCAAGTTAACAGCGACCTTTTACCTTGTGTTCAGTAGAGATTGGAAACTCCAGGGCCTGAAGTCATCCAAATCAAACCGTTTAAAACAGGGGTGTCAAACTCATTTTGGTCCGGGGGCCGTATCCAACCTACTGTGATCCCAAAGGGGCCGGATCAGAAAACTCAGAGCAAATATACCCCAAAAATAGCAATAAGTCCAAATAGTTGTCCAGAGAAATGGAAATGTATTTTTTATTTGATGAACTCTTTCTTTTACAAAATATTATTAATTAACAATTATTATTATTAATACTATGAACAGGGCTCTCAAGTCTCACACTTTGAGAGTGTGACACACGCAATTCGACATGTTTACGCTCACACATGGTATTTCTCACGCTGAAATTTTGTTAAGCAATTCCAAACTGTAGCCACTGTTCACAGCGCTTCTGTGCCCAGAAAATCAGTTAGTTAATGCAGGCACCCCCCCCCCGCATGTTTGACATCCCTGGTTTAAAGGAAGAACCTAAACATGCAAGATTTGTGCTATGTGAATGAAACAAAACACAACTCCAGGTTTGTTTGCGATGAGGAAACAACAGAAAACAGCGTCATACGGGCTCTTTAAGACGACTTTCCTCTTAACATATTCATACCATAACCATGTACAACTTCTCTCAAACGTCTTCTCTATCTGTAACTCTATATCAGTTTGATATTTTCCCTATATTGCCTATTCTCTGTGCGAATACAGACTGTGGCCTCATTACTGATCTCACATTGGCAGTGCAATCTCATCCTGGTCGTTTAGCGTCACGTCTGACAGCAGCTCTTGTAATCTTATACCATGTCTGTCTGTTGTCAAATATAGGGCAAATACACAGAGCACACACTGTATTAAGCGCCAAGTCAATTGGCTATGCTCATGAATACTTAAGAATGTGTTTAGGCGCTGGTAGGAAGCAATAAACATGCGCAAGAATGTCAAAGTAAAGGTGAACTGTGTAACTTTTCTGGTGGGTGTTTTGTCACAGCCTGGTCTCCATGGAGATGTTGTTGCTTTCCCTAGAACATTCCACGGCATGACGTTCTATCTTAGATCGGTGTTTATTGTTCAAAAGTACCTTCAAGACCATGCTGTGAGTGGGATTGCCTTTTCATAGATCTGACCTGTAACTGGGCTTTTTGGCAAAAATACAGAAAAGTGAGGGAAGCCATATTGGTTGTAAACAAAAACAAAACAAAATTCAGTTAAAATGTTCTATAAATTTTGAAATATTCTGTTCGCCGTGCACCGTTTATGAATACGTCCAAGAGCGCTGACATTTTAAACTGAAGTCTGCTAAGCTAATTGACACGTGGGGGTGTTCTACGTGTATGTGTATGGCAGAATGTTCAGCAGTTACCATGGCGACACAATGCATACATTAGCAAACACTGACAAAAACGTTTTAAGATTGTAAGATTGTGAAACTCAAGACAAAAATACAAAATGGACCCTGTTTAGGTGACAAACTGAAAAATCGTGGGCTAATGCTAACTAGCGTGTGAGAATCTGAGCTAATGCTAACTAGCGTGTGAGAATCTGAACTAATGCTAACTAGTGTGTGAGAATCTGAGCTAATGCTAACTAGCGTGTGAGAATCTGAGCTAATGCTAACTAGTGTGTGAGAATCTGAGCTAATGCTAACTAGCGTGTGAGAATCTGAGCTAATGCTAACTAGTGTGTGAGAATCTGAGCTAATGCTAACTAGCGTGTGAGAATCTGAGCTAATGCTAACTAGCCTGTGAGAATCTGAGCTAATGCTAACTAGCATGTGAGAATCTGAACTAATGCTAACTAGCGGGTGAGAATCTGAGCTTTATTTCAACACAATCTGACCAGAAAGAAACTAGAAACTAAATCAGCTCTTTCTGGTCAGTTTGTGTTGAAATAAAGCTCAGATTAAAGTCTTATACGCCTTAGAGACAGAGCATGCCTACAGTTAGCATCACACTCCCGGAGAATATTGTTGACATCAGCTTCAAAATATCAATACAAGAATCCCATGCATTTCAGAACAGGTTTATAAACGTCCAAACAACAAGGCTAGCGGTTTTAAGACATGATCAGACCCAATATTTTCCGTTTGCAGATAAATCGTTTCGAACTGAAAAATTATGTGCTAATGCTAGCTAGCGTATGACTGTAATGTTATTTGAAAGGCGTTTAACTTTTTTAACTCATCTGTTGTAGTTTCTAAACTAAATCAGCTCTTTCTGGTCAGATTATGTTGAAATAAAGCTCAGATTAAAGTCTTATAAGTCTCAGACAGAGCATGCCTACAGTTAGCATCACACCCACAGGGAATATTGTTGACATCAGCTTCAAAATATCAATACAAGGATCCCATGCATTTCAGAACAAGAGGTTTATAGAGGTCCAAACAACAAGATTAGCCGTTTTAAGGCATGATCAGACCCAATATTTTTTTGTTTGCAGATAAATCATTTTGAGCTGAAAAATCGTTGGCTAATGCTAGCTAGCGTGTGACAGTAATGTTATTTGATAGGGACTTTTTAACTTTTTAAATTCATCTTTTTTACTTTTTTAACTCATCTGTTGTAGTTCCTAAACTAAATCAGCTCTTTCTGGTCAGATTGTGTTGAAATAAAACTCAGATTAAAGTCTTATACGCCTCAGACAGAGCATGCCTACAGTTAGCATCACACTCCCAGAGAATATTGTTGACATCAGCTTCAAAATATCAATCCAAGAAGAGATTTACAGAGGTCCAAACAACAAGAATAGCGGCTTTAAGACATGATCAGACCCAATATTTTCCTTTTGCAGGAAAAATCGTTTCGAACTGAAAAATCGTGGGCTAATGCTAACTAGCGTGTGACTTTATTGTTATTTGACTTAAAATAGGGACTTATTAAACTAATCTTTTTTAACTTTTTTAACTGATCTATTGTAGTTCCTAAACTAAATCAGCTCTTTCTGGTCAGTTTGTGTTGAAATAAAGCTCAGACAGAGCATGCCTACAGTTAGCATCACACTCCCAGAGAATATTGTTGACATCAGCTTCAAAATATCAATACAAGAAGAGATTTACAGAGGTCCAAACAACAAGAATAGCGGCTTTAAGACATGATCAGACCCAATATTTTCCATTTGCAGATAAATCGTTTCTTAAATAACTGCTGTGTTTGCGATTTGCTAATTGCGACCATTCAAACGACGATATATTACTGGAAATCAAACCTCCATGGCACTGTTTGAAGAAGAATTATAGTAGAACACCCTCCCTCTTTGTCTTTTCATATTCCATCCATCTTGTTTAATCGCTTTCTCCCCACAGGGCCCCCAGCAGGACTCAGCAAAGTAAGTCCAATGTTTTCTCTTTGGTGTTTTGCTGGTGAAATGTTCACAGGTCAGATAAATATTACATAGATAAATATTATTGCCGAATATGCTTCTTTAAACTGTACAGAATATTTACATAATTGTAGTCCCCCACTGAGAAGGTGAGACGCTGCAGGTGAAGAAGGCAAAAGCTTTTATTTATGGATATCAAATGTAAACTTTTTTGTAGTTTTCATACTTAAATACAAGAAAAGTAAAAGAAAGTGTATTTTTTTCATCGTTTAAAGTTTTCATGAACAAAAATTGCAGTTTATGTGTAAAAATGCCCCAAATTGCATGTACTTTGTGAATTTATAGTTCATTTTATTAAGCCGATACATTTCAGGCTGGGGCATTTTTAAACTAGACTAGAAAATACTGAGAAATTAAAAATAAAATCTTGCTTTTTTTTGGGTGAAACCTCTAAAATCAAGTTGGAAATCATAAATCCATAAATCTTTTGGTTAAGAAAATATAGATATTAGTAAGCACAGGACTATGAATATTTTGATACTTTAGAAGCTATTTTGATTTTAGAATGATTTATTATTATTATTATTATTATTATTATTATTATTATTATTATTATTATTATTATTATTATTATTATTTAATTTAATTTATTTATTTTGGGCTATAAGCAATTTGATATTATTTTTCAATTAGAAAACATGAGAAAAGCTTTTTTTTAAAGATTTTTTTAAAAAATTGAATTTTTCAAAAAACATAACATGAAAGTTTCTTCAGTAACAGAGTAAATGATCTTTTTGTTTGAATTGGAAAATGATTCTGTTATTATTCAGTGAAAGCTTATATGCTTATATAGGTAAGACAACACATTTGGCCCAAATATGAAAATAAAAAAATAAAGTAAATTAAAATAAATCTTACCTGTAGTGTCTCGACCTTATTGGTTTGTGTAGCCAAGTACAAGCTCATTTCTTTATAGCTTGGTTCAGCCCTGTCTCCTGTATGTACTGTGGAATATTCTGGTTGGGTCTGTGGTATGTTCCAGTTGGATTTCTGGCATTTTCTGGTTGGGTCTGTGGTGTTTTCTGGTTGGGTCTGTGGTATATTCCGGTTGGGTTTCTGTTTTTTTTTTCTGGTTGGGTCTGTGGTATATTCCGGTTGGGTTTCTGGTATATTCCGGTTGGGTTTGTAGTATTTTCTGGTTGAGTCTGTGCTAAATTCCAGTTGGGTTTCTGTTTTTTTTTTTTCGTTGGGTCTGTGGTATATTCCGGTTGGGTTTCTGGTATATTCCGGTTGGGTTTCTGGTGTTTTCTGGTTGGGTTTCTGTTTTTTTTTTTTTGGTTGGGTTTGTGGTATATTCCGGTTACGTTTTTGGCGTTTTCTGGTTGGGTTTCTGGTGTTTTCTGGTTGGGTCTGTGGTATATTCCGGTTGGGTTTCTGGTATATTCCGGTTGGGTTTCTGGTGCTTTCTGGTTGGGTTTCTGTTTTTTTTCTGGTTGGGTTTGTGGTATATTCCAGTTAAGTTTCTGGCGTTTTCTGGTTGAGTTTCTGATGTTTTCTGGTTGGGTTTCTGGTGTTTTCTGGTTGGGTCTGTGTTATATTCCGTTTGGGTTTCTGGTGTTTTCTGGTTTGGTTTCTGTTTTTTTTTTTTCCGGTTGGGTTTGTGGTATATTCCGGTTACGTTTCTGGCATTTTCTGGTTGAGTTTCTGGTGTTTTCTGGTTGGGTTTCTGGTGTTTTCTGGTTTGGTTTGTTGTATTTCCTGGTTGTTTTTGTAGTATTTTCTGTTGTATTTGTGGGCACATGCAGGCTGCTGTTTGCCCACGGCTTGCTGCTGGCCGGGGGAGGGGATGATCCGTTCACATATAGAATTAGCCACTGGACACATCTCCGTAAGCCCCTCTGCACATGAGGGGCTCTGCTGGGAGTTTTCCCCCACGCATGGCCTGGTCACTGGAATGTCTCAGGAATAGAAAGAGATGGTGCCGCACAATGGCAGTTTGTGTACAGTTTTTGTTGGATTTTGTTGTTTATTTAGACATACTTTGGCCTATTTACGCAAAAATACAAACTGTTTAATTTGTGAAAACATGCAGAGGGAAATGCTTTGTACATTGTGGAAGGGTAAGACACCTGTGTTTATCTCTCAACTGGACTAACTAATTAATCATTGGTACAATCCAATCATATCGCTTTCAATGTGACCTATCCCAAACTGATCTGGTGTGAGTCACCTTAAAAAGTTCCTATTTGGACAGAAATATAATTTTTTGGAGGGGAGGAGGGGGTTTAAATCTAAAAAAGTGTTTGATTTTAGTCAAAATTTTAATTTAAGATAAGATAAGATAAGACTTTATTGATCTCACACAGGAGAAATTCACTTGCTACATTAGCTCCAGGCAGTTTAGTGCAAAATAATGTTAGAACAGAAAGTGCATGCAGACAAATATTTATAATAAATATAGCTGCAAGCAGCAATGTGGGGGCCAAGCACCGTTTGACAGGGTCTAACAAGGTCTGACAGGATCAGAAAATAAAAGAAAGATACATGTTTTCAGACCTCAAACAATGCAAAGAAACAAGATCAAATTCATTTTAAAACAACATAATACTAATGTTTACACTTAAGAAGAGTTCAGAAATTAATATTTTGGGTGACTTTATTCCACTCCTGGTGCAAGAACTGAAGTAGCTCAGCTTTGTGTTTGTGTTGGAATTCAACAGATGCTGGAATGGAAAAAAAAGTGGTTGATAGTGCAATATTGGCCCAGATCTAGAAGAAAAACACACACAAAAAACACTCTAATAAAGCAAAGGTACCTACTTTGAGAAAAATTTTACAATTATTTTTAACCGTAAAAGTGGCCAATTTATTCAGAATTTTCTCCTCATCAAATAGATAGGCCATAAGGCAAATTAAATTACATGTTTAAATTTTATTCTGCATATTCAAACTAACAAATGAGTGCATTCTGTTACATCATCCATAACGAATAGTCACAATATGGGGTAAATATCATCATAAACATCAGTGTAGGTTTTTTTAAATTCTTTGTGGTAGATCCAGACATAGCTTTACTGTGAGAAATTTGAATACCAACGTTTTTGTGTGTGAATCTTTTCTGAATTGTGTGTATATTGAGTAGTATTCGAAGTAGCGGTATTAAAATTCTACTGCATTGCTTCACACAGACCTCGGCTTAGAGAACTGACCAACCTCGTCCTCCATACCGTCTTTGATGTTTGTAGAAAGGAGATTTCACCTGGATTTACTCCCCCACTCCTTCTTCTCTCTCTCTCTCTCTCTCTCTCTCTCTCTTTCTGCTCTGTTTTCTTTCTCTTCCTCCATCTCTCTCGCTCTCCAAATCTTCTTTCACATGGGCTCATTGGCTCATGGACACCCACAGAGCCTGCTCGCTGTAAGCATGTTACAACACCTGTGTGTGAAAGAGAAAGAGACAGAGGAAGAGCAAAGAGGGGGGAAGAAAGAGGCGAGAGATAAAGAGAACGCAGGGAAGTGGGAGAGAGTCTTAAAAGCGAGCCTTAAAACCGTGAAAAGTTCTGTTTTTCACATTTGCAGTGGTCCAAAGTTCTTCCTCGCTAACCTTACCCCATTCAGAACATCCTCGTTATTCACCGTAATGAGTTTATAAGCACTTTTCGCAATTTTCAAACGCCAGAGCCGAGTTTTGCTGTCACGGTAAAAACAACTAGCATGCCAAACACGCACTTTACCCACACTTTCAATTCTCTGCTTCAAATATTCATCTGAACGTTTCTCCTTTTGTGGAACGCTTTAACTGAAAACCTTTGATCACAGACTCCATTCAGAATCTGGCATTACTGTTAAAGCTGCACTGTGTAACTTTCCTAATGTTTTTTTTTTTTTTTTTCTTCATCGCCTGAAATTAGGGATGTAACAATAACCGTAATATCATGATATCGTATCGTCAAAAGTCTCACAGTAATACCGTGGGCCATCAAAACACATCGAATTCCAAGTTTCTTTACTTAAATGCATCGCATCAGCTAAAAAGACAGAGAGAACTACATAGACCATGATCCTTTGCTCTGTTTCAGTCCAGTCTACATGGTAATTCACTGTTATTAAGCACTTTTAAATCTTAGCATACACACAATTTGGTTAGCCTCCACAAAAATGTCGCAATAAATATCGTAACGCGTGATGCATATCGTGAAAATAATCGGATCGAGAGATTTGGTTACAGATTTTTTTTTTCTCTTTTGCATTTTATTCAGTGCTTTTTTTTCTCTCCACATAAGTCGCAGTATATTTGCATTTTTTTTTTCCACACGTAAAATTAATAACAATGTAAAGATGCATTAAAAAAATAACGACAAATAAATAAATAAATAAAAAATACAAACTAAAAACCCAAGGAAAAAAACATTACACATTCATACAGTACGTTCAAAAGTACAAGTTTTCAGGATTTCAGTAGTTTGCTTTATTAAAAACCACAGAAATTCTTTAAATTTTGCATTATAGTTAGTTCAGTTTTTGTTTTTTGTTTTTTTTTTTTTTTTTTTTTTTGGGGGGGGGGGGGGGGGGCAATTTATTCAGTTTTTTTTTTTTTTTTTTTTTGCATTAAAAAATAATTTAAAAAAAAAAGATAAATAAATACAAAATAAAAACTTCATACAGTACATCTTGTTTTCAGGATTTTCAGTAGTTTGCTTTATTAAATATAAAACAACTGAAATCCTTTAAATTTTGCATTATAGTTATTATAGTTAAAACCAGGGGGGATCGGGCTTTCTCTGTAGCCGGCCCAAAGCTGTGGAACAATCTGCCCCTTTATGTCCGAACTGCCCCGACTATCGAGTGTTTTAAGTCTCGTCTTAAAACCCACTTTTATTCTCTGGCTTTTAACACTGCGTGAGTTTGTGTGGTCCTCTGTGTCTCTTATTGATTTTATTTTATTTTACTTTATTTATTTATCTATTTATTTATTTTATTTTATTTCATTTATTTATTTATTATATTTTAATTTTATTTTTTTAAGCTTACTTTGTCATTTTATGGTGCTGTTTTAATTAGATTTTACTTATACACACATACTATGTATTCTCTATGTTTTTATCTCTGTGCAGCACTTTGGAAACGGCTACGTTTGTAAAATGTGCTATATAAATAAAGTGGATTTGGATTTGGATTTGGATAGTTACTCCACAGTTCATACAGTTCAGGTTTTTTTTTTGTTTTTTTTTTTTCTGTGATTTATTCCCCACCACACACATACACACACATAAAATTAATAACAATGTAAAGATGCATAAAAAATAATAAAATAAATAATTACAAATTACAAATTGTCGGGTCACACATCACGTCATACAGTACATCTTGTTCAAAAGTACAAGTTTACAGGATTTCAGTAGTTTGCTTTATTAAATATAAGACAACTGAAATCCTTAAAATTTAGCATTATAGTTACTCCACATTTCATACATTTCAGTTTTTTTTTTGTTTTTGCAATTTATTCAGTGCTTTTTTTCCCCCCACATAAGTTACAGTATATTTGCACTTTTTCCCCCTCATTAAATTAATAACAATGTAAAGATGCATAAAAATAAATAAATACAAAATTAAAACTTAAATTTATTTTAAAAAATGGCAGAGGCAGTCGGGTTACAGAGTCATACAGTACATGTTCAAAAGTACAAAGTTTTCAGGATTAAATAGAAAACCACTGACACGTTGTGTCCTTGGGCAAGACACTTAACCCCACCTCGCCCCCAGTGTCTGTAGACACTGGTAGCCCCCATGGCAGAAGATACATCAAGGCCTGTTGTGACGTGAGCCGTCCTCCTGTGGACCCACCACCCACGGGAGTATTTATGGGGGCTGGTGCATTGTGTTCTGGGCAGTGGAACACTGCTTGGACTGCTGCTCCCGCGACCCAGAGGATGGAAAAAGCGGAAGAAGATGAATGAAAATGAAGATGAATGAAATCCTTTAAATTTTGCATTATAGTTACTCCACACTTTTTTTTGTCAATTTATTCAGTGCTTTCTTTTTCTCCACATAAGTCACAGTATAATTGCACTTTTTCCCCACACATAAAATTAATAACAATGTAAAGATGATTACAAAAATATAATAAATAAATACAAAACAAAAACGTATTATTATTATATATTTTTTTAAAATGGTTACACATTCATACAGTACATCTTGTTCAAAAATACAAGTTTACAGGATTTCAGTAGTTTGCTTTGTATTTAAAACCACTGAAATCCTTTACATTTTGCATTACACTTCAGTTCTGTTTTCTCCACCACTGCTACAATTAACATAATCCAAGTAGGAGATTTGGATCCAGTTACATCCCCTCCTAAAATGTTCCACAGTACAGTCTCCAACATTAAATTTTCATGGACCAAGCATTGTCTGTCTTGGTATAACTCCAGCCCACTACCACAAGCTGAGGACATATTGTTTTTGAGCTGGCGTAGGTCGGTTTTACTTTCTTTTATATTCTCTGTCGGTGCTGGAAAACGTATATCTGTATCTGTTTGTGTGTGGGACCGGTGCTGGAGAGACTCGGATGCGTTTGATGTCCACACCAGCGCAGTTTGTTGTTTGGAAGTTCGTATTGATTGCGCTAAAGAAGGCCGTGCTGGTGTGGACGGGGAATAGGGGTATGCTAAGGAAACAGACGATGTGATTTTGTACAACGCGGATGGATTTAGAAAGTACTTTTTGGCGGTTTTAACTGTTGGAAATTGTATAACCTTGTAAATATGATGTGTATAAGACAGAACCAGCAGCTGAAATAATGTTTGAAAAGATAATATAAGGAGTAAAGTTAGCAGCTGGTTAAAGACGAGTTTGTTTTTTTAGCTTTCTACCAGGCTGTTTCCTTATCAAAAACATGCCTCTTTTATAGGGCTGTAAGTTTAACGCATTAATTAGATTAATTAATTACACTGCTAATTAACACGTTTAAAAATTAACGCAATTAACGCAATTAATTATGAGCGCAATTCAATGCGGGCGCATTTTAAATTTGGCGTGCGGGGCCTTTGAACGGCGAGTTTATTTATAAAAATGTGACGGAGCAGATCCGTTTCTAAGCCCCCTGTCCCCGCGGAGAGCACGTGAAGACGCCGAGGAGAGCACGTGAAGACGCCGGGGAGAGCACGTGAAGACGCCGGGGAGAGCACGTGAAGACGCCGAGGAGAGCACGTGAAGACGCCGGGGAGAGCACGTGAAGACGCCGGGGAGAGCACGTGAAGACGCGCGCGCCCGTTTCCGTATCTGCTGCGCTCCGCGCGCTGAACCCTTTTCAATTACCATAACCTCTCCAGCGTGTTCTGCCGTGACTAAGGGTGCACACTTAAGAAGCGTTAGTTTTGCCCATTCAAATCACGCTAAACCCGATCATTTACTCACCCCGCGGTGCCGCCGCCTCCTCCCTCCTCCTCCGTGTGATGGTCCGGACACATCCGTGCCGGTAATCCAGTTTCGCGGGTTCCGGGGGTCAGGTGAGCCATGAGTAATTTACACGGACAATTATTTGTATTCTCTGTATATTTGAAGCTGTGTATATTATTTATTGACGTTGCATGAAAGCTACTGTACGTGCTCACGTACACCAGAAATATTCACCATTTAATAGGCTAGTGGAATGGTGTAAATGAGCTTTCAAATGAATGTTACGTAATGTGGGAGGTGAATGGGGGTGTACGGCAGTCTTGTCTTGGTTACACTGGAGGTAACGTGCACTGAAAGAGCGAGCGAAAGACTGAAAGACTTAAAGGGGAAGTCTGCATTCTTTTCACTGTACCACTATAAATCACACGTTTGACAACTTTTGCACTGTGGGAAAGCACAATAAACCACCTAAAAAAATAATTTTAAAAATGCGATTAATTAGATTAATTAATTACAAATCCTGTAATTAATTAGATAAATTTTTTTAATCGCCTGACAGCACTACTCTTTTATAGTTTTTTTTAATGGAGGGGGAAAATATTGTTAATGATGGGTTAAAGAAGTCATGGGAGAAAGATCTTAAGATAAACTTTGGGGAAAAGGAACGAGCCACATTGATTAAAAAAAATATGTTGTTTCCTATGAGAGATGCCAGATCTAAACTGATCCAGTTTAAAATTCTCAATAGACTCTATTGGACGCCAGTTCAGATGCACAGGGCAGGGCTTATCAGCACAAATCGCTACTGGAGATGCAATATAGAGAGTGGCAGTATAATGCATATGCTCTAAGATAATACTTAAGATTTAAGATTAAGATTAAGATTAAGCCTTTATTGGTCTCACACACAATGACACACAGTGACACACGGGAGAAATTTGACTTCTGCATTTGACCCATCCTTTTCAGGAGCAGTGAGCAGCCATCTTTTTTTTTCGGCGCCCGGGGGGCAGTACCGTGAAGGGTCTTGCCCAAGGACCCACACTGGTTAGCTCATTGCCCGGGGGGGATTTGAATCCACAACCCCCAGGGGGAAAGTCAGTGACTTACCAGTTGAGCTAACCAGCCGGTACAGCCGGGAGAAAATTATAACAAAAATGAGAAAAGTTATAGAAGTGAATATTCTCTCTAATCCAAACCTGTGTATCTTAAACGATTTAAGTCGATTTAAAGGGGAAAACTACAGTTATAATAAGGCAACTTGGGTAAAAGTGATCCTTAAGTACTGGAAGACACCGAACCCCTCACCTATACAGAATGGTTTACAACTCTGGCTGAAACCACTTCCCATAAGTACCTTTATATATAAGATAATTGGCAAAACTACAACTATTTAATGAGATTTTGGAGCCTTTCTTTAATCAGACTGAATAACCCTAAACATTATATCTAGTAACTAGAGGTAAATAAAGTATTGGCTGGCTGGGGGAGGAGTGGGAGGGGATAATAGGTGCACACGGGGTTGTTTGTTGCATTCCATATGTGTCTTTTGTGGTTCTGATGTGAGTGTATGTTGCAACAAGAATGTACAGTGTAAAGAAATCATGGAAATAAAAAGCAAGATGATGCCTCAAGAGGTTTTTGATGCCCTCCATGCATTTTCGAGTAATGTAGCAATCTCTCCCGGGTCTTATTCGAACCCTCCTTAAGGTTAGCTGTAAGATTCTGTACAAAGCTGCTCCTACACGACAATTCTCCATAAATATACATAACAACTTCACAAAACTGATGTGATGTGCTTTAGTTTCATTCGCGGGATGCACGCTGATTGTGTTACGATAGCGCTCTTAAGGGTGAGTGACTTAGCACGGAATGAGCGCTGTGAATTTAGCATTTTCAAAACAGTAAACGGTAACATAGTTGTCTAAATATGTTGTGTGTTAGCAACTAATACCCCGCAGAAGTAAGCTGATAACGGGATGATGTGCTTATGTTACATGCTCTAAAGGTGTACTATGTAACCTTTCTGTTTGATGGTCTGCCTCCAGCTGGTCTCCATGGAGATGTTATTGTTTTGCCTGAAGTGTTCCACAGTTTGGATTGAAAAGATTAATGGCATACTGTGAGACATTTCAGGAAAAACAGAAATAACTCTAAGGAAGGTGGGACTGTTTACTAGAATCATAGAAATCAAAGAATGTTCAGAACTGTTACTCATAGGGCACATATTTTTTAATCTATCTTATAATAACAAACCCGACAAGTTAATGTACCCACACAGTAGTAATGAACGTGAATGGGTCTGGCAATGATTCATGGACCTAAAAACTGCAGGGTTTCTACCTGTGACGCAACAATCCTGGGAAATTTCAAACCACAATTTCTCTGCGGCTCAGAGCTAAGGGGCTATTTAGTATTTCTGAAACCAGCGTGAATGAAGCTAATTAGCACTTTCTTCTGATGAGGGAACACTATAACATTTGCCTGGAAGAATCCATGACTCATCGCTGTACCAGCAGCGAGTCTGGTAATGCTTGGTCCAGAATGCGCTGCCGTTGCGCGTAGACAGACAGCTAAGTGAACCAATCAGAGAACAGTTAACGGACAGCGACGTGAACCAATCAAACAAAAGAAAAGAAAGAAAAGAAAGGCCTCTAGAGCTGTCAGCTGCTGTGGTTTTAAGGAATCGATGTGTTTTAGGTTATTTAAGACCAATTTTACAGCTGAATGGAAGGGACGTTCAGTTCTCCGATGCGCCATCTTGATTCAAAACTGAGGAGGAACTTCTGCTGCCTAAGAGTGACGTTGCGGGCAAAGGCGGGTGCACTGATGTCACCATCTTTGAACGAATCAGAATCGCGGAGTCCGTTGTTAACCGGGGGAGCGAGGGTGGAGCAAGGGTGTCCAAATGGTATCTCGCTGTATAGCAAATACAGAGAGATATCATTTGGCTGGCCAGGTAACTATAACATGGTTAAAAGCTCAAAAAAATCTATTTTGCATAATATGCGTTCTTTACACTAACTCTTGAAATTACAGATCTTTGTAGCCCTAATTATTGCCGAGCTATTTGTCAGTTGATTTTAGCCTACTGGCAGTCATGAATGGAGCTTAACAGTGCCCGCCAACCTCCTGATTCCAGAAGTAAATTTCCCATAAATATTTCCCATAGAAAAAAAAAAAAAAAACTTATAACACTTGCTCAAGACTAATCGGCTATGTGGTAATTAATTCCACACATTCATTCATTCATTATCTTTCGCTTAATCCGTGGTCCAGGTCCAGTCCAAACAGATCTGCCGCCCAGATCACAATGCACCAGCCCCATCATGGATCCTCCTGCGGGTGATGGGTCCACGGGAGGACGGCCCCACGTTGTTCCTTCGGGAAACCGGCCTTGATGTGTTTCTTGTCATGGGGGCTCTCTACCAGTGTACCAGACACTGAGGGCGAGGTGGGTTAAAGGGATAGTGCATTTTTTAAATGTTAATCTGTATGGGTTTCCTTCTAAAAGTTACGTTTGTTGACACCGGCTTACCTCTGACACTCTCACCTGATCCCGGCTCGGCTCGCTTTCTGGACCCCACGTAAGTAGGTCCGGTAACTTCCCTGGAACATGAAATAAAGCTTGTTTTTCTTCTCAAAACAAAACATTTGTCGGAAAGGTGATATATTTGCGTCCCAAGCCGTTGTCCACGAAACATCCAGCGGCGTACTTAGCAATCGCGTATTGTGTCTCTCGATTCGTACCACTGCACTCATATTAGCTGTATTAGCCTGTTAACCTTTAGCGGAAGTGTACGGCAGATGCGGTCCGCCGGTAAGGGGAAGTTTACAAGTGAACAGGCTAACACAGCCAATACGCGATTGCTAAGTACGCTGCTGGATGTTTCGTGGACAACTGTTTGGGACGCAAATATATTACCTTTCCGACAAATGTTTTGTTTTGAGAAGAAAAACAAGCTTTATTTCATGTTCCAGGGAAGTTAGCGGACCTACTTACCTGAGCTCCAGAAAGCGAGCCGAACCGGGATCAGCTGAGAGTGTCAGAGGTAAGCTGGTGTCAACACACGTAACTTTTAGAAGGAAACCCATACAGATTAACATTAAAAAAAACACGCACTATCCATTTAAGTGTCTTGCCCAAAGACACAATGGCAGCACCCATCCATGGGAGCTGGAACCTGTGCCACCAACCCGTGAGCCAGTGGATCCGACCGCTCAACCAACGATACATGTCGAGAGCGGAATTCGAACTGCCAACCCCTGGATCAGTGGACAAACGCTCAACCAACTGAGCTACTGCCGCCCCTAATTATACACATTTCGCCTTTTTTTTTTCTTTTTTTTTTCTTTAAATATGCCTTTTGGGTTTAAAACGATGCATTATGAATATTAGTTAGCTTTTGACCTCGCAATATTTGAATTTTTCATAAAAGTCCATGGGAATAATGAATGGAAAATGTACTTAGGGAACCAGAGCGGACTTTAAAGTAGACGGGGGCTTTTGAGTTCCATAACAACAGCTATTGTTTAGGAATTCTGGGGGAAAAAATGTATTATCTTATGCAGAGGAATCCCAGACTGACAGATACCTCAACACGCCAACTCCAGTGCACTGCCGTCATCGAAATAAATAAATTACGTTTACTTCCCTTGGCTCTGCTTCTACCATACATCATTATTGATTCTGTCCCGTCTCGTCACTGTCGCATGTGCCACACACGATCATACACATCAGAAACACCCCCTCCAGCAAGGCACTGTGGGAAATATGCCCTGCTCCGTCTCATCTCGATTGGACCTCTTACCTAGACACCTCGTCTTCTTCCTCCTTTCACTTCCTCTCCTACCTTCTCTTTTCTCTTATTCCAGTTCTGTCCTCCTCCTCCCAGTCATGTCGCCCTAATCCTCCTCACCTATTTCCTCCTGCTCTCCCACTCCTTCCTTCCTTCCATCCTTCCTCCTCCCTCATCTAGTCCTCTTCCCTTACCCACTCCTCCCTACAGTCCAGTCATTCTCCCTTATCCCCTTCTCCTCCACATATCAAAAAACCTCCTCCAATCTTCCTCCCCTAGTCCCAACCTCAAGTCTCCCCCTCTTCCTCCTAGTCCAGTCCTCCTTCTCTAACCATTTCCCTCCTCCCTCAGTCCACTCTTTCTCTCCTCTCACCTCCACCTAGTTTTCCTAGTTTTCCTCCACCCTCAATCCCCACTCCAGTCCTTTCTACCAGTCCTCCTCCACCTCCTTCATCAGTCTCGTCACCCCCGTCCAGTCATTCTCCTCTCCCTCTTCTCCCTCTTCTCAGTCCAGTCATCCTCACCTCCTCCTCCTTCAAGTCCAGTCCGTTTCCTCTCTCCTCTCCAAGTTCAGTCCTCCTTCCCTAGCCCCTCCTCTTCCTCCATCTCCTTCCTCAGTTTATTCCCTCTGCAGTCCAGTCAGTCCTCCCCTCCTCCTCCTCCTCCCGGTCTTCCTTCCCTATCAAACCCCTCCTCCTCCTCCAATTGCACCTTCTTCCTCCACTTCCTCTTCTTTCTCCTCCCAGTCCAATCCTCCTCCACTCTCCTTTTCCTCCCTTGTCTAGTTTCTAGTCTAGTTTCCTCCCGACTCCTTCTCCTCTCTGTCCAGCGCTTCTCCCCTTCTCCCTTCTTCTGTCCAGTCCAGACCTCCTCCTCTTCTCCTACCCTCTCCTCCTCCTCCTCCTCCCGATCCAATTCTTTTCCTTTTTCCTCCCTCCCTCTCTGCTCTTCCTCCTCATCCTCTATGGAAATCAAAAGCAGTGTCTGGAGTTTGCTCTCTGGAGTGTTCTCTCTGTCGTGGCAGTCGGTGAGGAGAGGGCTTTATATATTGCGTTGCGGAAGAGGGAGTATATAAAGCCATTCATCCACATATGAGTGATGCCATAAGATCATATTAAGAGTCTGCTACACTTCACCGATTTCAGACTTGGAGTGAAAATCTCTCTGAAGATGTGCTGGGACGTCTCTGGGTTGTGTTCATGTTAGTGCTGTCAGTCGATTCAAAATTTTAATCTTGATTAATCTCATGAATGTCATAGTTAACTCATTTTTGTCCCTTGAATCATCATTTTAATACTCTTATCAACATAGAAGACAGGATAGGTGCCGCTTTGATCATTTTTTTAAAAAATTTTCAAACCATGACAATTGTCAGTAACACAACTTTGTGTTCGATGTTCCACTTTCTGGCTACTTTCATGAAGTGCTCTGCAACAGAGTCAGTGAAGTGCTTCTCTTCTGTCTTCATAACAGTCAAAGGGATTGTGTAGGGCTCTATATTTTTATTTTTATTTATTTATAAGGACAATGTACAGTTACATTAAGCACATAGGCAGAGATGCTTGTACCAGAGATGCTTGTATAGCTTTACAGCTAATTTCCCTCTGTAGTCCTCTGGGGGAGGGGTCAGAGTGCCATATCCCGCACTCACACCTGCACAACTGGACCAGGTCACAGCCCGATGACGTCGTCACATGGCGCTGTATGTTTATATGTTGCGCTGCATAGCTAACGTGTTTAGTGGAGAATACAAGTCCAGCGGCAGAAATGTGACCAACCACGGCAAAACAAGTCACTCCCAGCAAACAGGAGAAAATCGCGTTAGAACCAGTTTTTTTTTTTTTTTTTTTTTTCAAAATTTGTGATTTTCGTTTTTTTTTGCAAAATGTGCTAGTTGAGATCATGAAGAAGCCACTCCATGTTTCAGATAACAGCACTGGTTGCTTTAAAATCATAAATTTTGTCTTTGAAATTGGCTTGTTTTTCCGAAAGAATCGGGGCGTGTGTAAATTACCATAATTACCATACTGTCCATTCATGTGACGATTAGCGCATACTGCAATATTTTGGACAATAAAAAAAAATGCATTTTTCCTGTTATACGCTGCAGTTTTTTGTTTTTTTTCATAAGGGTGAAGAACAGAATACATCCAGAGTCAGGTGACTCATTATGTGTATTTCTTATTCTGCCTTTATGACTTTGACTAAACATATTATCCTGTGTTTTTATTATTGAATTAAAACACAGGATTATTGAATTACTGAATGATTATATGGGCTTTTTGTTATAAAAGCATTTCCATTCCAAAGTATCTTCTAATTCTAATTTGCCCTGAATGTAAACACCACACCACAGTGATATTCGTTTTCTTATGTGCATGCTTCAAATGGCCACAAATTCTTCAAATATCATCAGATTTCCATGTGTAAGGCATCATTGGAAAGCTTAGAACCTACACTTTCAGAATCTGTGAATAACCCAAAACGCCTCTGGGATGACTTGTGACTGGTTTTGCTGTGGTCGCTCACAAATATCTCTTAAATAGTGAGACAGATGTGAGTCCTGCGTGAGTTTATGGCTCGGAGCAGTGACAGACGGAGACGAGGCTGCAAAACGTCCTGCGTCGCTGTCCGCAGTCCTTATCGAAGGTAAACGCAGATTCGCCGTATGGTTTGGAGCAGACGTCATTCACCGTTTTCCTCGTATGACTCGTGCATGTGCGTACATGAGCAACCGTGCCGTGCTCTGGCCCACCTCCTCCAACCGAGACTTCTCAGTTTCGTTCAAATTGTTTTGCTTCCAGTTTAAAGCCAGATCCTGTAGTTTTTGTAACATTACTAGCAGTGGCCAGAGCTTATTGTACTTTTGCTATGGGCATATGTGATGTTTTAGTCATTGTGTTTATTTGTCTTGGTTATCAGATGTTTTATGTTCAGTGTGGGCCTAGAGGGCGCTGCAATTTCAAATGATTTCCAACTTGTACATACAGTATGTTTTTTGACAATAAAGCTGACTTTGAACTTATATGCTATACCGTGCAACATTTCAAGCAGGAGTCTCCACGGACGCATGAAGTTTTGGCATTTTATTTAATAAGAGGATAAACCCCGTGAGATGGAGCGGCTCTTTTTCAAGGGGGTCTTCAGAACAAAACATGTATATACAATGCACAAAACAAAACAAAACACAGAAGACACAGGCGCACACACTCCCACACTGACATACAGGGTTCTCAAAGCTAACCCACACCAACTGGCCCAAGAATCGAGATGTTCTAAAGCAGCATTTTCCTGAACAATGGGAAAGAGAAGTCAGAAAAGTCCGAGAAATTGGGAGATGCTTCCAATGAGATGGAGCTTTGCGTTGAAATGCATGCTTAGCTACTTCTTTTTAAATTCTGGTTGGTATGGCGAAGATTGTTTGAGGAGCTGGGGGAGTGGGATTAGGTATTGTTTTAAATATAAAGGGTATTTGAAGTAGAACACTGGAAAAACTCTAGTTTAGATATTAAGATGGCTTGAATTAAGCCATGTTTTTTAATCATTTTCATTGATTTTCAATTCTCTAATGAAACAACTTTTTGTACTTAAAATCTGAAAATACATCTTGCTACAATTAAGATAAGAAAAACAATTCTTAAACAACACTTAAAATAAGAAACTGAATCTTATTTTGCTTGAATTAAGAAAGATCTGTTGAATTAAGTCAAGTTGGAGCTACTCAAATAAAGATAATGCCTTTTGCGGTGAAGGATTTAAAAAGAAATTGTATTGAGAGCGCCTCCTTGCGGATGAGGAAGGCCATGACAGCTGATGGTTCGTAGCACAGTGACAGGTAACAATCTCTCCAGCTTAAAAGTTATGTAGTGCACCTTTAAGTGGACGGAAAACAGAGACTCCCCCTTTTTTCTCAATTCCTTTTTAAACTTTTCATGTCCGTGTGATGTTCCGTAGTCTTTCTATTGACGCTTTGCAGTGACGTCATGCTGCGGGCGGTCTACATGTATCTCTATGGTGGAACGTTCAGCAGTTACCATAGTGACACATTAGCAAACACTGTCAATATTGTCTGAAAGCTGAAGAAGAAATACAAAATGGATTTAAACTCATTTCACGCTCATTTCCAAGAGATCAATACAAGCGTTCACGGTCCAATTTAGGCATTTGATTTTCAACAAAAAGGGGAAATCGTATAATGTGATGTTATTTGTGCGAGAGTTGTTTAACAGTACAAATCAGTGGATGACTGATTTGTACTTGGACAACTGAGGGATTCTACACACAAATCAGCTGCAAGTAATTTCTTTCTGGTCAGATTGTGTTAAAAGAAAGATCGGATTAAAGTCTCACAGAACTTCAGACAGAGCATGCCTACAGTTAGCGTCACACCCTCAGGGAATATTGATGACGTCAGCTGCAAAGTGTCAATATCTCTTCTTCCTGATGAGCATCGCGATTACGATTTGATTTGAGATTCATTTCCAGAAGGTCACAATTCATATTTTAACCCTTTTTTTTTACCAGAGCTGCCAAATTCCAATCAGACATGTATTTTTACATTATTAGACATACCCCATACTGCTTTTTCAAATAAAGTTCCTAAATTGAGGGTTTTAGGGGTGTCACATATGTTGCCACCATGCAGCTAATGCATGGTGTCACAATGTCAAAAATGTCAAAAAATGCTAAATATTTATTGTTTCTTGAAGTAACACTGACATTCTGTAAACTTCAACAATTTTGTCAACTTTCAGCAGTGTTTTGTTGTTTAGCCAATTCAAACAGATAAGAGATTGTTATTATATTATATATAATATTTATTATATATAATATATTGCAATAAAATGTACCCCTAAACTTTCATACTATAGGTGCTTCATCACTGTATGTGTGGTGTGAAAGTTTATTACTATATCATTACTTTAATACAGTACACAAAAACTTACATGCATACTGGCCACATATGTGTACATATTTTGCATTTATAAGGTCAATAATATATGCATAGTGGCCACATATGTGGTCAGTCGATAAAATACCTCCTGAGGGTTTGTTTATTTTTCTTTGAAAATCACCAACTACTACCTCTACATGTTCTAAAACAAATATTTTACTAAACTGATATAGATTTTCCCTTCATTTTCCTCTCCATGGAGGAATTATTGCACTTAACAAGTGGGAAAGTCAAACTCACCTGCTTCCACTGGAGGCTGCAATAGAATGCAACTACAGGGCTGCATGCATGTGGCCAGCATGCTTTTAGTGGTGAAAATGTCTGTTTTCCCTCCAGTTGACCCACTTAAACTTAGGCAACATATGTGGTCACAATGGAAGAAAGGGTTCAAAACATCTAAGATCGTTAATTTGAGAAAAGACTCCCATGCGTTTTAGAACACTACACGGTTAGCAGCTTTTTTACAGAATTAAAATGCGAAAAAGTGTACTTTTTTCATTTTTTTTATCTTTTCTTTATTTCAAGAGGCAATACAGAGACATTAATGGTGCATTATGTGTCTGATTTACAGAAATAAATTAAATGCAATTAAATTGGTCTGTGTGCCATTCGTTCTTTTGGATTTCAATTAACAATAAAAAACAATAAAGTTTATAAACAGTTGATCATTTTATTATTCCATTTCAGTGTCAAAACAACAACAACAACAACAACTAATTTTGACCTCTATTTCCAACATTCCATTCAAAGTTGATTCCAAAAAAGTCTCAGTGCCTATTTCAATTTTTTTTTAAACCCATGTGCCCCTATTAAAAAAGTGTAGAAAAAAGAAAAGAAAGAATGAATGTTGTTGTTTGTAGATAAAATTATAATTAAAACTTAGAAATAATTGCAGACTTTACCATTAGCAAATTTTGGCCATTCAAATCATGATTTACAAATTCATCTCGCCTTCCTAATTTGGACTCCACCTCCTCACGCCCTCCTCTGTTTCGTTCTTCCTGTAATTAACATTCGCCCGCCGCTCTCCCTTACCCCTGTCACGCACCTGTCACTTCCTCACCCCGGTCGTCGTTATTGTCCTCCGCCGTGCCCTCTTACCTCTCCTGCCGTCCCTCGCTCGGCATCACCCGCGAACTGATTGGCTGGCCGTGCCCTGTCTTTTCGCCGCCCTGACAGCTTGTTATCTCCATGGTGACGGATGGCTGAGGCGGTGCTCCTAACTACTGGGCGCACCTGGGACACATCGCCTCTTCTCCGATTCTATTGTTTCCAACTTTTTGGGCTTCTTTCGCGCTTGGAGCAATATTTAGATGGAGTGTGTTTTCGGGTTTAGCCTACTGTGCCAAGCGGCTAATATGATAAACTGGCTATTATGCTAATGTGGCTATTTCGCTAAAGAGGAGGAATGGGGTTGGATCTCACGCCACGGGGGCTTGCGAGGTTGGAATTGCCACGGATCTGTCTATAGATATGAGGTAAGCATCTTTAAAGGGGCCATTTTACACTATTCTAACCTGCTGTATGTTCTAATGTTGTTTCCTCTTCACAAACAGACCTGGACTCGTGTTTTGTTGCATTCACAAAAACACCGTTCCACCTTGTGATGTCATGTGGAAATACAGGAAGTGCTCCACAGTGTTTTTAAACTCCATACACTGGAATCATTTGGATGATTTCAGCCCTGGAATTGCCGATCTCTACTGAACTAAAGGTAAAAGGGTAGTGGTTAAATTGAAAACTACTACTTCATGACATCACAATGTGGAACAGAGCGTTTTGAGCGTTGGAAATGTGGACAAGTAATGATAAAAACAATTACGTAATAATATGATGGCCATGCTGTTTATCTTTTGAATGTTATGAATTTAGGGATTGGTTTTCCAGATGATTATCCAGTCAGAAAGCCCAATAACCCTCACATAAGTCCATAATTTTTGATTGATTTTTTATTATTTTTGTTTGTTTATCTCAGTTTGTTTATTTCAAAAGTAAGTATAAAAAGACATCAACAGTGTGATAACATTATTACTTATTTTGGTTGCCAGTTTCAAGGCTAACGTAGCTATTTTGCTAAACCAGGACAGATAGTAGGTTAGAGCTCATGCCACAAGGCCTTGCAAAATGAAATTACCACAAAAAGGTGCAGATTTATCAAAACATATTTTGTGATTTTTAAGTGTAATGAAAAAAGTGAATGGTGAGTTACGATGTGCCTCTGAGAAGACATTCTTTCAAATAATGTTACAATGACAGCAAAAATATCAATGGAAAATAAATAAATAAATAAATAAATAAATAAGCTTTTCAGTTAAAGGTCCCATGGCATGAAATTTTCACTTTCTGAGGTTTTTGAACGTTAATGTGAGCTCCCCTACCCTGTTTAGGCCCCCCCCCCATGGCTAAAAGTTGCGAAATGTCTAAACTGAGCATTTGCGGTCCTTTTCTGCATTACACAAAACCAGTGTTCAAACGGGCGAGTTCGGACAAGGCACCTTATTGACGTCAGATCGGCAAATGCAGCTCCAGCCCCTCCCTCTGTCTCCGCTCAGCGTCCCTGTATATCCCGCCCATAGAGTTTGGACTGTGAATGCGCTACGCAATGCGAAATGCGGTTTTTTATTTGCCTGGAGGCACGTCCGAGTGTTTCTAGGCTCGGAAGTCCTTTATCTGAGCCTCTGGACCTTTGAACAGCAGTGGTTTAATTTTATTTTATGTGGAAATGTGTTTATTTTTCAATGGAATCTTGAAATCTCTCCCCCGTGCAAAAACAAGGAAATGGATCAGCTGAGAGCTAGAGCCAAGAGCGGAGACTTTGGCCACGCCCCCACCCTCTATTATTGGCCAGCTTTTTTCTCCTCATTTGCATTCAAGCAACACCGCCCATTATGACCTGTTCTGAGGGAGAAAAATTACTCTTTCTCATCTTATCTCTGTTTCTCATGCACTGAGTGTTGATTTTGAAGAAGGATTCATTTACAGTATTAGGGAACCATTAAGGAGCCATATAAAAGCATCAAGAAGTACCATCTTTAAACCAAATTATAATTGAGTTTCCTCATTTAAAAAAATGATCTAAAGCTACATTTTATTCTCACGTTCACAACTCATTATTCCTTCATAACGTAGCTAGCAGCCATTGTTTTTAATCTCATTTTAATCTCTGCTGGATTGGGCACCACACTTTTGTACCCACTGCTAACGTTTATAGACAGAAATGAAGAGTATTGCCAATTTCAGTTGTTTTTTTTGTACATTTGCATTAGTTTAGATTATATAACAGAAAATGTAGATGCAAGATTATGCTACAGCTCTGGAAAAAAAATAAGAGACCACTGCAAAATTATCATTTTTTTCTGATTTTACTACTTATAGGTATGTGTTTGGGCAAAAGGAACATTTTGGTTTGAGTCTATAAACTACTGACAACATTTCCTACAAATTTCAAATAAAAATATCATTTAGAGCATTTTATTTGCAGAAAATGACAAATGGTCAAAATAACAAAAAGATTAGTGCTGTCAGGCGATTTAAAAAAAAAAAATCAAATTAATTACAGGATTTGTAATTAATTAATCTAATTAACCACATTTTAAGAGAGTGAGAGAGAGAGATTGTGAGTGAGCGAACGAACCCACTTTGCGATTGAGTTTGTCAGTTTTCAAGTGGTCGCTTTGTTCATTCGTTTCTCAAATTCTACGAGCGTGGTTTGTTGGTTTGCTGAAGTGCGCACTATCACCGGTAACGATGGAACTTGTCTGGACGTGTTTGTCGTTCAAATGATCCGTCAGGTGATCGGAATTTTTTTTTTGGCAAAAGCTACAAATCACCGCGTTCTTGTTGATCGTCCCATCTTCACTCTTTTTCTAAATAAATTTGCTGTTCAAAGGCCCTGACAGCGATTTGCTTGCCGCACGCCAAATTTAAAATGTGCCCATTGAATTGCCACTCATAATTAATTGTGTTATTTTTTATAACGTGTTAATTTGCAGTGTAATCAATTATTGAATTAACGTGTTAAACTGACAGCCCTAAAAAAGATACACATTTTCAGACCTCAAACAATGCAAAGAAACAAGATCAAATTCATTTTAAAACAACATAATAATAATGTTTACACTTAAGAAGAGTTCAGAAATCAATATTTGGTGCAGTAACCCTTATTTTTAATCACAGCTTTCATGCGTCTTGGCATGCTCTCCACAAGTCTTTCACATTGTTCTTGGGTGACTTTATTCCACTCTTGGTGCAAGAACTGAAGTAGCTCAGCTTTGTGTTTGTGTTGGAATTCAACAGACGCTGGAATGGAATGGCTGTAATACATGTAGAGATGCTGATTTCAGAAAAAAATGCAGTGGTCTCTTATTTTTTTCCAGAGCTGTATGTACTGGACTGTTACATTTTTAAAACCTCCACCTAAAACTGTAGAACGTTTTCTTTCAAGCTAACTTTCGCTGTATCGCAATGCAAACATAATGTCCATTTCTTGTATACGTGGTTTACATATTGCCTGTATGCGCACCCATTGAAAAAAATACAAACATAAGTGCAGTCCAGGTGGTTCTTTCATGCCATATTCCTGTGATTTTGAAAGAACAGAGAGCGAAATCGTTGGCTTTGAGATGTTTGGAGGACAGATGCTGATTGATGTGGGGCCCGCGGCGTTTCCGAACAAACCACAGTCCCATAACACGTCGCATCCTCTCCTCTCGGCTGCAGTACGTGTCAGAGGATTAGATTAACACTGTCCATAACACTGCAAACTCAAACCGCGTTATGGTTTGTTTTGTTGTCAGCGTAGTGCGTATTAACAAACACGCGTCGTTAACTTAAACGTGATTGTGACGGCTGGATAGTTTCCATCCATCGTCTGCTAATCACTCTCAAACAAGTTATTCATACGGTAGATCAGCGTTCATAGACTTTGGAGGTAAGGTGCATTAGTGTGTTGCCCAAGGACACAATGACAGAATGCAATGCCCAGAGCTAAATTCAAAACGCCAACCTTTTACGTGAAATTAGAGAAGAAGTGACTTTATTGATCTCACACTGGAGAAATTCTTCTTTGCATTTTAACCCATCTTCTTACTTTGGTTTGGTCAGGACCTAAGATGGAGGATTTTACCTATGGTGCATGTTTTGGGTTGATGGGGGAAACCGGAGTGCCTGGAGGAAACCCACCCAGACACAGGGAGAACATGCAAACTCCACACAGAAAGGCCCAGGCGACCCAGGGATCGAACCCAGACCATGCATGCAAACTCCACACAGAACTCACACAGAAAGTGTTCCTGGGCGACCCGGGGATCGAACCCGGAACCTTCTTGCTGTGAAGCAAGAGCACTAGCCACTCAGCTATCATTAATCGACTAAATAACATCATTGGTTGAGTGGTCAGATCCATTGACCCACAGGTTGGCGGTGCGATTCGAGCTCCCACAGATTGATTGATTGATTTGTTTTTGTTTGTGCCAAGACAGAAACAATAATCATATACATCAGGGGTGTCAAACTCATTTTGGTCCGGGGGCCGTATCCAACCTACTTTGATCCCAAAGGGGCCGGATCAGAAAACTCATGGCAGATATACCCACAAAAATAGCAATAAGTCCAAATATTTGTGCAGAGAAGCACAAATACAGAAGTCTTTTTCATTTGACGAACTCAAAATATTGCAATATTATGAACAACCTCAAACTTTAAAGATCCCATGACATGGTACTTCTTGATGCTTTTATATGGCTCCTTAATGGTTCCCTAATACTGTAAATGAATCCTTCTTCAAAATCAACACTCAGTGCATGAGAAACAGAGAACAGGTCATAATGGGCGTTGTTGCTTGAATGCAAATGAGGAGAAAAAAGCTGGCCAGTAATAGAGGGTGGGGGCGTGGCCAAAGTCTCCGCTGTCGGCTCTAGCTCTCAGCTGATCCATTTCCTTGTTTTTGCACGGGGGGAGAGATTTCAAGCGTTCCATTGAAAAATAAACACATTTCCACATAAAATAAAATTAAACCACTGCTGCTCTAAGGTCCAGAGGCTCAGATAAAGGACTTCCGAGCCTAGAAACACTCGGACGTGCCTCCAGGCAAATAAAAAAACGCATTTCGCATTGCCTAGCGCATTCACAGTCCAAACTCTATAGGCGGGATATACAGGGACGCTGAGCGGAGACAGAGGGAGGGGCTGGAGCTGCATTTGCCGATCTGACGTCAATAAGGTGCCTTGTCCGAACTCGCCCGTTTGAACACTGGTCTTGTGTAACGCAGAAAAGGATCGCAAATGCTCAGTTTAGACATTTCGCAACTTTTAGCCATGGGGGGGGGCTAAACAGGGTAGGGGAGCTCACATTAACGTTCAAAAACCTCAGAAAGTGAAAATTTCATGCCATGGGACCTTTAAGAAAAATGCAATTTCAACACAATGTTTTAACATGACTGTTTACATTTCATAGAATTTAGTCATGCTTTTTTTTTGCTCCTGAAACTTGGCATCTTTTAGCTGCACAAGTGCATCAGTATCAGTGTCTCGTAGTGGCGTTTAAGATTATATTCCTTGAGCATCGCCACTTGTTGCAAACACACCAAGCACACAGGTTTCCCATTCACCTCCGTGAACAAATAGGAATTTGTCAATTTTTCTTAGAAAATCCTGCACTCGGTGTCCACTTTTCTCATTTTTGACATTTTGCTGATGAGGGTGTCACGGTCAACAGTCAAAACGATGGTCCTTTAAGAACGTTTGGAAAGAGGCGAGTCTTCATTTGTGCTGCTCTGGTGGGAGGGGCCACGCACAGAGGCGCTGGAGACGCTGCTATGTTAAACTGCGCAGAAAAGAGATGCAGAAAATTACCAATATTTTAATACAAAATTAAAACATAATTAAAATATTTTAATAGAAAATCAGCCGAGGGCCATATTAAATAATAATAATAATAATACATTTTATTTATAAAGAGCTTTTCAAGACACTCAAAGACGCTGTACAGAAGGTAAAATCAGTAATAAAACAAGTAATAAAACAATAAACAATCAATAAAGGTCTTGGAGGGCCGGATCAGGCCCCCGGGCCGCATGTTTGACACCCCTAATATACATAAATGTGCTTTTCTGTTGTTTACATTGTATATATAATACATTGTAAACAACAGAAAAGCACATTTCTCGAAAAGGAGTGGGAAGAAGAAAAACTTATATTACTCCACCTCGGTTCGTTACAGATGAATGCCACCGTAGTGTCCTTGAGCAAGACACTTAACCCACCTTACCCCTAGTGTCACTGGTGTATGAATGTGTGTGTGAATGAGTGAATTGTTCCTTGATATAAAGCGCTTTGAGTGCTTTAAAGTTGGTAAAGCAGTGTATAAAAATGTGACCATTTGCCACTTTCATACTAGGCAATGTGGGTGAAGTGTCTTGCCTAAGGACACAACGGTTTTCGCCACTACCGCTCCATTGTGGCGCCTGATATTCCCGGCGGTCTCTCATCCAAGTACTTACCAGGCCCAGTCCTTCTTAGCTTCTGAGACGTGACAAGATCAGGCTTTGATAAGGAGATGATTTGAAAAAACGTAAGAGTAAATAAGACCGGTGTGCCCTGTCCACATGAAATTGTAGATCATTTTCGCAATAGCAAACTTAGAATTAAAGCCTGATATTCCTGGTATAGAGACAAAATATGTTTTATGGTGAGTTTTGACTGTTCGACCCAACCATGCTTGGCTTTGCTGTCAAAAAAAGCTGTCTGTGGATCCAGAAAAGCATGCATTTGAATCCTAGTGATGTGTCAAAGGGATTGCGAGTATAAACATCTTCTTTCTTCTTTCGTGGTTTTAAATCAGGCCCCTCGGCTTCGGTCCTAGTTTAAAATGCAATGCAAGTTTAAGCCATGTTATAATATTATTACCTCCTCAAAAACAAACCTGGAAACACAACTCCACGTACGTTTTTCGATGAGGAAACAACATAATCACGTAGATCAGAACAAAGCGTAATATAGGTATTACCGATTTCAGGAACGCACATCTGAGACACATCATCTCCAATCTTTTTCGCGACCTCTCCTCTTGCACTCCCCGCTCGCCTCTCTTCTCTTCTCCTTTCTTCTTTTCTTTTCTGTCTTTCTACAAAGTTTCGATTCATCTCCTTTCCGTGGCGAGCGCCGAGACTTGACAGATGCGTGGCGTGCGTGCGTTCCTCCGCTTCTGACACTTGTTTTATTAACCGACGTCTCCAAACTCTTTTCTTTAATTCAACGTGACAAGAGCGTCCTTTATGTCGGGCTTGTTCTCCTGTCTCTTCCTTGTCATTCCCAGTTCGGTTACGCCAATCCATCGTCGTCGTCTTCTTGTGCGATAACGCTACGGCCCTTCTAGTTTTAATGAGCTGAGTGACAATGCATTCTTTATCAGTAAACAATAAACAATTTTAAAAAGATCTACAGCTCTGGGAAAAAAAAAAAAAAGAGACCACTGCAAAATGATCAGTTTTTCTGATTTTACTACTTAT
Source organism: Paratrypauchen microcephalus (assembly GCA_036785185.1). NCBI lineage: Eukaryota > Metazoa > Chordata > Actinopteri > Gobiiformes > Gobiidae > Paratrypauchen > Paratrypauchen microcephalus. Next base: position 1,489,356 of record JAVJIX010000143.1, read on the forward strand.
AGGTATGTGTTTGGGCAAAAGGAACATTTTTAAGGAACAGTCTATAAACTACTGACAACATTTCCCCCAAATTCCGAATAAAAATATTATCGTTTAGAGCATTTATTTGCAGAAAATGACAAATGGTCAAAATAACAAAAAAGATAGATGTTTTCAGACTAGGGTTGGGCGGTAATACGGTAATACGGTATACTGCGGTATCTAAAAATAGCAACGGTATCAGATTCATTACCGTCATTAAAAAAAAAAAATCTTGCCCTAATATAATATTAACTATAATGAATTTAATGCCTAAATAAAGAGTGTTTGTCCAGCACCTATGTATGTGTGGTTGTGTTTGTTAATTTAATACTATTACAGTTTAAAACTAATATTACTATCCGATGACGCTCGATGAAGTTCCTGTGTGTTGCGTCGTCACGTGACATTACCGCTCATAAGGGAGAAGGAGAAGACAACATGACAGGCCGCGCTGAGTTGGTCCCAAAGAAAAACACAACGTCTGCAATTTGGCAGCATTTCGGATTTCGGCCAAATGACAAGGGAGAGCCGGGAAATGTCAACGAGGCTGTGTGTAAAACGTGCATGCAGACTGTGGCGGTGTTCTGGTGAAACATCCTACCCGTCGAGAGATAACAGCAGCACTGTGGAGGAGCAGAGGCAACTGCATATTGTCGCCAGTGTAGTGCACTCGTGAATGTATGCATAATTCACCTTCTTAACTGTGTTGTTACAGCTTTGCCATGCGGGTTTTGCTCAGTTCTTGGTTAAGCACTTGGTTATAAAGTCACTGATTCTGATAATAGTTGCGGTCCCTTTAAAAAAAGGCGTGACGTTTGACACGCTGCTTTTGTGTTCTAACGCAGCGCGTGTTATTCTCGCGTGTTAATAAAAACAACTCACCGTTTTTGAGTCTGAAATGTGAGAAGTTTTCAGGTTTCTTATTACAAACGCAACTTCCACACGAGGCTGTTATTCTGGCAGATGAAGACCCCCTTCTTTGGTGGAAATCCAATGGAGTCAGGTGCTTTCCTCTGATAAAATACCTGTGCGTTTGTGCCACAAGCTCTCCATCGGAACGGGTCTTCAGCACCGCGGGCAAAGTTGTCAATCCACAACGTGCCCTACTCAAGCCGGAAAAAGTGAACATGCTGGTTTTGCATTCAATAGCTTAATATTTTTATTTTCAATAAGGAGTAGCTTTTTCTGACGGACGAAAACGGTTCGGGATGTTGTATAGTTGTACGTTTAATTTATTTGATTCATGTTAATAGAGTTTAAAAATATACAAACGAGCAGTATTTTCCACTGCGTTCTCAGGACAGGGTTATATATGCACATTTTCGGTTATGTCTTGTTATTTATTGTTCAGATTTTCTTATTTGATAAGATCAAGTATTTTATTTATTTGATTCCTGTTGGTTTGTTAGCTTTAGCCCACAGACAATGTCATTTCGTTCCATCGGTTGGCTGCTGTATTTGCACTTTAAACATTTGTTAATAAAAGTTACTAATTTTGTACATGTTTTGTTATGTTTTCATTATCATTAGGCCTATGTAATGCTTGCTATTCTGTTTCTGAACGTATAAGTGCAAGCTGCCATTTGGCGAGGCGACTCCACTGTAGTGCTACGAAGTGTTTTTTTTTTTTTTAGCCTTAGCAACGGTAATACCGTATACCCCGGGAAAATGTGGAGACGGTTTAACGGTATCAAAATTTGGATACCGCCCAACTCTATTTCAGACCTCAAACAATGCAAAGAAACAAGATCAAATTCATTTTAAAACAACATAATACTAATGTTTACACTTAAGAAGAATTCAGAAATCAATATTTGGTGCAATAACCCTTATTTTTAATCACAGCTTTCATGTGTCTTGGCATGCTCTCCACAAGTCTTTCACATTGTTCTTGGGTCCTAGTTTAGACCTGGTTTAGTCTTGGTTCATACCAGGTTTAGTCCTAGTTTAGTCCTAGTTTAGACCTGGTGTATCCCTGGTTTAGTCCTGGTTCAGATCTGGTTTAGTCCTAGTTTAGTCCTGGTTTATTCCCTTTTTTAACCTGGTTAAGACCTGATTCAGTCCAAGTTTAGGCCTGATTTAATCCTAGTTTAGTCCTGGTTTATTCCCATTTTTAACCTGATTTAGTCTTGGCTCAGACCTGGTTTAGTCCCAGGCTTGTGCTCTCCACAAGTCTTTCACATTGTTCTTGGGTGACTTTATTCCACTCCTGGTGCAAGAACTGAAGTAGCTCAGCTTTGTGTTTGTGTTGGAATTCAACAGACGCTGGAATGGAATGGCTGTAATACATGTAGAGATGCTGATTTCAGAAAAAAATGCAGTGGTCTCTTATTTTTTTCCAGAGCTGTATATTAAGCAAAATTGATTCTTGTGAGTTTTAAGTCATGTTATAATGTTGTTACCTCCTCAAAAACATACCTGGAGTTGTGTTTTGTTTAATTCACAGTAATGGTGAATTATTCGGTTGTCCACATCTCCACAGCTCAAAATGCTCTGTTCCATGTTGTGATGTCATGTAGTGGTAGTTTTGAAGTTACACCTACTTTTTACATTTAGTTCAGAAGAGATCCTATATGATTTAGTGAACACAAAAAATATAAGGTGAAAAAGGTGATACAAATATACAGTTATGGAAACAAATAAGAGACCACTGCATTTTTTTTTCTGAAATCAGCATCTCTACATGTATTACAGCCATTCCATTCCAGCGTCTGTTGAATTCCAACACAAACACAAAGCTGAGCTACTTCAGTTCTTGCACCAGGAGTGGAATAAAGTCACCCAAGAACAATGTGAAAGACTTGTGGAGAGCATACCAAGACGCATGAAAGCTGTGATTAAAAATAAGGGTTATTGCACCAAATATTGATTTCTGAACTCTTCTTAAGTGTAAACATGAGTATTATGTTTTGTTTTTTTTAATGAATTTGATCTTGTTTCTTTGCATTGTTTGAGGTCTGAAAACATGTATCTTTTTGTTATTTTGACCATTTGTCATTTTCTGCAAATAAATGCTCTAAATCAGGGGTGTCAAACTCATTTTGGTCCGGGGGCCATATCCAACCTACATTGATCCCAAAGGGGCCAGATCAGAAAACTCTTGACATAAGAAACATCAGTGGTTGAGCGGTCAGATCCACTGACCCACAGGTTGGTTGGTACAATTCCAGCTCCCACAGATGAATGCTGCCGTTGTCTCCTTGGGCAAGACACTTAACCCTCCTCGCCCCCAGTGTCTGCGTACACTGGTGTGTGAATGTGTGTGTGAATGGGTGATTGGTTCCTTGTTGTAAAGCGCTTTGGGTGCCTTGAAGGTGGAAAAGCGCTATATAAAGATGTGACCATTACCATTACCATTACCAAATATACCCCAAAAATAACTCATATTAATTATAATTAATAATTAATTATAATTATTAATTAACTAATAAGTCAAAATATTTGTGCAGAGAAATGCAAAGTCTTTTTTATTTGATGAACTCTTTCTTTTACAAAATATTATAATATTATGAACAACCTGAAACTTTAAGAAAAATGCAATTTCAACACAAACATACAGGTTTCCCATTCACCTCCGTGAACAAATAGGAATTAGTCCATTTTTCTTGGAAAATCCTTCACGTCTACTTTTCTCATTTTTGACATTTTACTGATGAGGGTGTCACGGTCAACAGTCAAAACGATCGTCCTTTAAGACCAATATTTTAATAGGAAATTAAAATATAATTAAAATATCTTAATAGAAAATCAGCCGAGGGCTAGATTAAAGGTCTTAGAGGGCTGGATCTGGCCCCCGGGCCGCATGTTTGATATCCCTGCTCTCAGCGATAATATTTTTTATTTGGAATATGGGGGCAATGTTGTCAGTAGTTTATAGACTCAAACAAAAATGTTCCTTTTCCCCAAACACATACCTATAAGTAGTAAAATCAGAAAAACTGATCATTTTGCAGTGGTCTCTTATTTTTTTCCAGAGCTGTATTTTGTAATTACAGCTTTGTAAAAGTTTAATATTGTGCGACATTTTGAGTCTTATTACACCTGTTTACAGAACAAAATGGGATATCGGCTGATATCTTGGAAGTCGATATCTGATCCACCCAAATTTTTCAATATTGACACAGATATCCAATACCTGTATCATATCAGTACATCCCTATTTATTTTTTTTATTTTTTTTTCATTTTTAGCAAGAAAAAGCATGTGTAATTGAAAAGATCCAAGCTACAGATGTTTAGTATCACACTGCCAAACATTGCAAGAATCACCACGGAGACAAGCAGATGGCAGACTTACTCCCCCTCCAGAAAAGTTCCACAGAAACTTTTTTAAGCGAAAATAATTAAATACGTTTGTCTTTATAGATTTTCTTATCACTGACAACCGTTTTCCAATTTAGTACTCCCAGTGCATTGTGGGTGAGCATCCTTTGTACCCACAGTTGCCTTGGAGGCTGTTGGGAAGCAGTGACTTCATTAACATTGCACAATCGCACATTTCTGTTGCCGATGGAGGTGAAAAACAATTCAATGTCACTGAAATGTTTCTGGAGCAACGGAATAACAAAATGATATAGTGTTTAAACCCAAACTTTTGGTTTGTTGGTTCAGTTACAGTGCATACTGTCATTGTGTCCTTGGGTAAGACGTTGCAACCACCCCGTCTCTCGGCTTCCACGAGTCTTTGGGTGAATGAATAATGCAATTAACGCAATTAAATTTAACAAGGTTCTGTCGAGAAAAGCTGTTTTCTTCATTATTTACCGTATAGTCTGAATAGATGAAGATGTTTTGGTTTATTCTTTGTTAAGTCCAGGTCTAGTACTGGTCTAGTTTGGATTTAGTCCTGATCAAGCCCTGGTCTAGTTTTGGTTTAATCCTGGTCTAGTCCTGGGTCAGATGGGGTCAGTCCTAGCCCTGGTCTAGCCGTAGATTAGTCCTGGTCAAGCCCTGTTCTAGTTTTGGTTTAGTCCTGGTCTAGGCCTAGTTCACCCGGGGTTCAGTTCTAATCTAGTCATGGTCTAGTCTTGTTTTAGGCCTGGTCTAGTCCTGGGTCAGATGGGGTCAGTCCTAGTCTAATCAGTCCTAGTCCTGGTCTAGCCATGATTTAATCCTGGTCTAGTCCTGGTTCAGATGGGGTTCAGTCCTAGTCAAGGTCTAGTTCTGGTCTAGCCCTGTTCTAGTTTTGGTTTAGTCCTGGTCTAGTCCTGGTTCAGCTGGGGTTCAGTCCTCGTCAAGGTCTAGTTCTGGCTTAGCCCTGGTTTAGTCCTGGTTTAGTCCCGGTCTAGGCCTGGTTCGCCTGGGGTTCAGTTCTAATCTAGTCATGGTCTAGTCCTGTTTTAGTCCTGGTCTAGTCCTGGGTCCGATAGGGTCAGTCCTAGTCTAATCAGTCTGAGTCCTGGTCTAGCCATGGTTTAGTCCTGGTCTAGGCCTGGTTCACCTGGGGTTCAGTTCTCGTCTAATCATGGGCCGTTTCCCAATTCACCGACGGCACGCTTGTGAGTGTGCACTCGGTCTGTCGTCGAGACGGCGCACACTCGCTCTGTCCTTAGTGCACTACGTTTCTCACATGGGCGTCTGCGAAATGGAACAGATCCCGCCTCAGCTCAATGAGCCGGGTGGTCTGCTCCTTGTTCCCTAAAGACAAAAATATTATACTATTGCGACTAGTAATACTTGGAATTGGGGCATGGCCAATGTTCCCCCTAATTTTTAATGTGTCTGAGCAAACACACTAACTCCACATCCGAACCCCCCCCCCGCGCGGCTCGCACTTTGCAGATATAAAAAAAATGACCCCGCGGCTGAATAAAAAGCAGAGATCTGCTAAAAGCTCTTTCATCCCTGGTTTACAGTGCGCTACATAAGTTTTCTTGTGCGCTGAGAATGTGCGAGCAGTGCGCAGCTTAGAGTAAACGTTGGACATGGCGACTCTGTAGAATATCCAGCATTACAACAGCAAAGGAAATATAGAAGTGTAAGGGGAAAAGCATGTGAACGGTAATACAGGTGCCATGAACTATGCCGTTACGGCCACCGTCACACATGTTTAGCGTAGTTTATGAAGAGTTTCATGTAGCATAGTTGTTGGTGAGGTGAACCAGTACGTATATTTTATAGTGACGTCGCAACTCTCACATGTGGATGTCGCTGGCGAGTCGGTCTTTGTAGTCATATATTCTCCCGCGCTGTGCATGCTGGGGCTTTTAAGTGTGCGAAGCGTGCATGTTTGCACGCTTGGTCCACGCCCCGATTTCCATGGAAACGACGGCGCCGTTCAGGGCTTGTCTCGACGGTGCAGGGGGAAAAAAACGAATGGAACGGCGCTTGTCGCGCCGGATATGACGCATATCCCGTTCCAAGGACGCTCACAAGTGTGCCGTCGGTGAATTGGGAAACGGCCATCGTCTAGTCCTGGTCTAGTCCTGGGTCAGCTGGGGTTTAGTCCTAGTCAAGGTATTGTTCTTGTCTAGCCCTGGTTTAGTCCTGGTCTAGTCCTGGTTTAGTTCCAATGCATATTATCTTTGTGTCCTTGGGCAAGACATTTCAGACTTCCTCTAAGAACTTTGGGTGAATAATGCATTTAACTTTAACAGGGTTTATTGTTGAGAAACACAGTTATTATTTTTCATTATTTACTCTGCGTCTCTTATTGATTTTAGTTATTTACTGCTATTGTATGATTTTTATGGTTTTGTTTTTATTTGATTTTACTGGTTTTATTGTTTTAGGACTGGAATAGCCAAATTTTAGGAATAAGATCTCTGTGCAGCACTTTGGAAAATTGCTTTGTTTATAAAATGTGCTGTGTGTTTAAAGTGGATTTGGATTTGAGCTTCATTTTCTGAATAGATAAAGATCACAAACATTAGTCACTAGTGCAATTACTTCTATGTTCATACCTTGTCAGTGTTTATAAAATATATACACAGAATATGTAGTTAATAATAGTAATCAAAAGTACTTTCTAATTGGTCTGTATCCACCATGTGACATTTTCTAGTGTAATAGCGTGCAAGTTTTCCAATTTAATTAGTCACGACTCGGATGTTTCCTGTGTGTGTGTGTGAACTCTTGTCCTTTCCTCATGGGGAGTTTTTTTTTTTTCTTTTACAGTAGCTACAAACATTACAGAGACAAACCACCTTAACACGGGAAAATTATTAGAACGCTAATGCCCACTGCTCATGCACTAACGTTATTCTAGCACCCATGCCAGTAAATCCTGGTCTAGTCCTGGTCTAGTCCTGGTCTAGTCCTGGTTTAGTCATGGTCTAGTCCTGGTTTAGCCCTGGTTTCGTCCTGGTTTAGACCATTAAGGTTAACAGTGTCCTTTCCCCTTGTCCTGGCCTAGTTCTGGTCTAGTGCTGGTTTAATCCTGGTCTAGTCCTGGTTTAATCCTGGTCTAGTCCTGATCTAGCCCTGGTTTCATCCTGGTTTAGCCCATTAAGGTTTACAGTGTGTGAACTCTTGTCCTTTTCCCGTGTCCTTGTTTAGTCTGGCTCTAGTCCTGGTTTAATCCTGGTCTAGTCCTGGTTTAATCCAGGTCTAGTCCTGGTCTAGCCCTGGTTTCGTCCTAGTTTAGCCCATTAAGGTTTACAAGTGTGTGTGAACTCTTGTCCTTTCCCCTTGTCCTGGTCAAGTCCTGGTCTAGTCCTGGTTTAGTCCTGGTCTTATCCTGGTTCAGCTGGGGTTCAGTCCTAGTCTAGTTCTGGTTTAGTTCTGGTTTAGACCTGGCATAGACCTGGTCTAGTCCTGGTCTAGCCCTAGTTTAGTACCTGGTTTAGACCTGGTCTAATCTTGATTTAGTCTTGGTTTAGTCCTGGACTTCTGCTTTAGACCTGGTTCAGTCATTTTTCTTGTAATGAATATTATTAGAGTGTACAACTCTTGTCCTTTCCCCTTGTCTTGGTCAAGTTCTGGTATAGTTCTGGTTTAGTCGTAGTCTTGTCCTGGTTCAGATGGGGTTCAGTCCTTGTCTTGTCCTGGTTTAGTTCTGGTTTAGCCCTGGTCTTGTCCTGGTTCAGCTGGGGTTCAGTCCTGGTTTAATTCTTGTTTAGCCCTGGCATAGAGCTGGTCTAGTCCTGGTCTAGTCCTGGTCTTGTCCTGGTTCAGCTGGGGTTCAGTCCTGGCCTAGTCCTGGTTTAGTTCTGGTTTGTGAACTCTTGTCCTGGCTCAGCTGGGATTCATTTCCTGATCTAGTCCTGGTTTAGTCCTGGTTTAGCTCTGGTTTGTAAACTCTTGTCCTTTACCCTTGTTTTGGTCAAGTTATAGTCTCGTCCTGTTTAGTCCTGGTCTTGTCCTCGTCCAGCTGGGGTTCAGTTCCTGGTCTAGTCCTGGTTTAGTCCTGGTTTAGTTCTGGTTTGTGAACTCTTGTCCTTTCCTTGTGGAGAGACTTTTCTTTTCTTTTACAGTATCTACAAACATTAGCGAGACAAAGCACCTTTACACTGAAAACGTATTAGAATGTTAACGCCCACTCCTCACCCGCTAATATTATGGAAGCACTGATGCCAATTTGAGTTCTTATCATTTCTCCTCCCTCTTTCTCCATTTCTTCCACGCTCCCTTGTTCTGTTTTCCCATCCCCGAGGTCTTCTCCAGAGTCCATTAGCTCCCCGCGTACGGGAGGGGGTTCGCTGGCAAGCACATGAATGATTTTCAAATGGCTTTAATGACTACAGCAGCCCCGGCAACCAGCCTCTTCTCGTATATATGACCCCCTCGCGACTACCTCTCCGCTGTACTCCTTCAGTACGCGGGGGGTTAACACAGCATGGGTTAGCTAGCATCACAGGAGGCCGCTAAATTAAAAATAAGACAGTAAACATGGCGGAGATCAAGTAAACCCCTCGTGTTCATGGAGTAATGTCTGTTTTTTGCATGGAGAGATGCTGTCCAAGTACACAAGTGAAAGTACAATACAGAAGTAAGCATGAAATTTTCACTTTCTGAGGTTTTTGAACGTTAATGTGAGCTCCCCTACCCTGTTTAGGGGCCCTTTCATGGCTAAAAGTTCTGAAATGTGTAAACTGAGCAATTGCGATCTTTTTCCACTTTTGAAAAAAAGACAGCCCAAACGGGCGATTCTGAACAAGGGAACTTTCTGACATCACACTCGGGAAAGGTTTCCACCCCCCGTCTGGATGTCTACCCACTGTCTCTGGAAATCACGCCCAGAGAATTTGGACTGCAAACGAGCTTTTGTTTTTGCCAGAAGAGACGTGAGAGTCTCTCCAGGCTCTGATGTCCTTTTTCCGGGCCTCCGAGCCTCTGAAACAGCAGTGGTTTAATTTTATTTTCTGTGGAAATTTGTTTTTTTTTCATAGGAAGATATGAGACACATCCCAAGCGCTTAAAACACGGAAGTTTGGGTGACAGTGCACCAGCGCACCGCTAATCCCGGAAACAGTGACATATTTGACCACACCCCCACCCGCTGCACTGGCCTGTCACTGTCCTCCTCATTTGCATTCAAGCAACAACGCCCAGAATAAAGTGTTTGAGAGACATATTTATGACTCTGACTGTGTTCATGAGGCTCTCTCATGCACTGAGGCTTGATTTTGGAGAAGGATTCATTTACAGTATTAGGGCGCCATATAAAAGCATCAAGAAGTATCATGTCATGGGATCTTTAAAGGTTCTATATTACGCAAAATGGACTCGTGAGGTTTTAGTCGTGTTAGAATGTTGTTACCTCCTCAAAAACAGACCTGGCGTGGTGTTTTGTTTCCTTCACCCATGTTTGAGTAATGTGTGTAAAATGCCTCAATCGTCCAGGCAGAATCCATGGCAAAAGGAGAAATTCAATTTGTCAATTGGACAAAAGCTTATTTGGTTGAATTATGTTTCTCAGCTCATCCAAGCTGCTTCTTCAGTTCTGGTCAGACACTGGTGGACACTGCCTATAAACACCGAGCCACAAACAAAGCAATGTGGTCTACTCCATTCAGTGTAGTGAAGACTGCAGTAAACACACAATAGAGTTTCAGTTAGTTATCATTTTTTCTTTTTTTTTTAAATCATTGTTTTTATTTATTTCAGTTAATATTTTTTCAATTTTAGTTGTCGTTTTTTCGTACGTTTTCATTAACTGTAATAACTCTGGATCATGTAGGGCGGGTTAATATGAACATTTTAAGACAAAAATTATGAGTCTCTCAGCAGCAGTCACAAAGAGGGACAATTTTATATTTTCGATGGATCCGGACGTACAACCATGCTCACTTCCTGTTTGACTTATATGTATCTATGTCCATTTATATAAACAGTTAAGGTTTAGAGCGCGGGGTGGTTGCGCGCAGCAGGGGTTCACTAGCGTCACAGGAGGCTGCTAAATTATAGATATACTGTAAACATGGCGCAAAAAGACGAGAATCAAGAAATCTAGTCGCGTTCTTGCAGTAACCTACATTGTGAGCGCTGAGAGAGCAGAGAAGTTGGAAATATATGAAATTCTGATCAGATCAGTACGGCTGGTTTGTATGTAAATACACGACGGGTAAGCAGGGCACAGTGAAACGCTTCATCACAGGGAAATTATGCAGAGATAATAATGGGAGTAGAAAATTCACAAAGGAGACCGGTGGAGTTCAGAAAGCATTTGAAAATGCAGAATCACATTTCAATCATCTAGAATTTATCAGCGCTCGTGGCTACGGTTCATCATCTGTTGTTAGTGTTTCCTGTTTCGAAAACTGTTAAAGGGTATGTACCTGATTTGCATCACTTTGGCTTTATAGAGTATATGGTGAGAGCAGTTGCTTGTGGAATGGAAAAAAAAATAAAAAAATAAAAACGAGAACCATAAAACTACCAGCGACGGACAATTTGATCCAGTCAGACATTGTTGTTAGAAGTGTCACAGTGGTAGCAATTTATGCTCTGAAAACAGGCCTGGTTGAGATGCATCTTTTATTATTATTATTATTATTATTATTATTATTATTATTATTGCTGCTGCTCCTCCACATCAAGAGGAGCAGCTGAGGTGGCTCGGGCATCTGTTCCGGATGCCTCCTGGAGGTGTTCCGGGCATGTTTCACCGGGAGGAGGCCCCAGGGAAGACCCAGGACACGCTGGAGGGACTATGTCTCTCGGCTGGCCTGGGAACACCTTGGGCTCCCCCCGGAGGAGCTGGAGGAAGTGTCCGGGTTGAAGGAAGTATGGGAGTCCCTGCTTAAACTGTTTCCCCCACGACCTGACCCCGGATAAGCAGAAGAAAATGGATATTATTATTATTATTATTATTATTATTATTATTATTATTATTATTATTATTATTATTATTATTATTATTTAGATTTAGATTATTAGATTATTTAGATTCAAACCACATTATGAGGTTAAAGGCGCTGTATCTGATTTAAAAAAAAACAATAAAAAGTATATCAATCAAACATCACTTATAAATGCATAATAATAAAAACTAAAAAAGAAAAAGAAAAACTGAACTAGCAGTAATATTTTAAACTCTTTGCAGTGATTCATATTTATTCCTTACTTATTACTTACTTACTAATTATTCAAAGTGAGTTTATAACCGTTTTCACAGAGACCAGACCAGGAGTTTTACCGTCTCAATAATGCTAACAACAATTAGCATGCTAACGTGCATTTCCTGATTATTGAACAATTAAACAATGTAATTATATTCAGACAGTTAAAATACGCAAACTTATACTATATTACCTGCTAATGTTAAAGGTCCCATGGCATGAAATTTTCACTTTTGAGGTTTTTGAACGTTAATGTGAGCTCCCCCCCCGTGGTTAAAGGTTGCAAAATGTGTAAACTGAGCATTTGCGGTCCTTTTCCGCGTTTGAAAAAAACACAGCTCAAACGGGCGATTCTGAACAAGGAAACTTTCTGACATCACACGGAAAATGCAGTTCCACCCCCCGTTTGGATGTCTACCCACCGTCTCTGTAAATCACGCCCAGAGAGTTTGTACCGCGAATGAGCTACGCAATGCGAAATGCGTTTTTTTATTTGCCTGGAGGCACATGTGAGTGTTTCCAGGCTCGGAAGTCCTTTATCTGAGCCTCTGGACCTCTGAAACAGCAGTGGTTTAATTTTATTTTCTGTGAAAATGTGTTTTTTTCATTGAAACGGCTCTCCTTTCTTCCTCCGCTCTTAAAACACGGAAGTGGGGCCAGCGCACACCGCACCGCTAAAACAAGGAACCAGCGGCGCATTTGGCCCCACCCACCCGCTGCTCTGACCTATCTCTGTCCTTCTCATTTGCATTCAAGCAACAACGCCCAGAATGAGGTGTTTAGAGAGATATTTTTTGACCATGTCTGAGTGTTGATTTTGAAGAAGGATTCATTTACAGTATTAGGGAACCATTAAGACACCATATAAAAGCATCAAGAAGTACCATGTCATGGGATCTTTAATGTATTTACAGCTGCATTTACCTGTTTGTGGCTTAAAGGGACAGTGTGTAGGATTCGTGGCGCATAGGTGGTTACTAGCTATTCCACTTCCTCTTTTGGCTACGGCAGACCTCGAGGGTCACCCGGACGCGACGTAGTGCCGACATCGCGCGTGCCCGCGCACGAACCGCGCACCGCTGTATACATAAAACGCGGTCCCCCGTTCACTTTTTTTTTTTCTTTTCGCATGAAAACACACAATCCCGATCATGTATCATGACAATCTACACATCAAATGAAACCTTACAGTCTCCTCTTTTTGACTATGCAATTCATTTCCCTGCAAAACAATCACTCCCCGAGCACATGGGGCTTTTATACAGAAAAGCACAAAACTTAGCTTACTTAGCTTACCTTTGAAGGCTTTGCACAGGTCAAACTCTGTATTTCATCATAAACTTGGTCTCAATCTGTCCATAAGGATCCAGCGAATAAAATCCAGTAAAACAATTTAGTCCAAAATACGTGTTATATCCATTACGAGTGTGATCCGGCAGCATGCTTCTTTACACAAGGCTCCCCCCTTCCCTCCCCTTCCCCTTCTCTCTCTCTCTCCTTCACTCCCACATGCAGCCGCGGAGCAGAGGAGCGAAGGAGAGAAGGGGAAGGGGAGGGGGGAAGGGGGGAGCCATATGCAGCGCGGCTGTGCAGCTGTTAGCAGGAGCCGAGGCGAAGGATGAGCCCAAATGTCCTTCTGCGGCTCTCGTATTCAAAATGGCTGCCTCTATATGGGGAAGATCCCCCTTTTATGTGACTATATCTAAGTCCAAAAGAATACTTTGATTTCATGATGGAAGTGAAAAGGCTTGGAAAACAATGTATTTTTGAATGGGTATCTTCAATTTCAGTAATTAACAGGTAAAAATCTTACACACTGTCCCTTTAATGTTTTTTTGTTTTTGTTTTTTTATTTATAAAAAGACATCAACAGTGTGATAACAATGCAAAAAAATGAATGAAAGGGAGCAGAAAGAAGGGAAATCTTATGTTATCTGCCCCCTCTTCCCTTTACCAGACAATAACACTGATAGTGACTATAAAACATTTCATCAATACATTCCATTCCATTTCAATCACAATTCCTATACTGTTTCTTTTTGTTTTTTTCTTTTTTTTGACACCTTGTATGGTAGGAGGCCAGATCATCCACATCGAGAAAGTCAAATTTGCTTTAAAACATGGAAAAAAATATTAATAAATCAGACACAGACCATTTAATAAACTCTTTATAAGTAAATTAATGAAGTAAATGAATGAATTACTGCCCGTCCTCTTTAAATCCTCTTAAACCTTTCTCCCCCCGCTCGCCTTTCTTCTGCGATCACTCATTATATTATACAACCCATACTTCACTGACATGCCTGCTTTTTTATAACACCATCAATTCTGCCAAGGCCCCCAACCTTTTCAAAATTCCAATCCTATTCACACATTTGCATTTATTCATGAAATCTACTGAAGTGTTTTACATGTTTATAGCCTTTACATGCCTTCTTAAGTGTAAAGCCTTACTGAAGTCAGGTGACATTGGGCACCCTTGACCAGCCCCCCAAGTCATTAATAAAAACATTTTGAATTAGTGATATACATTAGTGTTTTGTTAGTTCAGTTAAATTATCGATACAGGAGCAAATACTCAAGGAAATCAAGGTATCACATGTCTGTTCTTAAGCAAAGTGTCTGTTTATGCGGGAAAAGTAAAGATTGAGATTTATTAAAGCGTCTAATGTGATTTTGATAAACATCTGTGCTTTTTTTTTCAGCTGAGAGAATTTAATCAATTTCTTAATTCATCTAAAGTTTTTTTTTTCTTTTTTTTTGTTTCAGCACAAGTAGTAAAAAGAAGTAAAAAACTTTTGTAGGGTATTAACTGTTAACACATAGCATGTTTAGATCACCGTGTTACCTTTTATTGTTTTTAAAAATGCTATACTTACTGAAAACAATATATTACCGTACTTTTTGTACTATAGAGCGCACCTGACTATAAGCAGCACCAACCAAAAAAACAAAACAAAACAAAAGATTAGCTGCACCTGACTATAAGCCGCAGGTGTCCACATTGTAACTTGAGATATTTAAACAGAAAGATGGTACACAAAAGTTTTTTTATTTTATTTTAAATAACGTAAAAACCAGTAGGTGCCTTTTTCGAACCTACGGCAGAAACACAGCAGTAAAACAATGGTAAAATGGCCAGTCTCTATCCTCTGGAAGCCTTAAAATAAAGTTTCAAGTTTAACTTTAAGGGTAAACCCCCTGAACTCAATCTCACGGAACTGTTGATACCTGTGTAGGAGATTTTAAGTGGCTAAAACAAGGTTTCATTAATTCATGAACTCTCGTCACTGTCTTGATACAGAATTAATCCATACATAAGCCACACCTGACTATAAGTGTCCGAAGTGTGAGAAAAAAGTAGTGGCTTATAGTCCGAAAAGTACGGTAACAGTTTAGTTTTTGGAGCTCTGTGCTTCCCTTTCCATGTTCAGACTGAGGCGTCAAGGCACCCAGTTTACACGCAAAGTCTATGTGGACGTACATCTAGGGCGTCCTGTGTCTTAACACAAATGCAAAGGCGTCCAACTTAGGGATGTCAACAATTAATCGATTAACGGTTAATTGTCGATTGAGACGTTGGTCGATCAAAATGCATTAATTGTAATTAACCGCTAACCGCGGACACGCGGACATGCGCACCCGCGCGGTCATGAAACAAGGCAACCGCGCTGCGCCAAGCTCGACTCATAGCCGACCGCAGGCGCCAACGGCACTGCTCAGCAGCCCCGGTGTAAGCGCGAGGCGAGATCTAACCCGGAATGTGTGCCGCTGCTGCCGGTTTCACCGCGCCCCGCGCCCCGCGCCCCGAGCCCCGCGCCCCGAGCCCCGCGCGGCTGGCCTGCGGCTCGGGGCGCGGGCCAGCCGTGCGGGGCTCGGGGCGAAACCAGCAGCGATACGTGGTGGTTTAATCCTGGTCTAGTCCAGGTCTAGACCCGGTCGAGTCCCGGTCCAGTCCAGGTCCAGACCTGGTTCAGACCTGGTCCAGTCCACGTTCAGTCCTGGTCTAGTCTCTTAGCCAATCAGGACAGAACACATGTTACACTATAAAAAAATGTTACACTATTAAAAAAAAAAAATAATTGGATAGAGCGAGGGATTACTGTATTTTGTTATTCAGCATCAATACATTTGTCTGCTTTTTACTAAGGAATAATTAATTGAGGAATATACAATATAATAATACTATGATATATTTATGACTCAGTGTTATGTTACTATAGCTTATATTCTTAAAGACCCTATTGAAACACTCAAATTCAGGTGAAAAACTCCGCTTATCAGTTAATCGATAATCGACCGATAAGGTCAATCAACTATCAGTTAATGAATTAACCGATAATTTGCATCCCTAGTCCAACTAGATGTGTCCAGGGTGTTTTTTCATATATTGTCACTATTTTTCACTTTTTCGATAGAGAAAAAAACAACACACAAACACTGCCAGTGCACAATATGTACAAAAACATAACCTGCACAGCAATGTCTAAAGATTTACACTAATAAATTAGTCCTTTGACGTTTGAGATTGAGTCTTCTGTTTCATATAATCTATAAAAGTCTCATTGATCTGACAGATTATACCGAATCTCTTCAAGATACAGACAAGACATCATATTGTGTAACCATTTATGAAAACAGGGAGATCTTGTGGCCTTCCATTCCCTCAGAATAGTCCTCTTTGCCATAATTATGCCAAACATAATGGTTTGCTGAATTGCCTGGGAGTGTATCAATGTTTGATCCGTCCAGGGTGTTTTTTGACGGCGAGCTCTAAACTCCCCCTTCAGAGCGCATATTACAATCACTGATCGCAAATGAAACTACTGCCCATTGCTTTAAATTTTAGTGAGTTGTTTTGTATCATGCTTTTGTATATTTATGGACAATTATAGGTGACGTAGACTTGTGGGCTGAGCGTTGGAATCTTACAGCTGTATACCAGAAGAAGGGTTCGAATAGAGCCTGGGAGAGATTGAATAACTCAAACATGCATGGACACTTTTTTTTTTTTTTTAAATTAGGTCAGTGCATATTAACCAACATGACAACAAACAGCATCAATGTAAATATGCCATAATTAGCACAATAGCTACTTTACATCCTAAGGCAGGTCAGAACAAAGAACATTAAATATTCTGTTACTAGACTACCAAAAATACTTCATTTTACTGCATTGTACTGCATAATGTAGTATTATGGACATGAAAAAACTGCAGTTTTCCTGTTATGCACTGCTCATAAGGGTGAGGAACAGAATACATCCAGAGTCAGGTGACTCATTATGTGTTTTTCTTATTCTGCTTTTATGACTTTGTTATAAAAGCGTTTCCATTTTAACAAAGTACCTTCTAATTCTGACCTGCCCTGAAACACCACACCACAATGATAGTCAGTCATGGGGGGAGGGTTTATCTTAATGTCATGCAAATGAGCACCATTCTGCCCCCAGCCCTACAGTGAGAGAAAGTTCAACAGGCTTTTTCTGAGATTTGTCTTTTCAGATGTGCTGCTCAAAGGCCATAAATTCTTCATATGTTTTCAGATTTCCATGTGTAAGGCATCATTGGAAAGATTCAAATCTACACTTTCTGAATCTGTGAATAACTCAAAACACCTCTGGGACAACTTGTGACTGGTTTTGCCACGTTCGGCCACATCTACCTGTGAGAGCATGTTTGATTATTTTCCAACCAATGTTTCAGAGTGTTCTTGAAGGTTGAGAAGGACCCACAGTTCCTGACACGAGCAGTAATGTGTTCCATGACTGTGATCCTCTGATAGACGTCACCATTTGGCCTCTGCTCTGGTCATTTTTAAATCCATTAATGGTGGAAGAGCGAGTTCATTTAAAACTTTAAAAAGAAGGCAAGCGTAAAACCTCTTCAGGATTGCTTTAATGGTGGAGCAACTTTATAAAACGGTAGAAAGCTCCAAAAGCACTTATAGTTAGCTTCCACCACTGGAGATACATTACTCTATATTTACAACTTGCTACTTGAATCTAACCACGGTCTCTCCCACGTGTAACACCGCCTCTTACATGTCAATTCTTTGTAGCGTATGATTACAATAGATCCTCATTAAATCCCCTTTGTCATGGCCGTGCTCGTATTGTGCAGGCAAAACTATATGTGCATATCGAGGTTGCGGGATTATGGATTACAGTGTTGCCGGAATGCACTTGTAATTGGGTTTAGCTGGGAGTTCAATGGGACATTCTAGGAGGAGATTTACAATGGAAGGATATTATTCCCCCTACCGCAGTGCCGTAAGCTTGATATTATGGCAATGATTTAGACGAGCAGTAATATTTGTCTGAACTCATTTAAGGCAAGGCGCTGTGCTGGTGATAACAGATACAGTGAACTGTGAGGCTGGGGCGTGAGGAGAAAATTGCGCTATAAAACGGAATATTTAAGCTCTATAATTGTGGTATTATAGATTTTTTTTAATGTTTAACCTTTTGCTTTAAAGAGCCCAAATTATATCACATTTTTGATATGTGTTGTATCGAAAACATACCTGGAGTTGTGTTTTATTTTGTTTACAGGTGATTCTCCAACTACAGTCAAATTTGGTAATGATATTTTTTTTTTAGAAATATATAATAATAAACAATAACAATAAATAAAGTCATGGAAATGACTGTTGTGGAAATAATGCTGAAATATTTAGCATTTCTTTTAAAATCTCATGACATATTAGCATGCTAATTTCTGTTTTAGAGTTAGCATAAAATAAACTCAAAATACACAATATAAAATGGTATTTTTCTCATTATTTGTACATTCAAAGGAAATATGAGGTGTTTGGAAATGACGACCAATAAACCTACTCTTGTTTTTGCAAAACTTGACCTTGATTTTGTTTTTGTTTCCCTTCCTTCCATGGAGCTAACGCTGCTATGCTAACATGAGCTCCTGTCACATCACAACTGATGTGGTTCAAGTAGACAAAGGTTTAAAAAAAGTTAAAAGTTACATTTTGTGGTGGTGGAAATGACAGTGATCCCTAGGGACAGGTGTTCTTTTTATGAAAAATAAATAAAATACTAATATATCTTTCAAGCACATGATATTTTTCATTAAAATAATGAATTTCTGTGCCATTTGTCAATGAAGTTACTGTTGATCAAGGTTTTATTGGGATATTATGAAAGCCACTGTACCTAATATTTACTGTCTTAAAATGCAAAAAACAGAATTCAGTTCATTTTAAATGATTTGCAGTTGTCCAGTGTTATTCCTCATTTACCTTATGCATTTTGAGCATCATGCTAACCATGCACTTCCTAATTATCTGACAATAAAATGATTTATATTTAGATGCAGACCATAGACAGCTAACTTATTTTGATGTCCATATACATGTACTGGGGCCAGACCAATTTTGCTCAAATCCAATGGAGAGAAATGGAGCCTTTCAATTTTCTGATGTTTTTCTTCATGGGGAATGTTCCACAGTACGGCATTGAACTATCTTTTAGAAATTACAGGTGTTTTTATTAGTGCTGGGGTCTTCTATCATAACAACATTTTATTTATACCGCACTTAACCATCCGTAGACATCTCAAAGTGCTATATAATTGGATTTGGTTTACGGATCGCTTGTGTAACCGGCTCCATTGCTTCCCATTATTTTTCTCTTCCCTGTCCATCATCCGAGTGAAGCCACACAAACTGCAAGTCAGTAGCTGTAGGCTTCTTCTCCCTCTTTAAAAAACACTCCAACGTTGACTTATGGTTGCACATGATTGGCGTACGGTTAGAGAGCGATGAGGTGATGATTACAGACCAGCGCGGGGGTAAGTAGAACAGATTGGCCTGACACGGCGAAGCTATCCATCAGAACGGAGAGGAAGAGGAGGAGGGGAAGGAGGAAGAGGAGGGGGGGTGGCATATGTTTTGTGGCGGGTATCAAACTACAACTCTTGGATCATGGTGTTGAAAGTTGTCATTTCGAAGGCCTACTCTGTCATTGCGGTTTAAACGTTTTGTTGTGTCTGGATATGGAGGAAAATGACAGGGAAGGTTTGTGGTTGGTATTATTGGCCGTATTGCAAAAAATAAAGTTAAAATTATAAAATATTACTCTTTTTTCTGATGTTATAACATTGTTTCCTCATCACAAACATACATGGAGTTGTGTTTTGTTGCATTTGCACATGTTTAACACACAAACCTGCATATTTAGGATTTTTTAGTTCAAACAGAAAACACTGTTCCACCTTATGATGTCATGTGGTAATACAGGAAGTGCTACACTGTGTTTTTATACTCCACACACCTTCACTAGAATCTGTTGGATGATTCCACAGACCTGGAATTTCTAACGTCTACTGAACTAAATATAAAAAGGTATACCTGAAAACTACCACTTTGTGACATCGCAAGGTGGAACAGAGCTTTTTGAGCTTTGGAGATGTGGACGGACTAATAAAAGATTACTCAAACATGTGAATGAAACAAAACACAACTCCAGGTATGTTTTTGAGGAGGTAACAGCATTATGACATGTCTTAAAGCTCACAAGAGCCAGTTTTGTGTAATATAGGACCTTTTTCAAGGCAAATTTGACTTTTTTGAGCTTCTTGTTCCCTCATCTAAAACATACCAGCAGTTGTAACCAAGTTCAAAGTCAGATTTATTGTTAAAAAACATATGTACAGGTTGCACACACAGGATTTGAAATTGCAGCGCCCCCTAGGCCCACAGTGAACATAAAACATCTGATAAACAAGACAATAAACACAATGACTAAAACATCACATATACCCATTTTATAGCGTTGTTTCTGCTAATGAGCAGAAACTCCCAGCTGTATGTGCACCTTTGAGGAGTCTCACATGACAAAGACGGACAAAAACAACGTTGTTTACACGACAAAACACAGGAAAACACTGTAACGTTGAGACCAAGAGCAGCTGCTGCGTGTCCACACCACACCACCATCTTTATATATGTACAGACCTCTCAAGTTTTGAAGTTTGGTAGGAGTGAGATTTATATTGGGGTGCGGGGTGATGCGTGTGACTGTGTTTTTTCCGAGGGGGGTACGAGTGACTTTTTGTCGCTGAAAACGCGTGGTGCCTGCATTAACTAACCAATTTTCTGGGCACAGTGGCTACAGTTTTGAATTGCTTAACAAAATTTCTGCGTGAGAAATACCATGTGTGGCGTGTGAGCGTGTGAACATGTCGAATTGCGTGTGTCACACTCTCAAAGCGTGAGACTTGAGAGCCCTGTATATGTATATGTATATGCATTTCGCTTCATTCACGCTGGTTTCAGTAATTCTCTGCAGAGACTCCTTTACTTCTGAAACTCACAAAATGCTGTTTGAAATTTCCCTGGATTGTGTTGTCATAGGTAGGAACCCTGTGCTGTTTTTCCATAAATCATTATTCACCTGCTGTCAAATCACGCTCAGAACTGCGTGCTTACATTAACGTGCTCGGACATGTTCCTCATTACCTAGTTTAATTGTTTTCGGTGTGGTAAGCATGTGCGACAACAACAAAACCTTTAAAGTCCTGTTATAATCAAGCTGTTAAGATACTGGACAAAAAGCCACTGCGATATCATCATTGTTCAATATTTGCACAACATAACATGCTAAACTTTGTCAATTTAATGACCTATTCAAATGTGCGATTAGTCTTTAAAATCTTAAATAACACAGCGCCTCCTCCAATGAAAAAAATTGTACAGCTCTGCTCTGAACAAACAGCCAGAACCTCCAGCTCCACAAGTCACAATGACTGCAGATTACCTAAACGGAGCTCGGCCTTCGCACAGCTTTTTTTTTCCAAAGCCGTCAAAGAATGGATTAAACTGCCACAAAGTCTGAAACTTTCCTCTGACATGAAAAACTTTTCATTTAATGTTAAGAAATTATTATTAGAGAATCAGCAGTGTCAGCATTAAGAATGGTAATTGGTATGATATAATCTTTATTGTGTATTGTATTGTAAAATGTTATTGTGTAATAATTGGTCATTTGTAGCATGTGAGTGTGTATTGATTGATTATTGATTATATTTCTTACATTTTATATTGTAATTCTCACCTGCTCAGGGATGACAGGTGGAAACTAGCTTCAGCTATAATCTGGCGTAAAGCATCTTTAATGCTTCTTGCACATTGTCCCTGTCAAATAAACTAATAAAAGAATAAAAGAAAAGAAAGTAATTCATGCACCAGATCAGAGTGTGGGGAAAGATAAAGGGACAGGGACAGTGCAAAATCTACATTAACCTTAAAGGAAAATTTACGTTTTTTTTTTTACAATCTGAGCCTTCTTTCGGCAATAAAACAAGTAGTTTTACTCACCCATAGCAGTTTGGTGTCAATTGGAGCAGTATCGCAGAACTTATGTTGAGCCGTTCTGTTCTACTAGTGATCCCGTATCCGTTAGCGTGAGTGCTCGGGGCACTGATTTGCGGTGTCCAAATAACACAAACTTTAGCACTTTTCAAATCACAGAAGATCGCTGTGTCAGGGTAGACTTTTAGTAGATTCCAAAACGGCCTGAAACCCGATATCGCAACAGAAAAGTAAAGTTCAGAGCGGTGTTAGCTTCTTTCGGACTAGCGGTGTTTACAAAACAGCTGAGTTCACGCATGCGCACTGTCCTCTCTGATGACGTCATCAAATGAAACTATAGCTGGATATCGGGTTTCAGGCCGTTTTGGAATCCACTAAAAGTCTACCCTGACACAGCGATCTTCTGTGATTTGAAAAGTGCTAAAGTTTGTGTTATTTGGACACCGCAAAGTAATGCCCCGAGCACTCACGCTAACGGATACGGGATCATTGGTACAACAGAACGGCTCAACATAAGTTCTGCGATACTGCTCCAATTGACACCAAACTGCTATGGGTGAGTACAACTACTTGTTTTATTGCTGAAAGAAGGCTCAGATTGTAAAAATGTAACAGGAGAGATGCTTTGTGCAGGTTGTAGCACCAGAGCTCATTTCCAACTGTAGTCCCTGGTGCATGTTTTTTAGATTTTATTGATTGAGTGTTGTTGATTTTTTTTTTATTAGCTATTATTTTAAGTTAGAAATCACACATATAATACATAATATAGTTGCTGAATTAAGTAGTAGTATTAAGTATTATAAATGAAGTAACTTTTTGTTTTGTTAAACTTTGATTAGACTAGACAATGAAAAAATAACATTTTATACAACCCTACAAAATATATAAATAAGAAATGAAATAGTTATTCTTATTTTTAAGACACTGAAGTGTATCTGTCACTATGGAAACCAGCAGCTCACACCAACGTCCCGAATTTATTTAATCTTCAGATCTGTGGAGATGAGATTTCTTTCTTTTTTTTTAACACCTGTAATTGAATAACTGCAAGATAGATAAGTTCAGTGTAAGATAGTGGAACACAGAGGCAAAGCAGTGGAGACAACCATGGAGACAAGCAGGTGGTGAACTCCCCACAAGAAATGTTACATAATGCACCTTTAAAGAATTATGCAAAATCAACTTTTTTTGGAGTTTCTGGACCATGTTATAATGTTCCTTCATCAAAAACATGCCTGAAGATATGATATGAAGAGATATGCCATCCATGCATGTTTGAGTAATCTAGCAATCTCCCAGGCCCTATTTAAACCTGTTAGCAGTATCCTTCCCAAAAGCTCAACCCACCAGCCTATGTCACCCACCTTCAAATTTCCATAAATGTACAAAAGCATGACACAAAAAACATACTATAACTTCACAAATCTGATGCGATGTTTCATTTTCAGTTTCATTAGCGGGATGCAGACTGATTAGAGCTTTGAGTTGGGAGAGACTTAGACTGCGTCCCATTACTCTTACCCCTGTCTTACCCCTTCCCCTACTCCTTTATTTACGTCTTTGTCTTGCCCCTCGATACCGAGCTGAGAGGGCTCGGGGTACGAATGTTCCCCTAAGAAATGGGACGCCACTCGATTACCGTTTGCGTCATCGTCCCTTGCCTCTACCTGAACTGCTACGTCTACAGAGGCGACAACAACTGAGGCAAACAAACGTAAACAAATGTCAAGGATTATCGGGTACCTCAGCTCGACAAAAAACTAGCTTGTTTATACGTGAAAGTTTGATGAAAACGATTCCGTCGGCTAAACAGACGTCACTACAATTAAAACCGCAACAACAGTTCACTAAAAGTAACGTAGAACATAAGCGTCATAATTGTAAACCTGCTAAACTGTTAATCGATAATTACAACTGATGAAAATACATTTATGAGACTCCTTGGCTGGTCGATGTGACGCTGCCATCCTGATCCCAAAACCTGCCTGAGCTTGTAGGCGTACCCCTTCGTTTCAAGTCTGATCGAGAGCTTACTTCGTTTCAAGGGGTATGTAGCCCGAGGTCGTGGCCCGAGCCCTTGATCAAAATTAGAATCGGGACACCCCTTGTCCTCACATGAACGCGCAAAACCAAGGGGTAGGGGTAAGACGAAGGGGTAAGACAGAGAAATGGGACGCAGCCTTAGCGTGGGGAGCAAAGGGAGAGGGGACTCATCTAAAACATTTATTTGTATAGTTCAAAGCACAAAGCAATCTAATAGTTGAAGGCATTTTGCTGGAAGCATTTTTAATACTGTGAACCTGCCCCGTACTGGAAATCAAACAGGAAGTAGAAACGCTGATACCGTTTGGGGTTTTTCTGTATGTCTTCCGGGGACCGCTTTGTGAAGTGTTTCCGTTCCGATTGATGGTCACTATGTTTGAGCAGGAGCCTGAAGCCGTGCGCCTCGTGCCCTTTGAGGTCCGGCCTGCGTTATAATGAATACTTATGAGCGCATTAGCAGACCAAGAGCTCAAATTAGAATATCAAGGAGAGCAGAGGATGACAGTAGCTTTGAGCCCCGTCCAATTTCCAAACACGACTACGGAATGAGCACTGTGAAAAAATGTATAGAAGTGAAAGGTGTTACTGAAGTTGAAGTACAAAACTTTTGCCGACTCTCGAGCTACAAATTATTGGCTAAGACCATGCATGTCTACGGAGTGTCCAAAAATGCACAAGTAAAAATAATTCCTATTTTTATTAAATGTTTGTGCAAAGACAGTGATTTGATTTTTTTGTATTTTTATGTATTTATCATTTTTATTGTATTTTTACATTTTAAACTAAATTTTCAAAGAATTTCTGCCATCGCCAACGTCTCATCATTGACTCATCGATGCCGAGCTCACGTGCAGCAGCTCGATTTCCTTCTTCGACAGCCAGATCGATTGCCTTTAACTTAAAAGCTGCATCATGAGCATTTCTTTGTGTGTTTTCCATGAGGAGGATGCGTAATAAATGTTCAAAACAAAAACTAGCATTTTCCTCGACTCATCGTCTCTTCGCCCGTCTGTCTCGCTCTTGCACCTGTCACTTCACGCTCTACTGCGCATGGCTCCTGCAGAAAGAGAAAAGAAAAATCCGTCCATACATTAGCGTCATCGTTGAAAAACGCGCAGGGTTCAAAGTGTGAGAAAAAAGTAACGGTTTTTAGTCTGGAAATTAAAGGAAAAGTAACGTTATTTTACAATCTGAGCCTTCTTTCGGTAATAAAACAAGTCGTTTGACTCACCCATAGCACGTTGGTGTCATTTGGAGCTGTTTGGTGAAAGTTATGTTGTAGCGTATCCGTTAGCCTGAGTACTCGGGGCATTACTTTGCGGTCTCCAAATAACACAAACTTTAGCACTTTTCAAATCATAGAAGCCCGGTGTCTTAATCTACGATTTTGTTTGAAGCAAAAGTGGCCTGTAATCCGAGATTTATCCATAGTTTTCAGCTTTGCGTTTCATGTTTGGGTCCCGGGAGCTGAGAGGCACAGTCCGCGCATGCGCACTGGCGTCCTCATCAACTCGAAACTATGGATAAATCTCGGATTACAGGCCACTTTTGCTTCAAACAAAATCGTAGATTAAGACATCGGGCTTCTATGATTTGAAAAGTGCTAAAGTTTGTGCTATTTGGAGACCGCAAAGTAATGCCCCGAGTACTCAGGCTAACGGATACGCTACAACATAACTTTTACCAAACAGCTCCAAATGACACCAACGTGCTATGGGTGAGTCAAACGACTTGTTTTATTACCGAAAGAAGGCTCAGATTGTAAAATAACGTTACATTTCCTTTAAGGCATTTATTGCCTTGAAAAACTCCCATTATTATAGTCAGTGGGGTTACCTCTCCGCAGATCTGACCTATAACTTGATCTGCTCATCTGTTCTTTGTGTCCGCAGAGATATAGATACATTTAAAACAGTAGAACTTTCCAGATCGCAATAACACATCTCCATGGAGAGAAGCAGGTGCACCTTCTACTGATACTTGGCAGTGACATCAGGCTGGGGGGGGTAAGAGTAAGAGTCTGAAAAGAACAAGAAAAAATACCAAAAGGATTTAAACAGCACATTTTCAGGAGCCTGTGATCAATTCAAGCACTAAATCAACTCTTCCTGGACAAATTGGGTTAACATAAAGCTCAGATTAGTCTAACTGAAGTAGTGCTTTCAGTTAGCTTCACACTCACAGGGAAGATTGATGACATCGGCTGCAAAGTATCAATAGTACGTTAAATTAAGAGTTAATAAGTGTTAAATGTTGCTGCATTGTAGTATACAGCTCTGGAAAAAAAGTAAGAGCCCACTGCATTTTTTTCTGAAATCAGCATCTCTACATGTATTACAGCCATTCCATTCCAGCGTCTGTTGAATTCCAACACAAACACAAAGCTGAGCTACTTCAGTTCTTGCACCAGGAGTGGAATAAAGTCACCCAAGAACAATGTGAAAGACTTGTGGAGAGCATGCCAAGACGCGTGAAAGCTGTGATTAAAAATAAGGGTTATTGCACCAAATATTGATTTCTGTAAACATTAGTATTATGTTGTTTAAAAATGAATTTGATCTTGTTTCTTTGCATTGTTTGAGGTCTGAAAACATGTTGACCACACTGCAAATTTCTCTGATCTGCCCAAGATTTTAAAAAAAATATCAGGTTATTCGTCTTGTTTTTAGATTTATTATCTACTTACTAGTTCTGAGACTGCTTCATTCTAGTCTAGAGGGAGTTTATTTTAAAGATCCCATGACATGGTACTTCTTGATGCTTTTATATGGCACCTTAGTGGTTCCCTAATACTGTAAATGTACTTCTCCTTGAAATCAGGCCTTGGAGCATGATAGAGCCTCTTGGAGCGAGCCCTATTCAGACTGTGGCTCTGTACACTTTATTCTGGGAGTGTTGCTTTAATGCAAATGAGGAGGACAGAGACAGGTCAGTGCAGGCGGGTGGGGGTGTGGCCAAATACGCCACTGTTTCCTGGTTTAGCGCTGTTCCTTGTTCCATGTGTGTATTGGAGGAAGAGTGGAGAAGGGGAGAAGTGATTTGCAAGTCCAGCTCTGTATTTTCCCATGAAAAAAACACTCTTGCGTGTAGGCAAATTTTCACAGAAAATAAAATTAAACCACTGCTGTTTCAGAGGTTCGGAGGCTCGGAGAGACTCTCACGTCTCTCCGGGCAAAAACAAACCGAGCCATCAGATAGCAGCTCGTAGCTTGTTCGCGCAAGGGCCGGTCCAAATTCTCTAGGTGTGAGACAGAGACAGGAGGTGGACATCCAGACAGAGGAGGTGGAAACCTTTCCTAAGTGTGACGTCATAAAAGCTGCTTGTTCAAACTCGCTCGTTTGGGCTGTCTTTTTTTCAAACGCAGAAAATGACCGCAATTGCTCAGTTTACACATTTCGCAACTTTTAGCCATTCAAAAACCTCAGAAAGTGAAAATTTCATGCCATGGGACCTTTAAGATAACTTGTTGAGTAAAATCATCTTGCTGCATGGACAGATAATTTCACTACTTTTAAGTGTTGATATCTTAAAATTTGGCCAAGCTTTTTTGCAGTGCATTTGTCATTTTTTGCAAATATAAATATTTTTATTTGGAATTTGGGGGAAATGTCATCAGTAGTTTATAGACTCAAACACAATTTTTTGCCTTTTGCCCAAACACATACCTATAAGTAGTAAAATCAGAAAAAAACTGATGATCTTGCAGTGGTCTCTTATTTTTTTCCAGATCTATATAACAATTTTACCCTCATTGCCCCATTCGACGTAAACTCGCTCACCGTATTGACATTCACAGCGCCGGTATATCGTGTAGCTCGCATTGTTCTGTAGATGTCATCCTTGCATGTAACTATCCCTATGTGCACAATATAAAAAGAGGCTATTTTCCGCAGCTCATTTACTGTGATGAAAAGGCAGCGGCTTATAGGCCAAGATGGCACTTACCTGAGCGGGATCAAAGTACCTGACAGATGGAGGGGTTTCACTTCTCGGCAGCGATGCATAATTTCCCCGGCTGCGCGAGTCCGACGTGAGAACCAAAAATGACATGCAATCTCACCGTGTTAGCGTGGAGGAAAATAGACTGCGGATTATGTTTGCGGTTGAGGATGGCGATTGAAAAGTTGATAGTGCAGTTGTAGTATGTTGTTTTGACGCGGTTACTGCTTTCATTTTCATTTAGTTTTCTTCTGTGAGGTATTAACTGCTACATTAACACATCACTTTTATTGTTTTGTAAATGTTAAATGTGTAAATATGTTTCTAAGTTCCACTTTTGTTTTTGTCGGCGTGAGTCAAAAGTCACTCCCTCTTCACAGCACGATCACAGTACAAGGCCACAGAGCTCTGGGCCCTGACAGAGTCTGTGTGGAGAGACACAAACTGATATATTTTTAGTTTATTTTGCTAAATTACATAGAGAACCGAGATGCAGACGTCACGAGGGATGGGAATCGATACGATTTTTCCCGATTCCATTATCGATACTGCTTAACGATTCGATCCTTTATCGATTCTCTTATCGATTCTAATTTGGGGAAAAAAGGAGAACGAACTGTTTGATTAGCACCAAGGTTAGTACTAGTCCTGGTCTAGTCCAGGTTTAGTCCTGGTCTAGTCCTGGTCTAGTACTGGTTTAGTCCTGGTCTAGTACTGGTTTAGTCCTGGTCTAGTCCTGGTTTAGTCCTGGTCTAGTCCTGGTCTAGTCCTGGTCTAGTCCTGGTTTAGTCCTGGTCTAGTCCTGGTTTAGTCCTGTTCTAGTCCTGTTCTAGTCCTGGTTTAGTCCTGGTCTAGTCCTGGTCTAGTCCTGGTCTAGTCCTGGTCTAGTCCTGGTTTAGTCCTGTTCTAGTCCTGGTCTAGTCCTGGTTTAGTCCTGGTCTAGTCCTGGTCTAGTCCAGGTTTAGTCCTGGTCTAATCCTGGTCCAGTCCTGGTTTAGTCCTGGTGTAGTCCTGGTCTAGTCCAGGTTTAGTCCAGGTTTAGTCCTGGTCTAATCCTGGTCTAGTCCTGGTTTAGTCGTGGTCTAGTCCTGGTCCAGTCCAGGTTTAGTCCTGGTCTAGTCCTGGTCTAGTCCTGGTCTAGTCCTGTTTTAGTTCTGTTTTAGTCCTGGTTTAGTCCTGTTCTAGTCTTGGTCTAGTCCAGGTTTAGTCCTGGTCTAGTCCTGCTTTAGTTCTGTTTTAGTCCTGGTTTAGTCCTGTTCTAGTCTTGGTCTAGTCCAGGTTTAGTCCAGGTTTAGTCCAGGTTTAGTCCTGGTCTAATCCTGGTCTAGTCCTGCTTTAGTTCTGTTTTAGTCCTGGTTTAGTGCACAGGTTAATGTTGACACAAGCCGCTGCTTTCACCTAATATCTCCATTTGATGCAGAAATAATATAATAATATGACTCACCCTGTGTCACTCTGTTGTTGGAAAATGTGCGTGTCTCCACGTGTATTCGCGTATTCACTTATATCCCCGGACTTTCTGCTGCTAAGTATCCGACCGCACTTTGTACACGAATTCCGGAGAAACTGACCTGTCCCGAATATCTCCCGAACGTGTCACGTGTCCAAGTGGAAGTTAAAAGTCCATTTTCACAAACGTTCTTCTCGTCATGTGAAAATAGTATATAAATTCCGTATCAGTGAAGCGGCGAAGCATGTATTAATCCCACCACTTTTGTGCGTAATTCGTGCTGGCTGGAATCGTTAAGAGAATCGTTAGATAACCTGCTAATCGATTCCGTGGAATTGAAACACACGGAACCGGTTCTGAACAGGAACCGGCTCTCGATTCCTAGACATCACAATGATCATTATCTTCTTTGTCTTCTTCTTTCTTCCTCTTTCTTCTTCTTTACTAATGAATTGAATGAAACTACTGCACATGGCATCGGGTTTGTCAAGTTGCTGTTTGCTTTTGTATAGTTATGGATAAAGTAAAGTACTGTACTGTAGTAAACAGTAAATATCTGTATTTTTTGGAGCTTTTTTAAATATATCTGTACTTTTTTGTACATTTTACAATGGATGCTTTTTACTTTTACTTCACTTCATTTGAGAGCTGTTGTACTTTCTACTCCACTGCATTTTTGAAGTATTTTGCTGAAAAAGCTGAGGGTCTGAAGTTTGAGCAAACAAAATATACAAATAAAAACATGGGAAAAAAAAGATTTGATTTAGCTTTATTAGATCACAAAAACGGTGCAAAATACATTTACTTTTTATTCCTTAAGTCCATGCAGGGTTAGGGTTACACAGGTACTTTAATACTTTTACATGAGTAGATTTTTTTTTCATGTGAAACTTTTACTTAAGTAACAAAATTGAGTACTTGGGCGTGACATCGGCTTTTGGGCTGACAGAATCTTACCGTAACCATAAGGAAGGTTTGAATAGAGCCCTGGAGAGATCGCTAAATAACTCAAAGATGCATGGATGACATTTAAAACCTCTTCAAGCAATGTTATAACATGGTAGAAAGCTCCAAAAAGTCCAAAGTCAAAAGAAAACGGTGAAAAAAGCCGTTAACCAACTCCCCCTACTGGCGACAAAGAGGAGAGAAGCATGTTTAACTGACGAATTAGCAGCAATTGTTAATTTAGTGCAGATAAAATGAGATTAAATGTTCAGTTTAAGACTTGTAGGAACACTTTTTGGTAGTGTTGTCCCGATATTAAAATGTCACTGTATTAGCATAAAGGAAATAAACTGGGGATTGCGTTTGTGGTTGAGTATGACAATTGAAAAGTTGGTTGTGGAGTGGGTTTATAACAGGGGTGCGCAACCTTTATTTTAACCGGGATCTACTTTTGAGGTTGATGGTGTGCCGAGATCTACCAAGGGGGGTCTGAACCTTAGTCCTGGTTCAGACCTGGTTTAGACCTGGTTTAGTCCTGGTTTAGACCTGGTTTAGACCTGGTTTAGTCCTGGTTTAGACCTGGTTTAGTCCACCTGCTCCTGCTCCTGCCGCAGGAGCAGGTGGACTCTATCCAGACACCCAAGAAGTCACCGTCAAGTGATCATCATGGTCATCAGCTGCACCTGAAAACAAGGAAAGGTGAGACATTGTATACTTAAATAATTACAGTTACAACTGTTGATTTGCATGAGTTTGACACCTAAACATTTCCCTTCTTGCAGCCCTAAAAAAACAGAAGAAACCTCGACGGAGGAGAAGAGTCGCTCCAATGCCCACAGAACAGCCCACAGCAGGTAAGACTCACTTTAGCACTGGTTAACATGCACACCGAACATCTGTTTTCTGGAGTTATCAGATTATAGAAATGTCATATAAACAGTTACATCTGATGTGAGTAATTTGATTTATTTGTGATTGTTCCTTGTCAAAAGCTGCAGGTGTGAACAATTAAGCAGAAAACTGATGTGGCAAAGACAAAACTGTAAGATTGAAAGAGTTATTTTAAAATTCACTACACTTTGTCTTCCAAATACAACTCTAGTCTATCCTAAAAAATCATTAACTGCCACGTCACGAGGTGTTTTCGACCAAAAAGCAATATAATTATTGGGCTATCTGATTATACTAGTTATCTTATTTTTACTGGCCATGTAAATGTACTTACTGGTTGTAGATATCTGATTAATATTCAATTTTTAGAAATGTTAAATTACATCAAGGACATTCAAACTGCCCAATCTGGAGTGAGTAATCAGAGTGACCATGATCAGGAAAAAAAAAATCTGATAATTTTGCTGTTTACATTTCATTTTAATAATCGCTCATACTCATACTCTAATCGTTTAATACTCATAATACGACTTATAATACTGTTAACATGACCTTTACATAATCTGTAACTCCAGAATTCAGAACACAGTCATATTAGACCACAATGCATTGCAAGGGTCAGGAAAACAACGGCATACAGTGACAGATGTAACTGGACACAACCGGACTGAATGAAAGCAGGTAAAAGTGCTGGTTTATGGCACTGTAGGTCCTGATTATAAATAAAACACTCTTAAATAAACAGTTTTGGTGTAAAGGTGCTAGTTTTTGTCGCTTACCTTAGCTCCGGCTTTGAAGTTTCTCAAAGCTTTGAAGATTCTCAAAGCTTTGAAGATTCTCAAAGCTTTGATGTCATACACAAAGCCCTTCATTTTTAGTGCTGGTGGCATATACCTCCTACCATACCACTTGAAACTTTACAGTTTACACTTTACAGCTAGCCAAACTCTGAATAGACGAAGACAACCACAAATAGAATATCAGAATAAGAATATATATTTATTCCTATAAATATACACGTACAATCAAAATACACAGTGAAGATGTCTGAGCGCTTCACATTCCCCTCTGGTCACAGTGGGTGTATTGAAGCAGTGACCACAGGCAGCACTCTGCTCTCTAACACGGCTTCTTATAAGATTGAGTCCTTCCTGGGACAGGGCAGATTTGGAACTGTGGCTAAATGTGTTCGACTTCAAGACAAGAAAACTGTCGCCATCAAAATGATTAAGAACGAGAAGGCTAATATTGAAAGTGCCAAATTAGAATATGCTGCTTTCAACATGCTGAAGAAACTTAATGTGGACCAATGCAACATCGTCAAGTGGAACCACATCTTCATGGACAAAGGCTACATCTGTCTAGAATTTGAGCATTTGCAAACAAGTCTGCAAAACTTCATGCAGTCCAGATATCGTAGGCCTCTGTCTGTTTGTGAAATCCGGCCGATCATCCAACAAGTGGCCATTGCTCTGCATCATCTGCAGGGCATGGGGCTGATACATGCTGATCTGAAGTTGGACAACATCATGTTTGTCAATCATCCCACAGAACTGTACAGGATCAAGGTGATTGATTTTGGAATAGCTATGAAACAGTCAAGCGCTCAGGTGGGCACGTATACGCAGACCAGACACTACAGGTCTCCTGAGGTCCTACTGGGTCTCCCTTTGACCACGGCCATTGACGTCTGGTCACTGGGCTGTATTGCTGCCTATCTATACCTCGGCTGCCCACTGTATATTGGTGCAACAGAGTATGACATGCTTCAAGCCATCATGGACACTCAAGGTGCCTTTCCAATGCCCATGCTTCAACAGGGGGTGAAGACCTCCACATATTTCAGGTGGGATAAAAGGTTTTCACGCTGGAGGCTCAAGACCCCTAAGCAGTATCAAAAACATACTAAGCGCATTCCAAAGGACATGAGACTGATAAAACTCAAAACTTTGGACCAGCTGTTTTATACCCAGCCTTTTGGGTTCCAGCAAAGTGTGGATAAAGTGGCAGAAGCAACAGACAGGCAGGTGTTTGTGGATTTGCTGAAAGGCATGCTTCAGCTAGATCCCAATGCCCGGAAAACACCCAGGGATATTCTCCTGCATAAATTCTTCAGCATGAGTCATCTAGAGGCCTTTAAAAGCAGTCAATATGTTCTTTATACAAAGAGCATAATGAGAAGTCATCTCCAATACAATAACCTGGCTGAGCAGCTTACAGACTGCCCTGAACCTACAAAGTCCAAGATGCCAGCTGCGCCCCAGCTTCTCAGTGAGGTCAGGCCACCAAATTCCCATCCCAGTACAATGAATATGGGACAGAAACCTACTGCTACCCATCAATCTTCAGATCTGACAATGCAGGCCCATTCAAAACCGGTCAGCCATAAGAGGATGAGGCAGAACTCTGGAACTTGCACCTCTCCTAGTTCTGAAAAACATCTAAAGAGGTCAAGAATTGATTTTTCTGGACCCAGAACAATCAAAATGAAACATGCTTCCAGCTGTGCTACACAACAGTCTTCAAATTTGACAATGAATCAAGCCAATTCAAGACAGGCTGGACAGAAAAGGACGTGGCAGAACATCCAAACACACAGCTGCAGTCCTGGAGCAGGTAGGAAGAGGGTAAAACCAAATTCCTGTGGACCTTCTACAGTGAAAATAGAACATACTCCCAGCTGTCTTTCCTGTCCAACCTCAAATTTGACAGTGAATCAGGCCAAACCAGTACTGGTTGGTCAGAAGAGGGTGAAACAGAGCTCTCCAACATACACCTCCAGTCCTGAAGTAGGGGATAAGAGGGTTAAACTAAATTCCCCTGGACATTGTACAATTAAAAGGGAAGATAAACCCAACTTTGTTACCCACCATTCTTCATATCTCGTAGCGAAGGAGAGCAGTTCAGAACTGGTGAACCGACAATGGGTGAGGTGGAACTTTCCTGGATTACGCACATTTCGGGCTTCTAAGAAACAAGATCAGAAGAGGGAAAGAGCTGATTCACCTGGACTTAGTACAGTGAAAAGAGAACAGGAGCCCCATCACTCTTCAAATCTGACAATGAAGGCGGACGATTCCAGACTGGTAAACCGAAAGGGGGTGAGTCAGAACTCACGTGGAATGGGAACCTCCAGAAGGTCAAGAATAAATCAGAACAGGGCAGCAGCAATAATAAAACAGGGCAAGAGCTGATTTACCTGGACCAAGCTCCCAGAGATGGCCAAAGAACAGCTTCAATGGGAGGCAACTGCAACATCATACCACAACGAGAGAAGACCAGCATCAAAGTCAAAAGAGAAAACAAAAAGCCCACTGCTGGCAGCCCAGATTATACAGAGGATACAACTACATACAGAGGCAAGAATGTCAGACCCAGGCTACCACAAAACGCAAGGCTCAAGATGGCATCAACACAGACTCACAGAAGAGGCACTGCCATTAAGCCTGTCTGCAGTTCCTCCCTTAAAGTAAATTTTATTGAATTTTATTGTAAATTTTATTTTGACAAGAGTCACTCAAATAATGTGTAATTTTGCAATCACTTTGCAATTTGCATCTGTGATTCACAGAACCATAGTTACATATGTAACCCTCATTATTCTGGTGGTTCTTTGAACCAGCAACTTCATCCACAATAAAGCTATACTGCATTTGACTTTTTTCGATTGGTGTGCTTGTGTAAAGTATACAATAATTTCTGTCTCTATATAGATTTGAAAAGTCCAGTATGAAATAATAGATGTTTATATTCTCACAGTCAAAAGATAAAGAATATTATGCTGGTCCAATTCACATTTCTGCATGCTATACAATACTGATACTAATCACCCAGGTTTCATGAGAATTTGACTTTTTTTATGTATATTATCTCTAGATGTAGCATGTGTAGTGTGAGCTCATTTGGATCAAAAACCTAGGACTAAATAGGTTTTATATAAACATTTGTCAAAGGGGCGACAGAAGTGCCAATCCAATATGGCCGACTTCTAGTTTGATATAGAGTATTGTTCCAGTTATTACATCTTTACATACAACTCTGCAGCGTAAATATTCATGAGTTTGCTCACAGCTGATAGGCAGAAAAAGAAAACAAAAGAGCGCTAATCGTCACGTGAATGGCCAGTTGCTCCAGCGTGAGTAATTATGGTAATTTAAACACACCTCGATTCTTTCTGAAAAACAAGCCAATTTCACAGACAAAATGTATGTAAGAAAAAAAAAAAAGGTTCTAACATGATTTTCTCATGTTCACCAATCCAGAGTTGTGCCGGGATTAGCCGTGGCGCGTCACGTTTGCTCTTACGTGTTTTTTTTTTTTTAGGTTCCTCTGGCTCACCAAAAAGAAAGAACTGCTTCCAACGGATTCTCTCTTGGTTGAGACGTGCCAACTGTTTCAGCTGTGACACTGTGGACTAAGTATACTTTATACAAGCCACAAGCGGGGTTGAGGGTGAAAGGGGGTATCATGGGTGGAGGGGTGTTATGGGGTGCTGTGTAGTGGGCCTGGGGGAGGAAGGGGCGGTGGTTAGTGTTAGATCAGGTCAGCTGACGAAGCCTCTCGGATGAGCGGCGAAACGTTTTCGACCAAACAAACTTTGTCCAGTTGACAAATTGAATTTCTCCTTTTATCTTAGATCAGATATGTTCATTTTGTCTTTTATGTACTTTAACTTCTTGGGTTCTTTTTAAAGACAATACCGTAACGTGTATTTACCTTTAAAAAGACCCAAGAAGTTAAAGGTTAGGGTTAGAGTTAGGGTTGGGGGTCACTTGGTCACTTTGTTGAATCCCCCTGGTGGTTAATACAAAAATACAATAGCGGGAGTGCTATTTAGGCCTGTGTTAGGAGACATAGATGTAAATAATGTGTTAAACCCCTGGTGAGTGAAAAATATAGTGGGAAGGATGGAAAAAACAGCAGCAAAGAGAGGACCCTAAGCAAACTGCATCCTGGATAATTAGCACCAGTTATATAGTCACTGTATACAGAGATATCTCGAAAAACACGTGGGAAGGTATGTGTTCTGTGTTCTGACTGTTAGATGTTTATTGTGAAAATGCCGCCTGTCCGTCCAGGGAGTGGATCCCTCTTTCTGTGGTTCTCCCTGAGGTTTCTCACATGAGTTTTTCCTCACCCTGAAGGAGGGTCTAAGGACAGGGGATGTAGCACTGTAAATGATGATGAATAACTACTTAATTGATATCTAAGTAGTTAAGCCTTAATTAACTCCAATAAACCACAGATTGTGTTTGTTCATGCATTATTAAGGCTAATAGAGTTTTATGTGTAGTGTATTATAGTCATCCATTTTCGATCGGAGCGAGGGCCTTCATCGCTGCGACCTTTAATTTTAATACATTTTTTATTCTGCAAAGCACTTTGAATTACTTTGTGAACGAATTGCGCTATACAAATAAACTTGCCTTGCCTAATGCAGAATGGCCTTGGGTCTACTCGATAATAGAAATGATCAGGTTCCATATTTGGGAATTAACCTTTCCGATAACACTTTTATAACTTTGCCCTGAAATATTAGAGAGGTAAATTCACAAAAATGTCTATTATTGAGTAGACCCAAGTACATTATGTATTACAACAAAGGCCGGCATCTCTATTAAATAATATTGGCCTATAGAATTCTGTGATGTCATCTGAAACCCAGAAATATGGCCATGTCTCATGTGAAAGCTCCAGAATTCCCTCTCGGAGCTGCAGAGGCTGCACTAGCACTGAGTCAGGATTGGCTGCAGGTGTTGGGGTTTAGGTAGTGACCGTTCAGATCAGAGAAAGATGTTCAAGGTGTAAACACACTGGATTTCAGCATTGAAACTGGCAACCGAAATGAGACTCACGTGAGGCTCTGACTGAATAATCATCTTGAGAAGCAAAACACCAAATTATAACACAAACAACTTGGCTTAATTAAGAATAAATCAGAATTATCAGTAAAAAGTAATTGATTTGAACATAATTACCTTGTATCTGAGTACACACACAGGTCATGTCTTTGGAATTTAAAACCAAAACCCTGAATCAAACACAATAAAGTATTTGTTCATTATGACTTCACTGTGCTTTTCCACATTAATTTCAGAACTTACACATCTCCTAAAAAGCTTCCATATTAACAAGTTAAGTACATATACCTAACATTTATACTTATGTACTTGCCTGGAAGAATCCATGACTCATCGCTGTACCAGCGGCGAGTCTGGTAATGCTTGGTCCAGAATGCGCTGCCGTTGAGCGTAGACAGACAGCTAAGTGAACCAATCAGAGAACAGTTAACGGACAGCGACGTGAACCAATCAAACAAAATAAAAGAAAGAAAAGAAAGGCCTCTAGAGCTCTCAGCTGCTGTGGTTTTAAGGAATCGATGTGTTTTAGGTCATTTAAGACCAATTTTACAGCTGAATGGAAGGGACGTTCAGTTCTCCGATGCGCCATCTTGATTCAAAACTGAGGAGGAACTTCCGCTGCCTAAGAGTGACGTTGCGGGCAAAGGCGGGTGCACTGACGTCACCATCTTTGAACGAATCAGAATCGCGGAGTCCGTTGTTACCCGGGGGAGCGAGGGTGGAGCGAGGGTGTCCAAATGGTATCTCGCTGTATAGCAAATACAGAGAGATATCATTTGGCTGGCCAGGTAACTTATGTACAGTATTTTACTACTTTGTTACGTTCCACCACTGAACCCAAAGACCAGGTTTTGAACTATAGAATCTTTGGAGTCCCGAGCTTAAGGACTGATCAACAGTTCTTAGATCAATAAAGGACACTCCACACAGAAAAAAGCAAAGTATCTGACAAAGCCTCTTACTCTTACTCACTTCATTTGTTTATCGAATGTGTATTTTACTCAGTTAATTGGCCCAGCAGAGCACTTCTTTTACATATCAATACATGGACTGCACATTTGAAACCAATATTACTTTGAGTGAATGCGCCGCACTCGAGCGTAACACATAACAGCAATCTGAATGGGCCAAATGAGCCGCGCAATTATAAACAAATAATAGCACAGTGACAAGGGAAATGTGCAAAATATGAATGATGAAAGGCTAAGAAATAACAAAGGAAAAAAAGGAGGAGAGAAGGAAAATGCCCGACTGGAGTTTGTGGTAATTATTGCACTTTCAGAGAGAGGATGAATGGCGAAATGAATTAAAGATTTGGGGATTATCAAAAGTCTCACAAAATGATCAATAATGGGGGGTAAGAGGTGGGTCAGAAAGATTTCTTTGGCTGATATGTGTGGTTGGGAACATGTATGGCAATGATATACAGGTCTGCTTCATCTGTGAGAGGGAATGTCCCCATGTTTTTCTCTAAACCCACCAGGAAGTAAATAAAGTTATTGCTTTGTGGATCAAATCCTTTTTTGACTTTAGGTGATACACTCACTACCTTATAACAAGAAAGAAGACACTGCTGTGATCTTGTTGTTTCCTCAGGCAAGACACTTCAACCACCTTTGTGCTAGTGAGTACGTTTTCAAAGTTTAAAGTTCAAAGTCAGCTTTATTGTCAAAAACCTTATGTACAGGTTGCACACACAGGATTTGAAATTGCAGCGCCCCCTAGGTCCACAGTGAACATAAAACATCTGATAAACAAGACAATAAACACCATGACTAAGGTCGTTTTCACACCAGGAAAGTCTGATAGTTCACTTGCTTTGGTCCAGACCAAATTTTTATTTTTTATTTTTTTATTTTGGTGCGGTTCGCTTTCACACTGCAGTTTTTCCCCAAGCGAACTAACATCTATAAACAAAAGCACGTGTGCTGAGGTCGCTCAGTCATTGGACAGAAATGAGCCATGTTCAAACGTGGAAGGAGGAGAGTCATGGCGTTACGTGCTGTTTTCAATCTAGCCTTAGCGATATGGTTTGCACAGTTTTTACAGTTCGCACAAATGTTTGAGCAGCATCGTGAGGTTTACACTGTTGTACAATCAATTTCCAAATGACGAAGACTTAGGGCAAGACGACTACGGAGAACAGCGCTCATGTGCGCACATCAAGTTCTGACTCTTGCTCTTCACACAAAACGTAAGTAAGCCTCGTAAGTTTCGTTTAGTTTCGGAAGTCTCGGTTTCCCATAATGCTCGACATGCGACGGGAGCTCGTTAAGTACAAAAAGCCAACTTGTGTTGGATCAAGTCCGGTCTGCATTCTCACCTCAAACGAACCGCACAAGAATTCGAATGGAACCGTGCCGAGACCGAGCTTTTTAGGTCTCGGTTCGCTTGTTTGCTCCGGATCGAGACTTGTTTTTTATTCACTCCAGCCCAAAAGGTCTGAATCAAAGAAGCAAATGAACTTTGGTTCGTTTTAAATGAACCAAACAAGGCAGGTGTGAAAATGACCTAAAACATCACATATACCCGTAGCAAAAGTACAGTAAACTTGTATATGATACAAATAGGTAAAACAAAGTGCAGTGTAATAAAGCTCAAATGGTGTCATTTAAGAGTCATTTAAGCAGCAGTGTCATTTAAGAGTCATTTAAGCAGCAGTGTCATTGGGGGAGGGAGGGCAGGGAGAGAGTTCAGCATCCTGACTGCTTGGTGGGTGAAGCTGTCTTTCAGTCTGCTGGTCTTGGCCCTGAGGCTCCTCAGTCTCCTTCATGATGGCAGCAGACTGAAGAGGCAGGTGGATGGGTGGTGGGATCACCCAGAGGGCTTTGCGGGTGAGGCGGGTGCGGTAGATGTCCTGCAGGGAGGGGAGAGAGACACCCACGATTCTCTTAGCTTTTTCCGGCAGGACACGGTACTGGTCAAACTAGCAGTTGGTACAGAACTTCAGACATTTTATTGCCATTAAGTTCCAAGGCAGTTGTGACTATGACGGTTACCACAACCAGTTGTAGAGCGTGAATGTTGACATTTTGCAACACAATGTAAAACATATTTGAACCTTGTCCTGAATGAGCACCTGACAATATATTGAATCTGAATCTGTATCAACATCAAACAATACCTGGAACTAATATATCGCCCATCCCTATTATCGTTATCTACAGTGGTAAACCCTTGGATCACTGTCCTATGTCAATGATGACAATGAATTTATATACAGTGAACCCTCGCTGTATCGCGGTTCACTCTTCGCGGCCTCGCTGTTTCGCGGATTTTTTTTTCCAATTTTTTTTTTTTTTTTTTTTCAATTTTTTTTATAGTGTAACTTTTTTTTTTACAGTGTAACATTCTGTCCTGCGCCCTGATTAGCTAAGAGACTAGACCAGGACTAAACCAGGTCTAAAGCAGGTCTAAACCAGGACTAAACCAGGTCTAAACCAGGACTAAACCAGGTCTAGACCAGGGATGGTAGGGACAGAGTCTCTGATTTCCTTCACGAGAGCGCCTGGGTGACAGGAGGTGTGGCCTTTGTTTACTTGCACGAGCCATGGAAGAGAGTGCGAGCCGGACCATGGAAGAGCCAAGAATCAACATGGAGCGTCCGGGGGAGCCGCAGCGGGGAGAGGACACTCGCGCGCACAGAGGAGACAGTGGCTCTTCCCCGTGAGAGGACGAGAGGACGAACCCAATACTCCACAATACTCCACAGGCGACGCATTGATAGCGGACTGATTTTGGAGCCGGGGTGAAATGCAACCAACTCTTGTGAGCGCAGGTTGGTCTTACCTGGTCTTGTGGTGCTCAGAGGCGTCTGTTAGCAGTTCGGCACTGTTAGCAGTGGCTTGAGTCTTGCCCAAAATGATATCCAGGTCGCTTTCCACTCGACTTTCGCACATGGCATGGATATGTGGTACCAAAACAAACGCACGTGTCCGCGCGCACGTGCCCGCGCGCACGTGCCCGCGTGTCACGTGCCCCCGCCCCACTATTAATATATTTTAATGAAAATCTACAAAAGTTTGAGTGTTTAAACAAGAGAAAAATGTGAGAAAATGTTAATACCAGTCTCAGAAA
The DNA here is from genome assembly GCA_036785185.1 of Paratrypauchen microcephalus. NCBI lineage: Eukaryota > Metazoa > Chordata > Actinopteri > Gobiiformes > Gobiidae > Paratrypauchen > Paratrypauchen microcephalus. The sequence goes on from JAVJIX010000143.1 coordinate 1,530,413, forward strand.
GGTGTATAATGTGTCTGGTGAAGCGTTTTCAGCCTTAAAACATGTAGAATAATTGTAAAATATAAAATTGTCCTACTTCGCGGATTTCACTTATTGCGGGCTATTTCTGGAACCTAACCCCCGCGATAAACGAGGGTTCACTGTAGTACCTTTAAAGATGAGTTAAAAGTAACAATACACACAATGATATAAGACATATAGTCCACATACATGGTGAACTTTGCATCTCTAACAAGCGTTCAAGCGTTGAAAAGTCTATGTCTTGTAGCGACAGAGCAACAACAGCCACCTCCCTAGTTAGCACTCCCCTCCAACCATAGGGGCGAGAGAAGAGGCAGAAGACCCACATAGTTAGTGTTGTCGGCAGGATGAACTTTTGCCCAGTGGCTGTCAGTACCGCGGAGGACAAGCGGATCAGCGTTTGTGCGTGTGTCTGTGTGGTTGTTGTCAAAGTGCGTATGATCGTGTGTGCGTGTGCGTTGGTTCCTTTGACAGCGAGGAGTCTGTAATTGCTTTGGTGAGAGCTGGCTTCACATCTCCGGCACGGTGACAAAAGAGCAGAGGAGAAGGAGAGGCAAAGGTACAGGGAAGGCAGAAGGACACAGCAGGGTACGCTAACAGTGGTTTATCCTTACAGAGATCAAGGGTGTTGATGAAGTAGCTTCCATTAAAAGGTTCCGTACAGTTTGGAGGACAGGATTTGGAGAGTGTTTGTTGTTTTCAGGGTTTAACATGGAGGCACTGTGACATTGCGAAGTCATGTTACAATTGTCTGAAATACCACATGCTTCAGTTACTACCTGTAATGATTTAAGCAATATGCAATAAATAGGTATGCTACAATTTAGATAGGCCTAGATAGAGGCTAGTTGCTTTGATTTGAGCCTATAACTTTGATATACACTATGTTTGCCTGTTGTTGCAGACTGTGGCTAGCCAGAGTCACGTAGCACTGAATGTTCTGTTACAAATGGAAATCACCATGATAAAGTCCCGGAGCAGGTTTGCAAAATGCACGGTCTGTTCTCCCGTGTTGTTCTAAATAACCAAAACACTTATACACTTTCCAAAAATACGAGTTCTGCTGCTTTAATAAATATCTCTGTAGGCCTATATTCCCACTGCAGAAAGAGTCTTATTGTAGGGATGTAATAATAAACAAAATATTGTGATATTGTATCATCAAAAGTCTTATAATCATTTCGTGGGCCATCACAGTATATCAAAATTACAACTCTTTTTGCTTAAATTCATTCAGGTTGCAGAAGTAGTTGTCTGAGCAGGGAGGCCCGGACTTTCCTTTCCACGCACACTTCCTCCAGTTAGTCACTATAAATCAGAGCAACGCAAAGTCAGGAATCTCGTTTTAAGTTAGCCTTTAGCTCAGATTTCAGTTGTTGATTTTAAACATTACAGTAGGTTACATCAGGAGGATCTAAACTCTATTCACAAATGGACACCACTTATTGAAATACAAATGAACTGGAAGGTTGGTGCTCCACACAGTGAGTCATCCAGGTGCTTTTAGCATAGCTTATAAGCAGTGCAATGTACTTGGATGGAATTACTTAAATGTGCTGTAAAAAGTACTATTTGGGCCAATTTAGTCGGTGGTCTGAGTCTTTGACCTTATATAAATGCGGCTTATGGACTAGTCAACCTTCTTGATTATCCATCGATCCATTTTCTTTCGCTTTATCCGAGGCCAGGTCGCGGAAGTAGTAGTCTGAGCAGGGAGGCCCGGAGTAATATTCCCTTTCCACGCACACTTCCTCCAGCTCTTGTCGAGGCATTCCCAGGTCAGTCCGGAGACATAGTACCTTCTGCGTGTCCTGAGTTTTCTCCGGGGCCTCCTGTTGGTGGGACATGCCCGAGCAGGAGGCATCCGGAACAGATGCCCGAGCCACCACTGGCGCCCAGCCACTTGGCAGAGGAAACTCATTTCACCCGCCATCTTGTCCTTTCTTGATTATCACAATTTGCTATTTTTGAGAGCTCACACTACTATAACACCTTTGGAAAAAATACAAGGGATTGTCTCCAGAATTCCCAAAGGTTTCCAAACTAGTTGTGTCTGTTTTTCCTCTGTCTGTGACTTAAGCCAACTAAGAGTATAATGTATTGTATGATAATGGTACATCAATATGACCTTTTGATGCAAGTATCGGTATCTTACGTTCAATCCAATCTAACAAGTTCCCTAGAGAAATCAGAGCAGCTCTTGCAGGAGTGACGTTAAAAATGTCTGCGCACATATCCTGGTACTGATATTAGCGTTCTATTCCGTTCATTTTAATCAGACAACAAACTAATAACATTTACTTTGACGTTTATATGTTTATTACATTTGGCAAAGAATAATACCGGCCAATATCTTTCAGTTCCAATTTGTATTTCTAAGTACGCAGGATGTCTGGTGCTTGATTAAATAAAACAAATCCTGTCAAACTGTTGTGACCTGTAATATTTTGGTGCCTTAGCCTATTGTTCAGCGTAATATTAAATTTAAGAAATGCTTTTTTATGTGGTTGTTAGCGTCTATGCTAGGTTTAGAGCTAATATTCTACACAAAGAAGTGCTGCATTTGATAATTCAAATGAGGCTCTAATGTTAGTGTGGTTGAGTGATGGTCAGTTGTATTGATGATAGTCTCCTGAAAAAGTGAAGTTTAAATCCATTTTATGTTTTTTTCTTGAGTTTTTCAGACAATCTTAACACTTTCTTGGGATGGCTAATGTGTGCATTGGTAACTATGAATGTGTGCCATGGTAACTACTGCATATTCCGCTATAGATTTTTTATTTTTTTCAAATATACAATGTAATAAACAATGGTAAAAACAATAACAATGCTTGAGGCTTAAGAGTTCATATTCATAGGGATATATGTGCAATTTCTGCATTATGCATTATACAAATATATAGAAATTATCAATATATTTACAATTTATAATTCAAATTCCATACAAATTACTTTTGTTTTCATGGCTTTTGGATTTGTGCACTACTTTAGAGCAGGGGTGTGTTTCCTCCAGCGAGAGTGGTACAAGTAGGCGCTCACAAACGTACACAAACGTTTTTCTCGTCATGCGAAAATAGTATATGAACTCCATATCAGTGAAGCGGCGAAGCACGTAGCAATTCCACCACTCTTGGCTGCGACTCCGCACCCACACGTTCATTTCTACGAACGTTGCTGCCACTGTCCCACTAAACGGCGTGACCAAAAATCTTGTCCTTCTCTTTCTCCGTCTCCTCCTTAAAACAAATAAGCTGTACATGTTTTGGCTCCGGAACGACAGCAACTTTAGGCGACTTACGTGAATGCAATTTCCCCATTGTGGGACAAATAAAGGATTATTTTATCTTATCTTATCTTAAACATTGAGCACGCTTGCTGCGCATGACGTCGTGTCCTCCAAGGCACATGCGGGACATTTGGGACACGCATGGGGAGTTTAAAGTTCACACTGGAGATCACATACAAGTCGTATTTAATTGGAAATGTGAACAACCTTGCAAAAAAAATCGGATTTCACAAAAAAATCTGAATTGAGCATTAAGCCCTGCAGTCTGAACGTAGCCATACGCGATCGACTGACACTCTGCCTGCGATCGACTGGTAGACCATGATCGACTGGTTGGGCACCCCTGCCTTAGAGAGTTTATATAGGAGGACAAGAGGGACTGAAATACGACAAATTTGGGTTTCTGGGTAGAAAACTTACAGCAATGGATATGAAATTTTGATAGGATGAGGAGCAAGTTCAACACATATTTATTTATTTTATTTTTTTTTGCAGAAATACCTTGCAAAGTATCAATACAAACAAACAATAGTTGGACTGTTGAGATGTGCTGTCTTTGCGTCTTTAAATCCAGTCTCCTCTCTATCATCTAGGCCAGCGAAAAACGGACACCTCTTACTCTTTCCACCACATTTTACCCACTCTTCTGAACAATTTTCACTTTTTTTTTAAACTTTCTCTCCTCCTTTACCTCTCCATCAACACCACCGTCGACCGGATTGGGAGACAGGGCCGGGATTGGACAAGCTGGTCCTCTGACAGCGTGGTTATGGGGTCTATCAGGGAGAATATCTGCTGGAGAAAGAGATGGAGGAGGAGGAGGTGTAAAATGGAGATGAGAGAGAGATGAAAACCAGTGGAGACTAGCTTATATGTCACTGTCTATGGCGTGGAGCTACTCATTTATAAACATGATCTGTACTGTCAGATGGAGATAAGTGCTCATGGATCATACTCGCTGGTATTTTCAATATTTTTTTCTGACATTGTGGGTGGTGTTGATTTTCTAGTCATACTTAGGGTTCTCAAAAGTACTGAAAATCTGATACCAATCGATACTAGAACTAGTATTGAAACTAGATCAAGTATAGATACTGAAAAGTCCCATTCATAGGACAGAAATAAACCTTTCCTGAATAGTTTTAAAATGACCTTGAGCTGAATCAGAACAAGTATAAGAGTACATAGACTAGTATACACCCATGGACCACTGTAGAACCAACCTGGACCACTGAGGGAGTACACAGATATAAGACCACATGGGAATATAAAGAAAGTACTGCGATTTAATGTTGAAAATCTCATTTTGTTGTCTAAAGAAAGTTTTTTGTTCATTGTGATACCAGAATGGAACAAAAAGTAAAAAGTAAGAGGGTCCTGGGTACGATTTATCAGTGTTGGGAGTAACTCGTTACAAAAGTAATTAATTACTGTAATGCATTACTTTTTGGTGTAACGCAGTAATGTAACGCATTACAGGGAAGAAAATCGGTAATATATTACTCGTTACAATGCCAGTAATGCACATTACAATGCATTTTTAACCTGCTTTGTTTTTGTGGGTTTTGCGTTTTCTTCATACAAAGTTCGCGGATCACTGCGAGATCAGCTACTGAATCTGATAAGTCCGCGCAGAACATTACATTTCATACAAAGTTCCGCGAGATCAGCTAGTGATATAAAAGTCCGCGCAGACCATTCCATTTCCTTTTACTTCGTGTCGAACTGGCAGACTGACAAAGGATGACAGAACCAGAAGAATCGGATAGTGCTAGCTCCTTTTCAAGATGGGCATACGCCCACTACTTTCACAGTCCAAGAACATTTTAGTTAAATGCACACTGTGTGTGAATCCCAAACCTCTTTCCACGTCGAAATGCAGTACAAGCAATTTGACGAAGCACTTGCAGAGGTGCCATAGCACCACGAAATTAGTCAGGAAAGGAGGGGATGGGACAGGGAACAATACAACCCCAACAAAGCAGCCGAAACTGATGTTGACCCGACCAGAGAGATTTGCACTGTAGATTGCCACATCCTTATTTCCAGTCATTTTGGCGAGAGTAACTAAAGTAATGCAAAAGTAGTGTAATGCCTTACTTTTTATTTAGAGTAATATTGTAATGTAAGGCATTACTTTAAAGTGACATTAATAAGTAATAAGTAGTGCATTACAGTTTTTGAGTAACTTGTCCAACACTGCGATTTATAGACGGCATGGTGTCTTTCTGGAGTTTGCGTGTTCTCCCTGTGTCTGGTTGGTTTCTGTTGGTTTCTGTTGGTCACCCCAAAACATGCATAATAGGATAAAATCCAGACCAATCCTTCCTTGAACAGAAATGGAGGTCTCGGACATAATTTGTCTCCCATGTATAACTCTATCCTCAAACCTAAATCAAAACAAACAAAGAAAACAATAGGGCAGCAGGTCAGGTCCAGAGGTGTGAAAACACCCATTATGGCCCTGAATGGTTCTGGTAACAAGACCCACACTCCACTCCCACCGCATAATTAATAGGCTTACTTAACTAACAGAAACTGAAAACAAATAGGTGTGATAGTTTTATAGTACTTTCATTGTAGTTAGCTCCTCCCTGCATATAGTTGTGTCCACCAGCACTTGAGCCAGAACTGAAGAAGCAGTTTGGAAGAGCTGCAAAACGTATCTGACCAAATAAACTTTTGTCCAGTTGACAAATTGAATTTCTCCTTTTGCCTTCCAGACCAAAAGTTAAACATCTAGAGATGCCTTACTGGGTTCTGTTCCCCCACTACTTCTGGCAAGGATGGGTTAAATGCAACAAATTTCCATACCTGGAGTTGTGTTTCTTTTCATTCACACATGTTTTACACACATGTTTTACACACAGCCCTTGCATATTTAGGCTGAGTTCTTCTCTCAAACAGAAAACACTTTGTTCCACCATGTGATGTCATGTGGAGATATAGAAAGTGCTACATTGTCTTTTTAAACTCCACACACCTTCACTGAAATCATTCGAATGATTTCAGTCCTGGAATTACCGATCTCTGCTTAACAAAAGGTAAAAATGTAGCTGTTAACTTAAACTACCGCTACACACCTTGACATCACTAGGTGGAACAGAGCATGTAGACAAATATAAAGGGTTACTCAAAACTTGTGAATGAAACAAAACAGAGCTCCATGTTTTTGACATTCTAACATGGCTTAAAGCTCACAAGAACTCATTTTATTTACTATAGGATTGTTAAAACTTGGTATCCAAAAGATGTACCACAATTCTAACCACTTTTCCCCTTGTGGATCAATAAAGTTTGTCTGAGTCTAAGTATAATTTGCAATATTCCTCAAAAACTACAATTCTACACTTCTCTAGACTTTACCCTACATTATTACCGGCATAAATCAAGGGTGGAAGGTAATGCTACTCACACTAGCCCATGCTAACAGTTCAGCTCAGACTAGACGGTGTGCACATTAACCTCCGCTATCTGAAATGAGCCATGAGACTGGGTGGTTCAAGCAGCTTTGCACCGGCTAATGCGCGCACACCAGCTAGCTTTGATGTTCTTAGCAAAGGAAAAGGAGCTGACGCGGCGAGTTTGTTTGGGGGCGGAAACTTTGTTGTTGACTGTCATGTAACTGAATCAGCATGCACTAAGCTAACAGAGGGGCCGATGCTAGCGAAGAGCAGAGCCAAGGGGTGGGTAAACATGGGCTCCGGGAGAAGAAAGGAGGACTTACGGAGGAGTTACAGATGTGGTAAGCTTCTTGAGTCAAAATGCCAACCAGACCATGAACCGATCAGCCAAGAATGACAAACAACATTACAACATAGATCAGAAAATAGAGTAATATGGGCCCTTTAAAAGTAAATAAAATGCTACTAATCATGTTGAGAGCTAACCCCGTTAGGCAGACTTTATGAAAACAAGAACATTTTAAATAAAGGCCATAGACAATTTTAAATAAAGGGCATAACTAGCCTGCTAGCTGCTGCATTCCAAATAGGAAGTGAGCATGGACGCGCTTCCGGCTCCATCAACTCCAACTGACTTTACATTGAAAAAACTTCGCCCGTCTCTCTGTAAGCTGCTGTAAATGTTCGTATGAACCCAGTCTACATGATCCTGGTGTTTTTATTTTGCTATTTAGTCCGTAAATCAAGATAAGAACATCAACAACAGACAAATCAGATGCCTTCTTTGGCCAAGGTCACTCCTGCTAACGTTAGCACCAGAGAGGCCGAGGTGCTTTAGGCGAGTTAAAAGAATCATGTGGTCTACTGTGTCAAAGGCAGCGCTCAGATCTAGCAGAACCAACACAGTCACCTTTTGAGAATCACAATTTATTCTAAAGTCATTTAAAATCTTTGCCAAGGCAGTCTCGGTGCTGTGGTTCACCCTAAAACCAGAGAGAAATTTTTCCAAAATGTTGTGATCCTCTATATATCATTTAATTGGATAGAGACAAGTTTCTCTAGAATTTTGCTTAAAAATGGTAAGTTAGACACTGGTCGGTAGTTGTTAAAATCGTTAAAATCTAAATTGCTCTTCTTCAGCAGGGGCCTCACCACCGCCGCTTTGAAGGCAGCGGGAAAGACCCCTGTCTGAAGAGAGCAATTCATCATGACCAAAAGTTCATCCCTAAAAGATCCATAAAATGACTTAAAAAATGGAGTGGGGATTGGGCCTAAGAGACATGTGGTGGGCCTCACTGAGGAGAAGACCTTGTCAAGCATCTCAGCATTAACCAAGGCAAAACTCGCAGATAGAGTCAGTGGGTGTCAAGTAAAACGCGTTAGAATCAGGGTTTAGAATGTTTTCAATGGTTGAGAAAAGAACTTTTGTATTATTTTTGTGGTTCGTAATTATTGTGGAGAAGTAACGATTTCTTGCATTCCTTGTAGCATTGTTATGTGACCGTTGCTGATTGATGAATCATTGGTGGTTTATAGTCGTTTTGTTTTTTCTCCATCTGCGTTCTGCTTTCCTGCACTCTCTCTTGGATTTTCTCAAGTCTTCATTCATCCATAGAGCCTTTGATTTGGTTTTAATGCTTTTGGTTTTGAGGGGAGCAACCAGATCCAAGGCTGACCGCAGTCTACTGTTGAAATCGTCAGTAATGAAATCACAGGAGGCAGGTATTGAGGGATTTTTCTCTATCACCTCGATAAAATTTGCTGCCACTTCAGGGGTCAAATGGCGCTTCCTCACAGTTCTCACAGAGGTCTCCTGCTGTATAAAACCAGTGATATCAAAAAACACACAGTAGTGGTCAGACACGGCCAGGTCAGCAACAGAGGACACACTAGTGGTCAGGCCGTAAGTAATGACCAAATCCAGAGTGTGCCCCCTGTTGTGAGTCGGTTGCGTGACGTGTTGAGTAAAATCCATATAATTAAGAACATTCCAAAATTCATTTGCAATAGGGTCTGAAAGGTTATCTATGTGCCAGGTAAAATCAACGGTTATAATAATCAAATTACATGAATTGTGTTTTTGACATTGTACAACACTTTGGCCAGTTTTCACTGTTTTTAAATGTGCTATATAAATAAAATTTACTTACTTACTTTACTTACTTATATCTGTGTACTCTCAGTGGTCCAGGTAGGTTTGTCTTGGTCCATGGGTGTATACTAGACTATGTGCTCTAATACTTGTTCTAAAGATCATTCTACAGCTATTCAGGAAAGGTAAGTTTTTGTCCTGTGAATGTGACCTTTTTAGTATCTGCTCAAATGAGTATCCAGTTTCGATACTAGTTTTAATATCGAAACATAATAGTATTTGGCTCAACTATGGACAAAATCAGGTAAAGTAGAGCCACTACTGCATTTTCCTGAATTTTCCATGCTGATTCTTCTTTTTCATGGGGCAAAAGTGCGATTTACGTCAAAGATTGTTTTCAGAGTTGATTCGTATCACTGTTTAGCCATTATCCTGCAAGATAAATCCTCGGATGTATAGTAGAGGACAATGCACTTAAACAGGCTCAGAGCAAAGCCACTTCTAATGTATTTTCTCATGTCATTTCAGAGATAGATTGGAAAAGGTCCTCGGCGGTATTACATCTCTCTTATCTAGATCAGAAGTACTTGCAATTATTGATAACCCGTCTCAGGCCCACTGCATTAAGCACTAGTTTGTCACTGAGATCGAGCCTGTACCGACACACGGTCATTTTTTCTGAGTGTGTACTACAACTGCATTTCTGTGAAGTCTCCGGGTATGTGATCATGACTTTTTTTTTTTTTTTGGTTAATGGTTAAATTTTTTAGTTACCAACAAGGCATGCTGTTGTTGTGTCCTTGGGCAATAGCAGAAAGACAATTCAAACAAATACTAATGCAGTGAAAGTACAAATGGTGACACAGGGCAGTAATATCCAAAATTTCATATCAGCAACAACATGTCAACATAATATAGTACTGACATACAACTCTGGAAAGAAATAAGAGACCACTGCAAAATGATCAGTTTTTCTGATTTTACTACTTATAGGTATGTGTTTGGGCAAAAGGAACATTTTAGTTTGAGTCTATAAACTACTGACAACATTTCCCCCAAATTCCAAATAAAAATATTATTGTTTAGAGCATTTATTTGCAGAAAATGACAAATGGTCAAAATAACAAAAAAGATAAGTTTTCTGACCTCAAACAATGCAAAGAAACAAGATCAAATTCATTTTAAAACAACATAATACTAATGTTTACACTTAAAGGGATATGCCACCCCCAGGTCAAATTTGGGCATCTCCCCACAGTCCAGAGACTAAAATAAGTGGTGGAAAGCGTTTTCCTGCTTTTTCAGTGCGGAAGAACATGGCCGAATCACGCAACACGCTGCCAGGGGAATCCCAGTTACGCACCGAGAAGGGAGTTCCCCTGTTGCACAACGTGGTGCGTGATTCGGCTTTATTCTTCCGCAGTGGAAAATAGTTCCCACCCAAAATGACCAAGGCAAGCTCTCCGTGTTGATTGCACATTTATTTGCACTCGATATGAATGCGCACTACACAGAAAGTAATTGGGAAACGCATCGAGCAAATTAATTCCTTTTGGCCGAAATCTTTCTCTGGCGACGTTAGACTCCAGTCTAAGGCGGAGTAGCTGCAGATACCGCGGCGGTCAGTGGCGACAGACTCGGACAATGGCTGGGTGAGCAGGAAAACGCTTTCCATCACTTATTTTAGTCTCTGGACTGTGGGGAGATGCCCAACTTTGACCTGGGGGTGGCATATCCCTTTAAGAAGAGTTCAGAAATCAATATTTGGTGCAGTAACCCTTATTTTTAATCACAGCTTTCATACGTCTTGGCATGCTCTCCACAAGTCTTTCACTTTGTTCTTGGGTGACTTTATTCCACTCCTGGTGCAAGAACTGAAGTAGCTCAGCTTTGTGTTTGTGTTGGAATTCAACAGACGCTGGAATGGAATGGCTGTAATACATGTAGAGATGCTGATTTCAGGAAAAAATGCAGTGGTCTCTTATTTTTTTCCAGCGCTGTATGTACATATATTTCTATGTGTATTGTAATAAGATAAGATAAGATAAGATAAGCCTTTATTGATCTCACACAGGAGAAATTTACTCGCCACAGTAGCTCCAGGACATTTGGACAAGAGGGAAAAAGTGCATGCAGGCAGGGAGGGGATAAAGTAAGTAATAAATAATACAAATGTACCCACCAAACAAAAAAAAATATATGAAGGAATATCAATATGATGATTGATCTAGCTGTGGTGCAATGAACTGCCCTCTCATGTAATGGTCGCAGGTTCAAGTCTCGTGTAAACTCATATTGTTGTTGTGCACCTGGGCAATACAAGTTTATCTTCTACCCACTCCATTTCGAGCATTCATTATTATTATTATTATTATTATTATTATTATTATTATTATTATTATTATTATTATTATTATTATTTTATTATTTATTATTATTATTATTTATTTATTTTTTTTCAATGTCTGAATCAATTGAATTGACTGTGCAGGATGTATATACTTCTGTACCATTTTATGTTTACAAATTATTTACGTTTGTTATAGCTACACTGTGTAACTTTTCATTTAGGGGTCTTGTTTCTATGGAATGTTCCACAGTATGACATTAAACATTTTATTGAATTTGAATTTTAATTTATTCAATTACAGCTGGTTTTATAGCTCAAAAATACTCAGAAAAACAGACATTCTGGCTGAGTGGAGTCGCATTTCCACAGATCTGACCTACAACTTGGTCTGGTTTGGTCTCTCCATGATGATAGAAAGGTTTAATAACATTCTGTGAAGCATTCCAGACAAAGCAATGACATCTCCACTGAGAAAAGCATTTGACAGGGCCCCATAAAAAACGTTACATAATGCACCTTTAAATGAATCACAAGTTTAGATTTTAAATTCCATAAATGTGACCCATCTCTGTCCCCAGATACTGATTTATACTTAGGTACAAAAACAATGGACCTGCTAGCTTAGTTGTTTTGGTTATTATTTGATTTTTCGGTTATCAAGAAAGCAGAAAGAGTTCCATATAAATTTTTTTCATTGCGTTGGCAGTTTCAAAGCTGAAATCCAGTTGGTTCAAACCTAAAATGTCTCTCTCTGATCTGATCGGTCACTACCTAAACCCCAGCACCTGCAGCCAGTCATGAAACAGTGCCTGCTGCTGCTGCTGTATATTAACCTGGGAAATCCCAGGCTGCTTTGCACAATCGTTCCAATCTGAAAGACAGCCTGGCAACGAGGCTAAGCGAGGGATCCTGAGCAGGGAAGCCAATCAGAGAGTGGGGAGGGGTGGAAAGACGGTGACGCGTACTACGTGACAAACGGAAGCTTGTAGTTTGTTTGGGACTGTTTACGGACCACATTGATCATGGCGGCGGGAGACAGGAACCAAACTTCGGTGCCATTGTTTAATCGTATTTTTGTTTTGCCTTCTGTTTTCACGGAGATTGGGGGAAGTGGTGGCATTTCCTTCTCTTCTCCCCGGTCGTCACTCTAACTACGTCATCGAGTACAACTGACATGATTGGCTATAGGCTACGTATACGCCAAATGATAGACATTCGTAATGCCCAATAAATGGCTGTTGGCGATCGTAAACCACACCTCCGCTACGAGATATTCAGTAGGTGGCCCCAGACCATATCTCACTTGTGATATGGTCTGGTGTAAACCAGGCAAGCTGTATATACTGTTCTGTCCATATTGCCCTTCTTCCATCCGCTCACTTTTGCCATATATGCTGCTAAACCACGCTTTCTTTGTGGTGGCAGTTCCGGTTAAGCGAGAATCCCATTCATTTCAAGGAGAATTTGGGAAAACCTTCGCAGCTAAAGCATGATATAAAGTAGATTTATTTGTGTACAAGGTCCATTTTTCATGTACACCAACAAGTCAGCATTGCGGTCTAGCTAGAACTTTACAAATTAAAGGTCCCATGACATGGTACTTCTTGATGCTTTTATATGGCTCCTTAATGGTTCCCTAATACTGTAAATGAATCCTTCTTCAAAATCAACACTCACTGCATGAGATATGACTCTAACAGTCTTCATGAGGCTAGATATGTGTCTAAAATGCTTTATTCTGGGTGTTTCTGCTTCAGTGCAAATGAGAAGGACAGAGAGATTGGCTAAGGAGCGGGGGGGGGTGCTGTCTGCTCGCTTCCGTGTTTAACACAGGAAGACAGATGAGAGACTTTGCAATGAAAAAAAGCATATTTACACAGAAAATAAAATTAAACCACTGGTATTTCAGAGGTCCAGAGGGTCGGGTAAGGGACTTGCGAGCCTAGAAACACTCGGACGTGCCTCCAGGCAAATAAAAAAACGCATTTCGCATTGTAGCGCATTCACAGTCCAAACTCTATGGGCGGGATATACAGGGACGCTGAGCGGAGACAGAGGGAGGGGCTGGAGCTGCATTTGCCGATCTGACGTCAAAAAGGTGCCTTGTCCGAACTCGCCCTTTTCAACACTGGTTTTGTGTAACGCAGAAAAGGATCGCAAATGCTCAGTTTAGACATCTCGCAACTTTTAGCCATGGGGGGGCTAAACAGGGTAGGGGAGCTCACATTAACGTTCAAAAACATCAGAAAGTGAAAATTTCATGCCATGGGACCTTTAAGACAACCCCATTGACGATGGCGATGCTCACGGCAACTTCCGGAATAGGGTGACTACTGAGAACATACAGCTCCTGTAAAGAGGTTAAGGTTGTAACTATGGTTCTGTGTCATAATTGAGACGGCTGATTCTAAGGCTGAGCATTAGGGTTATAACGTTTTGAACTTTTTTTCCAAAATCAAAGTCCTGCATCATGATTGGATGAACTTTTTGGTATAATTGAAGAAACCAAACTCCATTTTCAACACTCTTAAAAAAGTTCCCCTGAAGCAAAAAAGTATTAAATACACATTACAGCCAATGATATGAAAAGTGTCCAACCGCAGGAAAACCAATACCAAGTCGTCGCGGAGGCGTTTTGAGTTAGTCACAGATTCTGAAAGTACAGGTTCTATGCTTTCCAATGATGTCTTACATGTGAAAATCTGACAATATTTTAAAAAGTTATCTCTATTTGAAAGCAGCCATAGCAGATCCCAGAAATTCCAGAAACAGCCTCTCAAAGTTTGGTCTCCATATCATTTGCCAGAAACAAGCATTTTTGAAATTAAAAATGTATGTTTTTAACGTCACTAATGCTGTTATCTGAAACATGGAGAGGCTTCTAGCACATTATGCAAAAAACGAAAATCACAAATTTTGAAAAAAAAAAAAAAACCCACAAAAAACGCATTTCCTGAGAATCTGTGATGCCGACATGCACCCTCAGCTTCCGTAGTGGGACACAAAAGTGAAACCATGCTAAGTTATCACAAGGGCCATTACAAGTCAATCTGACTGAAAATGGATCAATGATAAGTTGTACTGCCATCATAATCTACTGGAGTTTCAGTTTCTATTCTTGCTTTCACTTTATAAGACATGTAAATTTGGGGAAATCTGTCTCGTTTAGCAGTGATATATTGTAGCCTACAGCTTTCCCACAATCCTGGAGTTTCACTTTCACTATATAAGCCATGTAGACTGTAGAATCTGTTATGTTCAACTAGTGATAGATTAAGATTAAGCCTTTATTTGGTCTCACACACAATGACACACAGTGAGACAAGCCATCCTAGAATTCTGGGACAATCATAATTTTTTTGACTTTTAGTGGCCTATTTTATATTATCTTTACACTGATTACGTGTTTTGTTCCTGTGTTATTAAAGAGAAAATTGCCTTTGTTTATTTTATGATTGAACAGATATTAACCTTCTAACGGTATTGTTCTGGTTGTTGGTAGGCTTTACAAAAACTTCATTTTGAGTCCAGGGTACTTTTTTCAAAGATGTGACCAAATAAAGGTCAATTCCTTTCATTACTAGCAAAAGTTAATCAAAATATGATATATAGAGGTTGTAAAAAAGTTATAACCCTACTGAGCATCCCTCTCAGGTAACACTGGGTTAACCTGGCTGCTCTATGCCCTGATTCCGGTGCTTTCTTCTGTAAAGCCTTGGGAATATGCTGCTTCTGTCGACATTTAAGGTTAAAGCGTAAATGATTCCTCTTCTCTGCTCAACTTTTTGTGTCCTTTTCCAGCTTTCTTGCCATTCCAATGATGGTTGGCTCATAGTTTTTCTTAAGATGTGTGTAGAATCCCTCAGTCGTCCAGGTAGAATCCACACCATGGTTTGCTACAGTATGGTTCTATGAGGAAAAGATTAGTATTCAAAAGTAGGAGATGGAATTTAGTGTCTATTGTGGATTTTGTTCTTTAATCATCATTATAATACTCTTTTCATATACTCCACAGTTTTGATTATCTTGTAAAAGTATATTTTATTACATTGTAGCTTAGAGCGGTATCACACTTTTATCGTCATTTATTAAATTCAACGCTCACCTGTCTCCGGGATAACCTATTTTGATTATGTCCATATACACTGCCCCCTACTGAGGTCACCTTCTAGCACTATTGTAGTCAGCGGTGACCCAACAACCTGGGAGTCGTCTCTCAAATGGACCCTCGACAGTCTTGGGTGAGACTTGGCAAGGGAGAGGAGAGACAGGACCGTGCGGAGAAGTGTGGGCGAGAGGTGGTGTCCCTTTTGGCTGTTTTCCCAGATAAATGAGACAGAGAGAGAGGAAGAAAGAGAGAAAGAAAGAGAAAGCGAGACGTTATGTAAAATATTTTATTACATCCTGCATTAAGGCTAATTTTCAAACCTGAACATCTCCACTGACTTGGTGGATCATCCCTCAGTGTCATATTCTTCTGTGCTTTTTTTCAGTTTATTAAAAAAACATATTGACAGTTAATCATTTAAAATAACTGTTGACTGTTTTTAGAATCGTTATCTGGTCTTTATACTCTGCAGTGGCAGTGGCTCGGTGGTTAGGACAGTGGTCCCCAAATGTTGGAGGATCGATTCCAACTCAGACCAAGTTCAGCTAAGCAAGACACTTCACCCAACTTAACTAGTGAGATTGTGTGTGAGTCCTTACACCCCACACCAAGTTACTCGACTTTCAGAGCGCTCTCTCAACACAATCAATGTGCATTCCGCTAATGACACAACTACTCCACATCACGTCAGGTTTGTGAGGTTGTAGTGTAGTGTCGCTTGCTTTGTATCATGCTTTAGTATACAGGGGGTCCTCGGATTACGATGTTGATCCGTTCTTAAGACGCGTCGTAACCCGAATTTCGTCGTAAGTCGGATTTTGCCTTTGATCTTCCAACCAAAGCACCAATAACCTTTCCATCTCAATAAGTAGACCACTACGCTGCTTGGTTATCACTGCCGCTTTCATAGGAGCAGAGCCCACATCAGGTACTTCCTCCCACATTGGGCACGCACACGAGGTGGTCTTCTCCGCCCTACAACCACAACAGAGCGTATTCTTCCGCCGTGCGCCGCGCGCGTTTGTTTACGTCGCTTACCACGCTAAACTGTGTAAGACGGAATAACGCGTAATTTTTTTATTTTTTTTTAAATGGGGGCGCGTTCGTAACCACGAAACGACGTAAGTCGAGACCGTCGTAACCCGAGGACCCCCTGTATTTGGTTTGTTTTTGTATATTTTGGTTTGAATCTTGTACAGGCTCATACAGCTAACCATAAGGAGGGTTTGAATAGTGGCTAGGAGAGATCACTAGATTACTCAAACATGAATGAATGACATCTAAATTTCAAAGTTCACCTTTATTGTCAAAAACCATATGTACAGGTTGCACACACAGGATTTGAAATTGCAGCGCCCCCTAGGCCCACAGGGAACATAAAACATCTGATAAACAAGACAATAAACACCATGACTAAAACACCACATATACACATAGCAAAAGCACAGTGAATTTGTATATAATACAAATAGGTAAAAATAATAATAATAAAGCTCAAATGGTGTCATTTAAGCAGCAGTGTCAGTGTCATTTAAGTCAAATTTAAGCAGCAGTGTCAGTGTCATTTAAGTCTCATTTAAGCAGCAGTGTCAGTGTCATTTAAGTGTCATTTAAGCAGCAGTGTCAGTGTCATTTAAGCAGCAGTGTCACTGGGGGAGGGAGGGCAGGGAGAGAGTTCAGCATCCTGACAGCTTGGTGGATGAAGCTGTCTTTCAGTCTGCTGGTCTTGGCCCTGAGGCTCCTCAGTCTCCTTCCTGATGGCAGCAGACTGAAGAGGCAGTTGGATGGGTGGGTGGGATCACCCAGAGGGCTTTGCGGGTGAGGCGGGTGCGGTAGATGTCCTGCAGGGAGGGGAGAGAGACACCCACGATTCTCTCAGCTGCTCTCACGAGTCAGTGTAGCTAAAACCTCATCAGACATGTTTTTGATGAGGGAATAATGTTATATCGTGGCAAAGAACTGCAAAAAAATGTTCATAAGACCCCCTTTTTAAACTTTTAAACTCCATTCATGTGTACAGGTTAGTGGTTTAATCCCGGCTACATCTTTATGTGTGGTGTTCTTGTGCAAAACATCTGGCTTTCTTTCTATGCAACTTCAGATAGGAATTAGCCTTGGTTACCTTCCATCATGTTAACATTTGCTTTACTACCATGCACTCTCTCATTTGAACTGATATTAGTTGTATATATTGTATAGACTAAGTAAAGGTACAGTGATAATCAGGGTTAAGTTTTTTATAATTTAGTTGTGTTATCTGATATTACATAAAGTACAATTTAGCACATTACTATAGTTCACAAGACCTTCTGGAGAACCTTATTTAATCAATTTTTCATGTAAAGATATGGGGCTCCTAAACATATCACCAATCCACACAGATATTAGCATGCCCCTGCAGGTATGACCTTCACTGTGTGCACACTTAATTACATCACATCGTGGATCTATAGGAGCCACTTAATTACATTATACAGTATATAGAGGGTTTCTGTCAGGCTAACATAATCTAGTTGTGTAGATTATCTAAAAAAATGTGAATCAAGAATGAAAAGTGTAATTAAAGTTATTCAATTATTTTGGTAATAACTGCTGCCCATTTTTATATACTGTAGTAAAAATATGGCATAAGGTTTATATAAAAGTGTACTGCTGCTGCGTAAAGGTACATTGTGTAATGTTTCTGTTGGAGAGTCCATCAAGAGCTTTTCTCCATGGAGATGTTATTGCTTTGTCTGGAATGTTTCAGTTTAGACCTGGTTTAGACCTGGTTTAGACCTGGTTTAGACATGGTTTTGACCTGGTTTAGACCTGGTTTAGACCTGGTTTAGACCTTGTTTAGACCTGGTTTAGACCTGGTTTAGACCTGGTTTAGAGTAGACATAGGTTAGACATGGTTTAAACATGGTTTTGACCTGGTTTAGACCTGGTTTTGACCTGGTTTAGACCTTGTTTAGACCTTGTTTAGACCTGGTTTAGACCTGGTTTAGACCTGGTTTAGAGTAGACATAGTTTAGACATGGTTTAAACATGGTTTTGACCTGGTTTAGACCTGGTTTTGACCTGGTTTAGACATGGTTTAGACCTGGTTTAGACCTGGTTTTGACCTGGTTTAGACCTTGTTTAGACCTGGTTTTGACCTGGTTTAGACCTTGTTTAGACCTGGTTTAGACCTGGTTTAGACCTGGTTTAGACCTGGTTTAGAGTAGACATAGTTTAGACATGGTTTAAACATGGTTTTGACCTGGTTTAGACCTGGTTTTGACCTGGTTTAGACCTGGTTTAGACCTGGTTTAGACCTGGTTTAGACCTGGTTTTGACCTGGTTTAGACCTTGTTTAGACCTGGTTTTGACCTGGTTTAGACCTTGTTTAGACCTGGTTTAGACCTGGTTTAGACCTGGTTTAGACCTTGTTTAGACCTGGTTTTGACCTGGTTTAGACCTTGTTTAGACCTTGTTTAGACCTGGTTTAGACCTGGTTTAGAGTAGACATAGGTTAGACATGGTTTAAACATGGTTTTGACCTGGTTTAGACCTGGTTTTGACCTGGTATAGACATGGTTTAGACCTGGTTTAGACCTGGTTTTGACCTGGTTTAGACCTTGTTTAGACCTGGTTTTGACCTGGTTTAGACCTTGTTTAGACCTGGTTTAGACCTGGTTTAGACCTGGTTTAGACCTGGTTTAGAGTAGACATAGTTTAGACATGGTTTAAACATGGTTTTGACCTGGTTTAGACCTGGTTTTGACCTGGTTTAGACCTGGTTTAGACCTGGTTTAGACCTGGTTTAGACCTGGTTTTGACCTGGTTTAGACCTGGTTTTGACCTGGTTTAGACCTTGTTTAGACCTGGTTTAGACCTGGTTTAGACCTGGTTTAGACCTTGTTTAGACCTGGTTTTGACCTGGTTTAGACCTTGTTTAGACCTGGTTTAGACCTGATTTAGACCTGGTTTAGAGTAGACATAGGTTAGACATGGTTTAAACATGGTTTTGACCTGGTTTAGACCTGGTTTTGACCTGGTTTAGACCTTGTTTAGACCTTGTTTAGACCTGGTTTTGACCTGGTTTAGACCTTGTTTAGACCTGGTTTTGACCTGGTTTAGACCTTGTTTAGACCTGGTTTAGACCTGGTTTAGACCTGGTTTAGACCTGGTTTAGAGTAGACATAGTTTAGACATGGTTTAAACATGGTTTTGACCTGGTTTAGACCTGGTTTTGACCTGGTTTAGACCTGGTTTAGACCTGGTTTAGACCTGGTTTAGACTTGGTTTTGACCTGGTTTAGACCTGGTTTTGACCTGGTTTAGACCTTGTTTAGACCTTGTTTTGACCTGGTTTAGACCTGGTTTAGACCTTGTTTAGACCTGGTTTAGACCTGGTTTAGACATAGTTTAGACATAGTTTAGACATGGTTTAAACATGGTTTTGACCTGGTTTTGACCTGGTTGAGAAGTGGTTTAGACCTGGTTTAGACATGGTTTAGATCTGGTTTACACCTGGTTTACACCTGGTTTTGACCAGGCCTAAATCAGGAGACCATACCAGACCAATTACAGGTCAAATCTGTGGAGAGGCAACCCCATTCCCAGTCAGAATGCCTGTTTTTCATATTGTTAAGCTATAAAACCACCTGTAATTGAATAAATGTAAGGTAGATCTTTTTAATGTCATACTGTGGAACATTCCAGGCAGAGCAATGTCATAATATCCATAGAAACAAGCAGGCGACGGAGCCCCAACCAAAAAGTTACACAGTGCATCTTTAAAGGCTCTGTACCTATTTTTTGTCCATGTATTTGAGAAAAAAAAGCCTGTGTCTGCATCTAATTAGGAAGAGTTTTATTGTCCGTTAATCAGGAAGGGCGCTTTAGCATGCTAGTTGGTGTTAGCTTTTATTGTTTACCGTGGCAAAATTCTGCAGTGGTCTCTGGGAGTTGTGAAAAGCACTTATAAACTCAATCCTCTGAACGCATAAGGGAAGTGAAGAATAACTTTGGACCACTGCAAAATGTTTAAATGAACTAGTTCTGTTTTGCAGCGTTAAGACAGCACAAACCAGGTAGAGCGCCTTTAAGTGTTAGGTATTGGTGTTGAGCAGGGGGGTTTGACGTCACATCACTCACGGCGCTGTGGCCCGGTCAATATGCCTAAATGAGAGCAGTGTTTCTGAATAGGCCTCATTTGTTAGCGCGCTCAGGGAGGGACTATTTACAACGGCGTAAGTGTGACAAAATGCAGGATTTGTGCGCTCCTGGGAACTTAAATCCACTTCCAGTTTAGAGTGAACAAGTAGAATCTTAAAAAGGATTAAAGTGCATATGACATTTCTAAATAGGCTTCTACTCGGCCTGGTTACTAAAACAGACAGGTGAGAATTCTATAGCAGAATTTGGCTTTTAACTGTCGAACTAATGTGGATGTTTTGACCTAGTTGGACTCTGTAATTACTCAACCTACATGAAACAAAAAACTGGCAGTATTTT
Organism: Paratrypauchen microcephalus; assembly: GCA_036785185.1. Taxonomy (NCBI): domain Eukaryota; kingdom Metazoa; phylum Chordata; class Actinopteri; order Gobiiformes; family Gobiidae; genus Paratrypauchen; species Paratrypauchen microcephalus. The sequence continues at coordinate 1,551,157 of JAVJIX010000143.1, forward strand.
CTGTCAGCAAAAGGTATATATTTTTTTCAATACAGTCTCAAAAGCTGGAAGATTTGTGTAAAAATGCATGCTTGTTATGAAGTCAGAAAAGACTTTAGCCACATGATACAGTATGTAGCAAATTTGGGGTAAGGGAAGGGTAAGTTACAACATTTGTGGAATTTCAGTAGGCGATTTCTTTCAAAAACTGTGAATCTCCCATGTATATCCATCTATTTATCTGTCTAGATGGATAGATATGGGAGGAGGTGGAGAGGCTGAGTAGTTAATAGTTTTGCTGCTACTGTGGTGGAGGATTAAGATGGCTCTCACCAGACTAATATGTGTGTCACTCTGAATTGAGTTCTACACATTATCCATCTGGAACAGCTCTCACGGAAAGAGATCGGGAAAAGGGAGAGCATCATGATAAACAAGCTGAAAAGTCAAATTGTAGTTATATCCAGCTGAGAGAAAAGCACAGACATCTTCCCTATCCACAAATGCGCAAAACCTTACTTTCTGCATGTTTTTTACAAACTAAATAGTCTGTATTGACGCTAAAATAGGCTGAAGTATGGCTGTTGGCATTGCTATGTTTGTTTTGGTTGGGCGCTTCACCTTTGGCTCCTGCATAAACCTCAGCGTTGCAACGTGACTGGTCACCCACCACCTGTCAGGCCCTATCGCACCAGCGGGCGCCAAATGTCTTCTCGTGAGTTTGTGAACTCACAAATACAGCTTTGGAAAAAAAACTGCATTTTTTTTTTCTGAAATCATCATCTCTATATGTATTACAGCCATTCCATTCCAGCGTCTGTTGAATTCCAACACAAACACAAAGCTGAGCTACTTCAGTTCTTGCACCAGGAGTGGAATAAAGTCACCCAAGAACAATGTGAAAGACTTGTGGAGAGCATGCCAAGACACATGAAAGCTGGGATTAAAAATAAGGGTTATTGCACCAAATATGAACTCTTCTTAAGTGTAAACATTAGTATTATGTTGTTTTAAGCTACGTTTACACATAGCCGGGTATGTTGAGAAACGAATATTTGTCTCCCTCTGTTTTCCAAAATAAGGCCCCGTTTACACGTACTCTGGTATTTTTAAAAACAGAGACATTTCCCTTTGTTTGTACCCATCTTTTACACGCAAATGGGGAATTCGCCTCTGAAAACGAAGGGGAACGCTCTACAAGCCAATCAGAATCACACTAAAACTCCGTTTTCCTCAGTTTACATGCAAACGCAAAACCGGAGTTTTCCAAAATCATGGGAATCCATCTTGCGGTGTAAGGTTAGTGGAAGATGGTTCATGTTGCTAAAATAGCAGTCATATTCAGTCCGTCTCTCTAGATCTTTTTACCTCAGTCACCTTTTTTATGAAATGAAACGTTCACTTTTACCTCGCTCTGTTGTGTATTTGACAATTTACCCTCCTGCCATGTTAGTCAGAAGCACTTCCCAGCGTGAACTTGCACTGGTATGACGTATTATAGCGAGTATATCTCATCTTACTAGGCTAACCTGTGGAGAGGAGAGCCCATGGGGAGAGCTCCTGTCACCAAGTATTATTGTCAACAGAACCACTGACCTTGCTGCTGCTGCTGCCTGCACCCGCCGCGCCAGCTAAAAGCATGTTGTGTGTGCTTTCCATTCAAAAACAAATAATTAGATGAACGATTGAGGAAGACATCGGTAGTGGTGGAGATGGAGAGGATGGTGGTGCTGCTGCTGCTGCGATGAATAGAGAAAGAGTGTATTTATATGAACTAGTGCTGTGATCATACTAAAATTGCAAATTAGATTCCAATACTAAGAACGAGACTAGATATTCAATACTGATTCAGACACTACGATACTGTCATACCACGGTAATAAAAAAAATCACTTTTTCTTCATAGTTCATAGTTTGCTTTATTGTCGAAAAACCATATGTGCATGTTCATAGAGTAATTCGAAATTCCGTTTCCCCGCTAGCCAGGCACGACAGTGATAGAGCGGCTAGGGGAGGGGCCACGCGCATGTACGCACCGCCGACTCAGAGATACAGAGTGGAAAAGACGCAATTACAATCAATGACAATTATTATCTTATCTTATCTTATTCACAACATGTAATGACAGAAAAACAATTGGGCAGGTAACATATGGATGGAACAGTTCAATCTGTTTTCTCCTTCTGATGTTCCGAGTTCGCAGTTCCCCATAAAATGACTGGTCGGCGGATCGGGGCTCTTTTATCCATTCGGCTCCAATTAGTGATGGGTCAGAAAACATCCCCCAGGCCAATCCAGATGTCCTGCCATCAGAGAATAGAATCTGATTTTCAACATTCAAGGGATAGTGCGGTTTTTCTTGATGTTAATCTGTATGGTTTTCCTTCTAAAAGTTACGTGTCTTGACACCGCCTTACCTCTGACAGTCTCAGCTGATCCCGGTTCGGCTCGCTTTCTGGAGCGCACATAAGTAGGTCCGGTAACTTCCCTGGAACATGAAATAAAGCTTGTTTTTCTTCTCAAAACAAAACATTTGTCCGAAAGGTGATATATTTGCGTTCCAACCAGTTGTCCACGAAACATCCAGCAGCGTAGATTGTACACGTATTGTGTCTCTCGACTCGTATCACTGCACGCATATTAGCTGTATTAGCCTGTTAACCTTTAGCGGAAGTGTACGGCAGATGCGGTCCGCCGTAAGGGGAAGTTTACAAGTGAACAGGATAATACAACCAATATGCGCGCAGTGATACGAATCGGCAGACACAATACGCGAACGCTAAGTACGCTACTGGATGTTTCGTAGTATTTTCTTTTCTAATCCCATGTGTAATCCTTTTCTTTCTGCTCTTATACTTCTTCTGACACAGCTCAAGATCAGTCAATCACGATCATGATCAATATAATCATTCATTTCTCTCCTGTGAATGCGATTTTTAGTACTGATTCCATCTTAATTGAGTATCTAGCTTCAATACTTTGGTTTATATTGATTATTTGATATTATTTGCACACCAAAAATCAGGCCATGATCTAATTTCTGGAGTTATCAGATTATTGAAATGTCATGTGAACAATTACTGATGAGCGTAGTTGTAATTTGATTTCATTCTGATTGTTCACACCTGTGCAGGTTTTGGACAAGGGAAAATATGCAGAAAAACAAAACAAAACCTAATGCAGCAAAGACAAAAAATCAAAGAAAAGATGTACTTTGTCTTCCAAATACTACAGTTTCTCTAAAAATCCACACGCACCAGGTGTTTTAATGATCAGATTTTGTTTTCACTCAAAATATTGAATTTGTTTTTAAAGCCATAGTGTGTAACTTTTGGGCCACTATATATATATATTTTTTTCATTATGTGATGTTGATGTTTTTACTCTAAACATGCATACTTACTGTGAGCAGGCTTGCATTTCCACAAACCCGACTCTTATTTGGCCTGGAGGAAGGTCTCGCCATGGACAATGTTCTGAAGTATGGTTTTAACCCGCACTGTAAGGCGATTTACAAAAATTAATCTGTTTAATTACAGGTTTTGTAATTAATTAATCAAATTAATCACAATTTAATCACGTGAGAGAGAGAGGGAGAGATTGAGAAAGAGAGTGAGAGAGAGAGAGAGATTGAGAGAGAGAGGGAGAGAGAGAGATTGAGAGAGAGAGAGAGAGTGAGAGAGAGTGAGAGAGAGAGTGAGAGAGAGATTGAGAGAGAGAGATTGAGAGAGACAGATGGAGAGAGAGAGAGAGACTTAGAGAGAGACTTAGAGAGAGAGTGAGAGAGAGAGAGTGAGAGAGAGAGATTGAGAGAGAGCTTGAGAGAGAGACAGAGAGAGAGAGATTGAGAGAGACTGAGAGAGTGAGAGAGAGTGAAAGAGAGTGAGAGAGAGAGTGAAAGAGACTTAGAGAGAGAGTGAGAGAGAGATTGAGAGAGAGAGTGAGAGAGAGATTGAGAGAGAGAGTGAGAGAGACTTAGAGTGAGAGGGAGAGAGAGAAGGAGAGAGATATTGAGTGAGATTGAAAGAGAGAGATATTGAGAGAGAGAGTGAGAGAGACTTGGAGAGAGAGTGAGAGAGAGAGAGAGAGAGAGAGTGAGAGAGAGAGATTGAGAGAGACAGAGAGAGTGAGAGAGAGTGAAAGAGAGTGAGAGAGAGAGTGAAAGAGACTTGGAGAGAGCTTGAGAGAGAGACAGAGAGAGAGAGATTGAGAGAGAGAGATTGAGAGAGACAGAGAGAGTGAGAGAGAGTGAAAGAGAGTGAGAGAGAGAGTGAAAGAGACTTAGAGAGAGAGTGAGAGAGAGATTGAGAGAGAGAGTGAGAGAGATATTGAGAGAGAGAGTGAGAGAGACTTGGAGAGAGAGTGAGAGAGAGAGATTGAGAGAGAGAGAGTGAGAGAGAGTGTGAGAGAGAGAGAGATTGAGAGAGAGAAATATTGAGTGAGATTGAGTGAGAGAGATATTGAGAGAGAGTGAGAGAGACTTAGAGAGAGAGTGAGAGAGAATGAGAGAATGAGAGATTGAGAGAGAGAGAGAGTGAGAGAGAGTGAGAGAGAGATTGAGAGAGAGATTGAGAGAGAGGCAGCCCACTTTCTGATTGAGTTTGTCAGTTATTCTGTGTTTGTTGAAGTGCGCTCACGCTCGCTCTATCACCGGGAGCAATAGAACTTGTCCGGACGTGTTTGTCGTTCAAATGATCCGTCAGGCTGGAGCAGCTTCGGTGATCGGAAAATTCTTTTTTTTTTTACAAATGCTCCAAATCACGGCATTCTTGTTGATCGTCTTCGTCCCGTCTTCGTTCTTTTTCGTTTCTTTTTCTTTTTATAAATAAACTCGCCATTCGAAGGCCCTGGCAGCGACTCGCTTGCCTCGCCCCCTGAGTCGAGTCCACGTCAGTTTCCTCCAGGATTTATTTGTTTGATTAGCGACGCAGGTGGAAGTGACGCCACTGCCAAGTCGCCTACAGGTCCTTCAATGGGACAAATTTAAAATGCGCATAAAACACAACATTAGTATTACTTTCTCGTTGCAATATCACCTAATGAGTTTTACATTTAATTCTGAGTAAGCTGACACCTCAAGGGGAAATGTAGTCAAATAAAGTTTTCTCAGTTCTCCAATACTGTAATGAAAATCCCCAGGGGAAGGATAAAATAGTGGAGAACAGGACGCTTAAGCACCAATCCAGACCCAGACCTGCTCCTATTGAAAAACAAATGGCGCGATAAAAGGAGGGAAACACATTCTTTTGTTCATTCATCCAGGTTTTGTCACATCCCTGTGTACTTCAATGGACTCTTTTGGAGCTTGTGTGTTGTTGTTTTTTTTTTTTTGAAGCGATTATGCCGTATTTCAAAGGAGTCCAGCTGTTTTCCCTGAAATGACAAAAAGGGGTCCCGTATTTTCAAATTGAGATCAAAACGGTGTAGGTGGAACAGTGGTTAAGCGGGAGTCCCTGGTGCCACGTAGCAAGATTGTCCCAGATTTGTTTTTTCCTCGGGTTTGCGTGGGGCGCGTCAAGGTTGTCCACTTTTACCCATCAATTTTAAACAGGCACATTAAGCTGACCATGAATGAACTGTCGAGGAAATGTGGTGAAAAATAATGAGCAACAAAGATATATTTTAAATGGAGGAAAAAGTTCTCAGCATTTTACAGATACGAGACTGAAAAAAAAAAAAAAAAACTGAAGTAAAAAGGTATAGAAAACATTTTTTTTTACCTAAAAAAAATTAAACTTTTTCCAATAAATAATTGTTTTTCCAAAGTAAATTATTTTGATTTGATATTTTTTTTAATTGTATAGTTTCATTTACCACAAATATTTGAATTGAAAAAAAAAATAAATTTATTATTATTATTATTATTATTATTATTATTATTATTATTATTATTATTATTATTATTATTATTATTATTATTATAAATGTATATATTTTTTTCAATTCAAATATTTGTGGTAAATGAAACTATACAATTAAAAAAAACCATCAAATCAAAATAATAATTTACTTTGGAAAAACAATTATTTATTGGAAAAAAGTTAATTTTTTTAGGTAAAAATGTTTTTTGAGTAAACATTTACCTTTTCCTTTCAGTTTTTAAATTAATGTATTATTATTATTATTATTATTATTATTATTATTATTATTATTATTATTATTATTATTATTATTATTATTATTATTATTAAAAAGCACATGCAACTTTTTTGGTGGAGTGGTGTTATTGCTTTGTCTGAAATGTTGCACAGTGTTACAGTTAAACTTATCTATCTCCATGGAGACAACAAGACAACAAGTTACAGGTCAGAGCAGCGGAGCAGTGACCTTGACACATGTTTTTCAATATCAATGTATTTTAAGCAATAAAAAGAATATTAAACAATTATTGTTTAATGCCATACTGTGGAACATTCCAGGCAGGTTTTTAAGACAAAACAGATGTTACGGTTTGCAGTGATCCAAATTAGATGCAGACATATTTGGACCTCAACAGGTCCAAATAGCTGGGGAAGGGGGGGGATCAGGAAAAGGGCATTTTTAAAGCTAGCTAATTTGCCTTCACAATAAAATGATCAATTTTTATTATCGATGTCACAGTGCTATTAGAGAAATAAATAAATAAATCAAAAATGTTGCAATACTGGGCCTGCTTTGACTCCCAGATTAATTTTGATGCTCTTTCATTTAGACTAAAGCAGACAAATAGATTAGTTCTAATGAATACTTTAGTGAATGGACAGACTTCAAGAACACGTATTGGGCTAAATTGACTTTTACGAGATATTAACATTATTATAACAGTGTTCCCGCTTTTTGATGAATCCTTGTTTAGTAAGTCCATCTCTTCCCCATAAAACATATGATTTTGAATTTCCCAGTTTTGTGACGTCAGAGGTAGGGCTCTGGAGGATGTATTGTGGTTGTGTCTGCTATAGAGCTAGAATCTATGACACCCATGGATCATTATGTTATAATTTCAACATTTTAAATCACAGTATTGATGTAAAGTTACTTAATTTAAAAAAATAAAATAAATAAAAAATAAAAAAACGAGTCAGCTGACTTCCAAGTTAGAAAACAGTGGTGGCCAATGGGAGCTGATGTTACCGTAAACAACAAATAGACCACATATATAAATATACATCACAGTAGCGAGCAGCAGAGTTTTTATTTATTTTTTTAAATTTGTACCAAAATGGGTAGCCTACATCAGTGTTTCCCAACCAGGGGTACAAGTACCCCTAGGGGTACGCGAGCACACTGCAGGGGGTGCTGTCAGTCGCAGGGGGAGATTTTTTTGAATTCTTTAATTCTAATTTGAGTAAATTTGAGTTAAAGAAAAGAGAGAAAATGCCTGAGAATTAAAATTTCAAAATAAGGAGATGAAATAAAATGATTTTCATTTAATAATCCATTGTGTCATGTTCTACTTTTGGAGAATTATCAACATGTAGTGAGTGGGGTACTCAAGGTATGACAAAAAGGCTCAGGGGGTACACAAGACAAAAAAGGTTGGGAAACACTGGCCTACATGATAATGCTGAATCACTGATTAATAAATACAGAGCAGTGGGTGTGTACCGGTGGCAGTGGAAACAAGAATTTATCTGCAATATGGCAATTAAAGTTTGCTCAAACATGCACGAATCACTCCAAATACAACTTCGGGTGAGTAAATGGTGAAAAAACAACAACTGTAACATAGTTAAAAGTTCTGAAAAGTCGATTTTGCAGAATAGTTCTGCTTAAATGGCGTTCATTGTAAATGCACGTTTCTATGAGTGACGTACAAAGTTGCCACTGGGGTCCTTACCCCAGTTCCCAGTATTGTAAAAATCCTCTAGAAACAAGGCGTCTATTCTCAGAAGACCATTATTTCAAGTTTTAAAACAAAGCACAGGTACGCAAAAGCATAGTTAAAGGCCAATAACATTACACATTGCATAATATGTTTTCTTTAAAGTTTTAATCAAACAGTGAAATTAAAAAAAAAAAAATGGTGCAAAGTCTCACTGCATTACTGAATAGATGAGTTCTGAGTCTGGACTTAAACTAAGTCTGTGATGGTGCGTATATCAGGGGGCAGTTTGTTCCAGAGTTTTATTTTATATTTTATTACTTATTTTTCTATTTTATTCTATTTTTACATATACATTTATTATTATTTTTTATTTTTATAATTATGTCTCATTTGACACCGGTCTATTGCTTTTTTTTTTGCTATTCCATCTTATCATCTTACAAAATCTTCCATATTATATTTGATGAGTGAGCTAGTGTACCTAAATAATTTCCCTTGTGGATCAATAAAATGTGTCTAATTCCAAATCTAAGAGTCTGGGTTCGGCCACAGAGAAAACCCCATCGTCCCAGTGTTTGAGCCTGGCTCTGGGGACCTCCAGTAGAAGCTCACTGTTTGACCTTAGGCCCTGTTTGAGATGTGTTTGTCCTTCAAGAACTACGTCTATTTATACTGATTTAATTTAATCAGACAAATTGAAATTGTCAAACACCCCATTAATGACTTCAATTTAATTCAATTTAAGTCATTAAACTGTACTTTGGAACATTCTCCATGGAGATAGATACATTTTAAGCTACTCCAGGTCAAGTAAGAGTCAGGTTTGTGGAGATTCATTTTTATAGTATAATTAGTATAATAGTTTTTCAGTTTTTTTTTTTTACATAAATATTGTGGATATTAGCACAATAAATTAACATTATTTTCTATTATATTCAGGAGTTGCTTTTTACCTCTCTTTCACAAGATAAATTGAAAAAGTTAAATTTATGGAAAACACCATTCGAGGTTTAGACAACAGTGGTGAAGAGGAGAAGGTGGATAGGATGAGGAGGCTGATATTTCGGCTGCTGCTTTTGAAGACTGGTTGCAAAGAAAGAACGCAGGCACATTTTCTAGCTAACTTGTCTTACATACAAATTCAAAAGCACGTCCAGGCCTGGACTGGTAATCGGGCGGGTAATATACATCGCTTCAGGGGACTGACTGGAAGGACTGAGCCAGGACTAAACCAGGTCCGAACCAGGACTAAACGAGAACTAAATCAGGTCTGAACCAGGACTAAATCAGGTCTGAACCAGGATTAAACGAGGACTAAATCAGGACAAAACCAGGACTAAATCAGGTCTGAACCAGGATTAAATCAGGTCTGAACCAGGACTAAATCAGGTCTGAACCAGGACTAAATCAGGTCTGTACCAGGATTAAACCAAGACTAAATCAGGACGAAACCAGGACTAAATCAGGTCTGAACCAGGATTAAGCCAGGACTAAACCAGGTCTGAACCAGGACTAAATCAGGACGAAACCAGGACTAAATCAGGTCTGAACCAGGATTAAGCCAGGACTAAACCAGGTCTGAACCAGGACTAAATCAGGTCTGAACCAGGACTAAACCAGGACTAAATCAGGTCTAAACCAGGATTAAACCAGGATTAAACCAGGACTAAATCAGGATGAAACCAGGACTAAATCAGGCCTGAACCAGGATTGAACCAGGAATGAACCAGGACTAAATCAGGTCTGAACCAGGATTAAACCAGGACTAAATCAGGACGAAACCAGGACTAAATCAGGTCTGAACCAGGATTAAACCAGGACTAAATCAGGACTAAATCAGGTCTGAACCAGGACTAAACCAGGACTGAACCAGGATTAAACCAGGACTAAATCAGGTCTGAACCAGGATTAAGCCAGGACTAAACCAGGTCTGAACCAGGACTAAATCAGGTCTGAACCAGGACTAAACCAGGACTAAATCAGGACAAAACCAGGACTAAATCAGGTCTGAACCAGGACTAAACCAGGACTAAATCAGGACAAAACCAGGACTAAATCAGGTCTGAACCAGGATTAAACCAGGACTAAATCAGGTCTGCACCAGGACTAAATCAGGTCTGAACCAGGATTAAACCAGGACTAAATCAGGTCTGAACCAGGACTAAACCAGTACTGAATCAGGATTAAACCAGGAGTAAACCAGGACTAAACCAGGACTAAATCAGGTCTGAACCAGGACTAAATCAGGTCTGAACCAGGACTAAATCAGGACTGAACCAGGACTAAATCAGGTCTGAACCAGGACTAAACCAGGAATGAACCAGGATTAAACCAGGACTAAATCAGGTCTGAACCAGGACTAAATCAGGTCTGAACCAGGATTAAACCAGAACTAAATCAGGACGAAACCAGGACTAAATCAGGTCTGAACCAGGATTAAACCAGGACTAAATCAGGTCTGAACCAGGACTAAATCAGGTCTGAACCAGGATTAAACCAGGACTAAATCAGGATGAAACCAGGACTAAATCAGGTCTGAACCAGGATTAAACCAGGACTAAATCAGGATGAAACCAGGACTAAATCAGGCCTGAACCAGGATTAAACCAGGACTAAATCAGGACTGAACCAGGATTAAACCAGGTCTGAACCAGGACTAAATCAGGACTGAACCAGAATAAAACCAGGTCTGAACCAGGACTAAACCAGGACTAAACCAGGAATGAACCAGGATTAAACCAGGACTAAATCAGGTCTGAACCAGGACTAAAACAGGACTAAACCAGGTCTAAACCAGGTCTAAACCAGGACTAAAGCAGGACTAAAGCAGGACTTAACCAGGAAGGGGTCCATTAATTATGAGGGGCCGGTCTCATCCAAAAATGCCAGGGCCGTTTGTTTGTCCCAGTCCAGCCCTGGACTGGGACAAACATAATAAATACATGTTGGAATCCAGGGACCGGCGAGCTCAAGGTCAGGCCAATATCTTCTTTCCTGAAACCAATGATGTCAAACTGACCTCTGTGTTTGTTGTGCGGGTCTTTTGTCTTGATATTGAGACGAGAAAGGAGCTAGCCCTTTCTGTGTTTTCGTTAGCATTCCGGTGCGGGGTTCGGCTAACGCATGCCGGCTGTGCCCTTCACGAGAGGGCACATTAGAATAACAGGGAGCAAACTCGACTTTTATGAGGCCGGGAGTCAAAGCGCAGAGGAGGTGGACGACGAGAGGCGTAGGTAATTACGAGACGAGACCGGGTTCAAATCTGGAGCTAACGGGAACGGACAAAGTAATTTTTAGTTTTATATTCCTTCAGAGTGGAAAGAGAGCAGAAAAAAATAATGGGAAAACAGTTGGAGTTGCATTTGTAACCTTGTCTCCGTGGTGATGTTATTGCCCTGTCCTAGAATGCTTCACAGTATGGCATTAAACTGAGCCAGGACTAAACCAGAACTAAATCAGGACTAAACCAGGACTAAATCAGGTCTGAACCAGGACTAAACCAGGACTAAACCAGGATAAAATCAAGACTAAACCAGGAGTAAATCAGGAATAAATCAGGTCTGAACCAGGACTAAATTAGGAATGAATCAGGATTAAACCAGGACTGAACCAGGACTAAACCAGGACTAAATCAGGTCTAAACCAGGACTAAATCAGGTCTGAACCAGGACTAAATCAGCTCTGAACCAGCACTAAACCAGGACTAAATCAGGACTAAACCAGGACTAAATCAGGACTAAACCAGGAGTAAACCAGGACTGAACCAGGATTAAACCATGACTCAATCAGGTCTGAACCAGGACTAAATCAGGTCAGAACCAGGACTAAATCAGGTCAGAACCAGCACTAAACCAGGACTAAATCAGGACTAAACCAGGACTAAATCAGGTCTGAACCAGGACTAAATCAGGACTAAACCAGGACTAAATCAGGTCTGAACCAGGACTAAACTAACCTGGGAAGTCCCAGGCTGCTTTCGTTCGTTCCGATCTGAAAGACAGCCTGGCAACTATGGCAAGCGAGCTCTCCCGATTCTGGGAGCCAATCAGAGAGCGGGGAGGGGTGGCACGATGGTGACGTGACAAACGGAAGCTTGTAGTTTGAACTGACAACTGGCATGATTGGCTATGGGCTACATATACGCCAAATGATTCATTGGCACATACGAAACATTCGTAATGCCCAATAACGCCCAATAAACGGCCGTTGGCGATCGTAAACCACACCTCTGGTACGAGATATTTCGAAGGTGGCTCCCAGACCATATCTCACTTGTGATATGGTCAAGTGTAAACCAGGCAAGAGTAAATCAGGATTAAACCAGGACTAAACCAGGGCTAAACCAGGACTAAACCAGGACTACATTAGGTCTGAATCAGGACTAAATCAGGACTGAACCACGATTAAACCAGGACTGAACCAGAACTTGGAGTTGCATTTGTAACCTTGACTCCGTGGTGATGTTATTGCCCTGTCCTGGAATGTTTCACAGTATGGCATTAAACATAAGTATTTCCATTTTGATACTTTGCAGCTCGGGTGTGATGCTAACTGTAAGCATTGTGTTTCCATGGTAACTGCAGCACATTCCACCATAGAGAGAACTGTAGATGTCATTGCAAGGTATCAGTCCGTGGGAATCTACAACCGTTGCCATAGTGATCAACAATTTTAAAGCAAATATTATAACTTTTGAATGGGGAAAACATCCTCAAAATATATTGAGATTTTAAGTGTTTTATTTAAGATAAGAAGAGAAATAAAAAGAAAAAAACTTGTTTGAAACTAGACATTGGTGAAGAGGAGGTAGGAGAGGATGACGAGGCTGGTGGTTCTACTGCTGCGGTGAAAGTATGCAAATATAGCTTGAGAGGTGATTGGCTGATAGGCAAAGGAAGCGTGCTGTGATTGGCTGACCACCAGGAAGTAGAAATAGTAGTAGTTCTTCGTCAAAATGAAACTTTAATTTAGTTTTACCATGTTTTTTTTTTTCTTTTTTTTTTTGCTTCAAAGTCGACCGTTCCAGCTCTGAGGAGGCAGGTTCATTTTGCAGTTATCTTTGGACCAAACATTCCCAACGTGGTTTTGAAGTACGAACACCTTGAAGCAGGCGCGTTCTTTCATGTACTTTTGTCTTGCATTCATTCTATTCTTTGTCTGTAAGAATATGACGCACACTGATAGCGAGGTTTCAGATTGCGATGTCAACTCAGTTAAATGTCCATTGTGTAACTTTTTGGTTGGGGGCCCGTCATCTGCTTGTTTCCATGGATGTGTCATTGGTCTGCCTGGAATCTTTCGCAGACAGTTCTACTTAACATTTATTCAATTAGAGTTGGTTTTATAGCTCAAAAATACCTAGAAGAACAGACATTTTGGCTGACGAAGCAATAACATCTACATGGAGACAAGCGTTTGATGGACCCTCCACTAGCACCACCTAGCCGCCTGGCATGCATACCCAATCGAATTCCACACATTTTTGCGTCACCGTATGCACGCAGATTTCCTCCTGAAAATGCTCGTCTAAACACGGAATTTAAAAAAAAGTGAAGACACGACGCCACTTTTGCGTCTTCTGTTCAGACTGTCATCATATAAACGTAGCCTTAAAGGAAAATTAACATTTTTTTTTACAATCTGAGCCTTCTTTCGGCAATAAAACAAGTAGTTTTACTCACCCATAGCAGTTTGGTGTCAATTGGAGCAGTATCGCAGAACTTATGTTGAGCCGTTCTGTTCTACTAATGATCCCGTATCCGTTAGCGTGAGTGCTCGGGGCATTACTTTGCGGTGTCCAAATAACACAAACTTTAGCACTTTTCAAATCACAGAAGATCGCTGTGTCAGGGTAGACTTTTAGTGGATTCCAAAACAGCCTGAAACCCGATATCCAGCTATAGTTTCATTTGATGACGTCATCAGAGAGGACAGTGCGCATGCGTGAACTCAGCTGTTTTGTAAACGCCGCTAGTCCGAAAGAAGCTAACACCGCTCTGAACTTTACTTTTCTGTTGCGATATCGGGTTTCAGGCCGTTTTGGAATCTACTAAAAGTCTACCCTGACACAGCGATCTTCTGTGATTTGAAAAGTGCTAAAGTTTGTGTTATTTGGACACCGCAAATCAGTGCCCCGAGCACTCACGCTAACGGATACGGGATCATTAGTAGAACAGAACGGCTCAACATAAGTTCTGCGATACTGCTCCAATTGACACCAAACTGCTATAGGTGAGGAAAACTACTTGTTTTATTGCCGAAAGAAGACTCAGATTGTAAAAAAATGTTACTTTTCCTTTAAGGACATTTATTGCACATTTATTTTTAAACATGTTAACACTGTACCTCATCAAAAACATACCTGGAGTTGTATTTTCAGTCAGGCTTGTTTCAGTAATCCTGTTTACGATTATGAACTTCACTAAGCACTTTTCAGTTTGAATTTTCTCAGGATTGTTGCGTCACAGGTAGAGCTCCTGTGCAGTATTTAAGTTCATGAACTCATTCTAAGCAATTCTGCTGTCAACTTAGTCACATTAGCTGCTCGAAAAGAATAAGTGGTTCTTAAAGGTGCATTGCGTAACTCTTCTGGTGGAGGGTTCATCACTTTTCTCTATGGCGATGTGATTCCTTTATCTGTAAACTTTCACATTGTGGTTTAAACTATCTACCTTGGAGACCAAAGCAGACCAAGTTACAGGTCAGATCTGTGGAGAGCCAACCCCGCCCACAATCAGAATGTCTGTTTTTCCTTTTTTTTATATATATATATATATATATATATATTTTTTAGCGATAAAACCCCCTGTAGTTGAATAAATGTATAGTAGATCTAAATATTATTATCGTACAGATTTTTGTTGTAATACAGTGAGTTCTTGGGTCTGGTTACTAATAGAAATTATCAGGTTCAACATTTGTGTATTTATGTTGAATATTTCATGGAAAAGTACAATGTGTGTATAATCAATAATGAAAACTTCTGGTAGCATGACGTCATCACATTATAGAATCTGAAAAGTGTTTAGTCCTGGTATGGTCCTGGTATAGTCCTGGTTTAGTCCTGGTTTAATCCTGGTTGGGTCCTGGTATGGTCCTGGTGTAGTCCTGGTTTAATCCTGGTTGTGTCCTGGTATGGTCTTGGTATGGTCCTGGTTTAATCCTGGTTGGGTCCTGGTATGGTCCTGATTTAGTCCTGGTTTAATCCTGGTTGGGTCCTGGTATGGTCCTGATTTAGTCCTGGTTTAACCCTGGTATGGTCCTTGTTTACTATGGTATATTTGGTTCTGCTTGGTCCAGGTTTAGTCCTGGTTTAGTTCTAGTTTTGTCCAGGTTTAATCCTGGTTTAGTCCTGGTATGATCCAGGTTTAATCCTGGTTTAGTCTTGGTATGGTCCAGGTTTAGTCCTGGTTGAGTCCTGGTTGAGTCCTGGTTTAATCCTGGTTTAATCCTGGTTGAGTCCTGGTATGGTCCTGTTTAGTCCTGGTTTAGTCCAGGTTTAATCCTGGTTTAGTCCAGGTTGAGTCCTGGTTGAGTCCTGGTTGAGTCCTGGTATGGTCCAGGTTTAGTCCTGGTTTAGTCCTGGTTGAGTCCTGGTTGAGTCCTGGTTGAGTCCTGGTAAAGAGCTCAGAATAAATGTCATAATTGTCTCTTTTTCTTTTCTTCCGCAGACAGAACTCATCCCAGATCATCTCGCTTTCAGTCTGTCACCTTCAAAATGGCCTCCTCTCCTTCTTCCTCTCCTCCTCTCCTTCTTCCTCTCCTTCTTCCTCTCCTCCTCTCCTTTCTCTCCTCCTCTCCTCCTTTCGTCCTTCTCTTCTCCTCCTCCACTCCTCTGCTCTGACCTCATTTTTCACATGGTTTTCACAAGGAGCTGCATGATTTCTAACTCCTCTCTCTCTCTCCATCTCTCTTTCTCTCATTCTGTCACTCCTTCCCTCTCTCTTTCCCTCGCTTTCTATTTCTGTGTTGGTCTTGTCTTTTCTCTCTCCTCCTGCCTCTCCTCCTCTTCTCCTTCATCATCTCCTCTGTTCACTCTTCTACTTGTCTTACTCGCCCTCCTTTCAGTCTCTCTCTCTCTTTCTCTTCTTCTTCTTCTTCTCTCTCTTCTTCAGTCTGACTCTCTCTTTACCTCTTTCTCTCTATCACTCATTCTCTCACACATTCTCTTTATATCACTCTATTCTTTTTAGTTCTTCTTTCGTTCCTCTCTTCTCTCCTGTCACTCTTTGAATTTCTCTCTCTCTTTCTCTCTCTCTCTTTCTCTTTGTCTCTCCCTCTTTCTTTTCTGTCTCACTCTTTCAATTTCTCTCTCTCTCTTTCTCTCTCTGTCTCTCTTTGTCCTTATCTCTCTGTCTTTCTTTCTTTCTTTTCTGTCTCACTCTTCTTCCCTTCTTCTCTCTTTCTTTCCCTCTTCTCTCACATCAGTCTTTCAATTTCTCTCTCTCTTTCTCTCTCAGTCTCTCTCTTTGTCTCTCTTTCTTACTTCCTTTCTTTTTCTTTCTTTCTTTCTTTCTTTCTTTCTCTCTTTTCCATCTCACTCCTCTTCCCTTCTTCTCTCTGTCTTTCCCTCTCTAAATATCTTTCTTTTTAGTTCTCATTCATTTTTCTTTATCTCTTTCAATTTCTCTCTCTTTCTCTCTCAGTCTCTCTCTTTGTCTCTCCCTCTTCTTTCTTTCTCTCTTTTCCATCTCACTCTTCTTCCCTCCTTCTCTGTCTTTCGCTCCATCTCTCTTTCTTTTATACCCCCCTCTCTCTTTCCCATTACTCTTTCTGTCTTGCCCTTTCGCACTCTCTGTCACTCTCTCTCTGTCTTTCACTCCCTCCCTCCTCCCTCCATCCGTCTCATGTGTGGTTTGAATTGATCGCTGATAAATGAACGAGTGAACGTCAATGTCCTTCCCTCTCTCTCCTTTTAGCTCTCTCCTCCATTTCTCCCCCTCTTTCCATTAGAGCTAGTACCGTCTCTCTCCATCTTTACCCTCTCATCCCTCCATCTCCCTCTGTCTTTCTGTCTTAGTCCTCCTGTTTTTTTCCTGGTATGGTCCTGGTTTACTATGGTATATTTGGTTCTGTTTGGTCCAGGTTTAGTCCAGATTTAGTCCAGGTTTAGTCCAGGTTTAGTCCTGGTATGGTCCTGGTTTAATCCTGGTTGGGTCCTGGTATGGTCCTGGTTTAGTTCTGGTTTAATCTTGTTTGGGTCCTGGTATGGTCCTGGTTTAGTCCTGGGTTAATCCTGTTTGGGTCCTGGTATGGTCCTGGTTTAGTCCTGGTTTAATCCTGATTGGGTCCTTGTTTAATCCTGGTATGGTCCTGGTTTAATCCTCGTTGAGTCCTGGTATGGTCCTGGTTTAGTCCTGGTTTAATCCTGGTTGGGTCCTGGTATGATCCTGGTTTATCCATCCATCCATCCATCCATTTTCTTCCGCTTATCCGGGGCCGGGTCGCGGGGGCAACAGTCTAAGCAGGGACCTCCAGACCTCCTTCACCCCGGACACTTCCTCCAGCTCCTCCGGGGGGACCCCAAGGCGTTCCCAGGCCAGCCGGGAGACATAGTCCCTCCAGCGGGTCCTGGGTCTTCCCCGGGGCCTCCTCCCGGTGGGACATGCCCGGAACACCTCCCGAGGGAGGCGTCCAGGAGGCATCCGGAACAGATGCCCGAGCCACCTCAGCTGGCTCCTCTCCATCCTGGTTTAGTCCTGGTTTAATCCTGGTATAGTCCTGCTTTAGTCCTGGTTTAATCTTTGTTGAGTCCTGGTATGGTCCTGGTTTAATCCTGGTTGAGTTCTGGTTTAATCCTAGTATGGTCCTGGTTTAATCCTGGTTGAGTCCTGGTATGGTCCTGGTTTAATCCTGGTTGAGTCCTGGTATGATCCTGGTTTAATCCTCGTTGAGTCCTGGTATGGTCCTGGTTTAGTCCTGGTTTAATCCTTGTTGAGTCCTGGTATGGTCCTGGTTTAGTCCTGATTTAATCCTGGTTTAGTCCTGGCATAGTCCTGGTTTAGTTTTGGTTTAATCCTCGTTGACTCCTGGTTGAGTCCTGGTTTAGTCCTCGTTGAGTCCTGGTATGTCTGTGTGTTGCGTTCACGTCCTCTTCAAACGGACTCGAGTTTCGAACTCCTACGAGTTCAGTTAGTTTAATTGTGAATCTTTTATTGTTTAAACTTTCTATCATGGAAACCAAACCACAAGTTACATCTCAGATCTGTGGAGAGGCGACCCCGCACACAGTCAAACCGCCTGTTTTTCTACGTATTTTTGAGCTGTACAACCACCTGGAAGGTAGAGCTGTCATACTGCGGAACATTCCAGGCAGAACAAAGACCTCGCCATAGAAACGAGCAGGTGACGGACCCCTGACTGTCTAATGCCGTACTGTGGAACATTCTATGCAGTCGACAAGCAGCAGGCAGACCTTCCAGAAGAAAAGTTACACAGTTAACCTTTAAGAAAATGAATTGCAAATGGTGTTTTGAAACAGGAGATAAAAGCCTCACCCTCACATTCTACAAAGGA
This sequence comes from Paratrypauchen microcephalus, assembly GCA_036785185.1. Classification (NCBI taxonomy): domain Eukaryota; kingdom Metazoa; phylum Chordata; class Actinopteri; order Gobiiformes; family Gobiidae; genus Paratrypauchen; species Paratrypauchen microcephalus. The sequence goes on from JAVJIX010000143.1 coordinate 1,569,455, forward strand.
CATTTTCTTTATCCACATTATGGTTTTGTTTTTAAAGGTTTCTGAGGGGGAGCCATGAATTATTCACATCTTTCTTTTGTGAAATGCAGCAGAAGAACGGATATTTTACGAGTGTGATGGGGCGGAATAAAAGGAGACAACAGGAGGGAAAAAACATATACAAAAATATACAGTAAGAGCAAATAAAGTTTACAATAAAACCAACAGCGGATCTAAAATAACTAAACCAGGACTAAACAGGGACTAAACCAGGACTAAACCGGGACTAAACCAGGACTAAACCAGGACTAAATCAGGATTAAACCAGGACTAAACCGGGATTAAACCAGGACTAAACCAGGACTAAACCAGGACTAAACCAGGACTAAACCAGGACTAAACAGGGCCATAACAGGACTAAACAGGACCAAATATACCATAGTAAACCAGGACCATACCAGGAACCAACCAGGATTAAATCAGGACCAAACCAGGACTAAACCAGAAGCATACCAGGACTAAACCAGGATTAAACCAGGACTAAACCAGGACTCAACCAGGACCAAACCATAACTAAACCAGAACTAAGCCAGAACTAAACCTGGACCAAACCAGGATTAAACCAGGACTAAACCAGGATTAAACCAGGGCTATACCAGGACCATACCATCATTAAACCAGGACTAAACAGGACCATACCAGAACTCAACCAGGATTAAAATTGGACTAAACCAGGACCATACCAGGACTCAACCAGGATTAAACCAGGACTAAACCAGGACCATACCAGGACTATGCCAGGACCCAACCAGATTTAAACCAGGACTAAACCAGAACGGTACCAGAACTAAACCAGAACTAAACCAGGACTAAACCTCGACCAAACCAGGACTAAACCAGGGCAAAACAGGTCTAAACCAGGACCAAATTTACCATGGTAAACTAGGACTAAATCAGGACCAAACCAGGACTAAACCAGAACCATACCAGGACCAAACCAGGATTAAACCAGGACTAACCAGGACCAAACCTGGACTCAACCAGGACCAAACCAGAACTAAACCAGGACTAAACCTGGACCAAACCAGGGCAAAACCAGGACCATACCAGGACTTATCCATGATTAAACCAGGACTAAACAGGATTAAATATGCCATGGTAAACTAGGACTATACCAGGACTAAACCAGGACTAAACCAGGACCAGACCAATATGAATTATATTGTAGGCGTCTGATAAGGCAGAAATATGAATGTTGAAAACTGAAGCAAGAGAAAAAAACACAAAAATAAATGAAAATATAGAGCAAGAACAATAAAAGTCATCAAAGTGAACAGAGGGGTAAAGCAGCTACGACCACGGGGCACTTATGGACTCTGCCGTGGTTCAGTTCACAGCACCTTCCGGCCTAAACTCTGGGCAGCAAAAATAACACCGAGGTTTACTCAAGTGGAAAAAGAAAAGTATGCACAGGTTTTGGAACATGTGAGGATTAAACCCGGTCTTAAAAAGGTCTACACTCTTTTCTTATTTATCATTCACACTCGCTTAACACAAACCCTGTGTCTTTGGTCCACGTTTTTCTCTGTTTTTCAGTGGAAATAAATAAACGGGTTGTATATTATGGATTTATAATAATCGAAAGTGTAAAAAAAAGTTGTTTTTCAGTTTTTTGTCGCAGCCTTTAAGCCACGGCGGCGCCCCCTGAGCTCAGACTCCGATCAGAACAGAACGATAAAACCTCCCGGAGATTGAACTCATGAAAGAGGAAAAAGAGGGAAAGATTATGTGTGTGGGAGAGAGAGAGAGGGGGGGGGGGAGAGAAGATAGAGAGAGAAAGCGAGAAGATAGCGAGAGGGAGAGAGACAAAGGCAGAGAGAGAGAGAGAGAGAAGATAGAGAGAGAAGATATACATAGAGAGAGAGAGGCAGAGGGAGAGAGAAATTAGAGTGAGAGAGAGACAGAGAGAGGCAGGGAGAGAAAGAAGGTAGAGAGGCAGAGACAGAGAGACAGAGAGAGGGAGACAGAGAGAGAGAAGATAGGTAGAGACAGGAAGAGAGACAGAGGCAGAGAGAGAGAGATATTAGAGAGAGAGAGAGAGAGAGAGACAGACAGAGAGAGAGAGGCAGGGAGAGAGAGAAGGTAGAGAGGGAGGGACAGAGAGAGAGAACATAGAGAGAGGACAGAGAGAGGGAGACAGAGAGAGAACATAGACACAGAGAGAGAGAGAGGCGGAGAGAGAGCGAAATTAGAGAGAGAGAGAGAGGCAGAGAGAGAGAGAAATTAGAGAGAGAGAAGATAGAGAGGCAGGGAGAGAGATTATATATATATATATAGAGAGAGAGAAGATAGAGAGAGAGAGAGAAGACAGAGAGACAGAAAGAGAGAAAGGGGAAGAAGGAGTAGAAGAGATGTAGAGAGAGAGGGAGCGACAGAAATAGAGAGAGGGGGAGATAGAGGGAGATAGAGAGGGAAAGAGGTAGGAAGAGGGAGAGTGGTGAGAAGAGGGCTGGAGAGGGAGAGAAGATAGCAAGAGGGAGAGAGACAGAGAGAGAGACGGGCAGGGAGTGAGACAGAAGATAGATAGATAGAGTGAGTGAGGGAGAGAGACAGAGAGAGGGAGAGAGACACACACAGAGAAGATAGAGAGAGAGAGACAGAGAGAAGATAGAGGGAGAGAGAGGCAGGGAGAGATAAAGGGGAAGAAGGAGTGGAAGAGAGAGGCAGAGAGAGGTTCCCACCTCTCTCTGCCTCTCTCTTCCACTCCTTAGGGAAGGAGGGATAGAGAGAGGGAGATTGTTGAGACGAGGGACGGAATGGGAGAAAGAGAGATGTGGGAATAAGGAGAGACAGAGAGAGTCAGAGAAAGACAGATAGAGAGGCTCGTCTGTCGTGTCAGCTATCACTCACTCTTAGGTCAGACCTCGAGGATTATTCCAGCCAAAGAGGGAGAGAAAGAGAGGGAAGAGGGAGAGAGAGGGAATGAGGTTATGACAAAAGAGAGGAGAAAGGAAGGGTAAGAGAGAGAAGGGGGAAGAGAAAGGAAAACAGGAAAGGAGATAGAGAGTAGGAGGAGGAGAGAGGGATAGAGAGACAGCAGTACAAGAGAGAAGTGGACAGAGAGATGGAACGAGGTGAAAAGAAAGCAGAGAGAGCTAGAAGAGAGATGGAGAGAAAGAGAGAGTCAGGGATGGAAAGAGGGGGTGAGAGTGAGATACAGAGAGAGAGATAAAGAGGAAAGGGAGTGGTAGGAAAAGGAATGAAGAAAAGAGAGAGAAAGAGGAGGCAAATTGGGAGAGGACGGGAGAGTTAAGCGGTTGGACATGAAGAGAGGGAGAGGAGGAGGCAGAGGAGAAAGAGAGGGACAGGAGGAGGAGAGAGGGAGAGGAGGAGAGAGGAGAAGGGAGAGGAGAAAGAGTGGGAGAGGAAGAGGGAGAGGAGAAAGAGAGGGACAGGAGGAGGAGAGAGGGAGAGGAAGAGAGAGGAGAAGGGAGAGGAGAGAGAGTGGGAGAGGAAGAGAGAGAGGAGAAAGAGAGGGAGTGGGAGAGAGAGAGAGAGGAGGGGAGAGAGAGAGAGAGAGGAAGAGATAGAACAGGTGAGAGAGAGGGAGAAGATGAGAGAGAGCTAGAGGAGGAGAGGGAGGGGGAGAGAGAGAGGGAGAGGAGGAGAGAGGAGAAGAAAGAGAGGAAGAAGATGAGAGAGAGGTAGAGGAGGAGAGAATGAGGAGGAGAGGGAGAAGAGGAGAGAGGGAGAAGATGAGAGAGAGGTAGATGAGGAGAGAGGGAGAAGGAGAGGGAAAAGATGAGGGAGAGGTAGAGGAGGAGAGAGTGAGGAGAGGGAGAGGAGGATAGAGGGAGAGAGAGAGAGAGAGCGGAAGAGATAGAATGGGCAAGAGAGAGGGAGAAGATGAGAGAGAGCTAGGGAAGGAGAGCTAGGGGAGGAGAAAGAGAGGGATAAGATGAGAGAGAGGGAGGAGGAGAGCTAGAGGAGGAGAGAGGGAGGAGGAGAAAGAGAGGGAGAAGATGAGAGATAGAGCTAGAGGAGGAGAGGGAGAGGAGGAGAGAGGAGAAGAGGAAGAAGAGAGAGAGGTAGAATAGGAGAGAGTGAGGAGAAGAGGGAGAAGAGTCGAGAGAGATGAGGAGAGGGAGAAGAGGACAGAGAGAGAGAGAGGTAGGGGGAGAGAGAGAGGGAGGGGGGGAGAGAGTGAGGAGGAGGGGGAGAGAGACAGAGGAAGAGAGAATGGGCAAGAGAGAGGGAGAGGATGAGAGAGAGCAAGAAGAGGAGAGAGGGAGGAAGAGAAAGAAAGGGACAGGAGAAGAAAGAGAGGGAGAAGATGAGAGGAAAAGAAGGGGTAAAGATAGAGAGGGATGAAGAGAGGGAGAGAAAGGGGGAAGAGAGGGATGTCGATATAGCTGGAGAGATAAAGGAAAGAGGTGGAGAAAGAGAGAGAGAGGTGAGAGGGTGCGAGCTGTCAGCCCTCTTTCACCAGGTCAGTCCAAAATTCATCAGTTTTTCCGCTTTTTTCCGCTTCTTCTTTCAGCTCCGGTGCACAGTGGACACCCAACCATTCTGAATTTTTCTTTTTTTTCACTTTCTTTTTTTCAAATTTAACTGTGCAATTTCAATACGACAAAGAAATATAAAACTTGACAATGTTTCACAAAAATACTAATTAGATCCCTACAGTATTATATTATTGACTTTAAACTTGTGATGTGGTGATACAGGAAGCAAATAAAGTCGGAGAAGTTAATAGAGGAGCAAATTTAAAAGAACTAGACCAAGACCAAACCAGGATTAAACCAGAACCAAACTAGAACTATATCAGGACCTAACCATGACCAAACCAGGACCAAACCATGACCAAACCAGGACCAAACCAGGACTAAACCAGAACTAAACAGCACCAAATATACCATGGTAAACTAAGACTATGCCAGGACCAAACCAGGATTAAACCAGAACCAAACCAGAACTAGACCAGGACCAAACCATGACCAAACAATGACCAAACCAAGACTATACCAGGACCATACCAGGACTAATCCAGGACCGAGTATGCCAGGGTAAACTAGGACTATACCAAGACCAAACCAGGACTAAACCAGGACTAAACAGGACCAAATATGCCATGGTAAACAAGACTATACCAAGACCAAACCAGCACTAAACTAAGACTGAACCAGGACTAAACCAAGACTGAACTAGGATTAAACCAAGACTAAACAGGACCAAATATGCCATGGTAAACTAGGACTATACCAGGACAAAACCAGGATTAAACCAGAACCAAACCAGAACTAGACCAGGACCAAACCATGACCAAACTAGGACCATACCAGGACTAAGCCAGGACCAAATATGCCATGGTAAACTAGGACCAAACCAGGTCTAAACCAGGACTAAACCAATATGACTTGATTTTGTAGCAGTCTGATAGGGCAGAAATATGAATGTTAAATGTTACTGAAACGTGTGAATGAAACAAAGCTCCAGGTCTGTTTTTTGAGGAGTTTATAACCCGACTTAAAGCTCACATGAGTCTTTTATGTAATATAGGACCTGAATATTCCACTGTATTGATGCATTGGCACTGCTCCTTCTGAAGTTCTTTTACTTTAATCAGACCATAAAGAACTGACACAGCAGAAATTACAACAGACGGCCTACATTCGTGCAGTCAGACCGTTCTTTTCAAGTAATATTGCAAGATCAAAAATGAGCGAATTTCATCTGGCTGTATTTGCTGTGTGGAGCGGGGGACCAGAGCCATTGGCTGCAGAGTAGAGTTTAATTCCATCACATCTGAAGCCCGGAAACTTTTAAAAAAGTTTTAAAAAGGCTGCAAAAAATGAATTAATTTGTGATACTAGGCATGCACTGATACAGCTACTGGTAGAGCTGAGCGATATGGGAAAAAAAGAATAAATCATGTTGAAGGAGTTTCAATTCGATTGTCTTTCTTTCTTTGATCTTAATGAAAACATATTGACATTTTGACAGATTGACTTCAGACATAAAGATTACTACAGTTTTTATTCCATGTTGATGGGACCAATAATTCCGGAGAAGCCCATGTTTAAAACACTTTGGTTGCTTTGGCACTCGCAGTTGGAATTCCAAATACGGAACCCTGCTCCAAATTCGCCTCTATAACTGCCGGCCTCAATGGGCTTCATTTGACTGGATGATGTCACATGCTCTTAGGCTGCGTCGCATTACTCTGTCTTACCCCTTCCCCTTTATCTACATCTTTGTCTTGCCCCTCGATACCGAGCTGACAGGGCTCGGGATACGAATGTTCCCCTACGAAATGGGACACCACTCAATTACCGTTTGCGTCATCATCCCTTGCCTCTACCTGAGCTGCTACGTCTACAGAGGCGACAACAATTGACGCAAACAAACGTAAACAAATGTCAAGGATTATCGGGTACCTCAGCTCGACAAAAAAAGTAGCTTGTTTATGCATGAAAGTTCGATGAAAACGATAACGTCGGTTAAGCGGACATCACTACAATTAAAACCGCAACAACAGTTCACTAAAAGTAACGTAGAACATAAGCGTCATAATTGTAAACCATGCCAAACTGTTAATCGATAATTACAACTGCTGAAAATACATTTATGAGACTCCTTGGCTGGTCGATGTGACGCTGCCATCCTGATCCCAAAACCTGCCTGAGCTTGTAGGCGTACCCCTTCGTTCCAAGTCTGGTCGAGAGCTTACTTAGTTTCAAAGCGTATGTAGCCCGAGGTTGTGGCCCGAGCCCTTGATCAAAATCAGAATCGGGACACCCCTTGTCCTCGCATGAACGCGCAAAACCAAGGGGTAGGGGTAAAAACGAAGGGGTAAGACAGAGAAATGGGATGCATCCTTAGTCCACTTCTTTATACAGTCTATGGTTCTAATCAAGAAACTTAAAAAAGGACCAAAACGACTTTAATCTGAGCAAATATTTGAACTGTCGCGTACCACCTGAAGGAGCTTGCGTACCACCAGTAGTACACGCACAACAGTTTGAGAAACACCGCTCTAGAACAGAATGTACCTCGCCGTGAAAGTATTCAGAATGCAGTACTCAGATCAGGTATTCATTATTCTGTAACAAAAAGTTTCCAAAGCATTCTTCACATCACCGTGCGTGGCTTGTGATACCAACAATTCTGTGGTAATACAATATCGAAATTGAACTGTATTTGAAACCCAGTCCATGCCACACATAAACACGACAATGAATCATTTCACTCTATGCATAAAATATAGATTCATTGCACTCACAGCAATTGAATTAGCTCGGTGGCCCCCTGCAAACAGTTAATATTAATATCGAACCCAGAGTCAATGAAGAAATGCTATAGCACTCTGTTTACAGCTTAGCGGCCGCTCCATCAATAAGATTGCACCGTGCAAAAATAAACAATGATTTTTAATAAGATCCTACTGCCGCGGATAAGTAGCCTTGTTCTGAGGTGACTGGAGTCGATCAATAATATACAGACAGAGGTGGGTGGAGCTAAAAACTGTACACAAGTAAGTGTAATGTTACTTCAGTGTTTTTATTTTTTTACTTCTCCAGCACATTTAACGCCACCAAACCCTGCTGTTCAAAAATAATCTACTCGAGAATGAAATGGATTCTTCTCTGGTTAGTTGGAATATAGATAGTGCTGTCAGTTTAACGCAGCATTTTTCAACCTTCAGGTCGTGGCCCCCCGTGGGGTCGCCTGGAATTCAAATGGGGTCGCCTGAAATGTCCGGAGCAGTGCAGTCACAATAACTAGTGATGGGCAAATGAGACGGAGCTCCGGAGCACGTCTCGTTCTTTCTGAAACTGTCTCGCAGCAGCCGCTCACGTGACCAAAGTGTCGAAGTGTCGGTCCCTCCCCCCGCTGCTTCGCTCTGCGTGTCAATCGCTTCAGTGTATCGAAGCGTTTCATTGGCTCAGCAAATGTTCCGCTCTGCGATTGGTTCAGAGTGCTTCAGAGTGTTCAACGCGCTTCCTTGGGTTGACAATAGAGGTAAGATCTTAAGCCCGAGCCCGAGCCCGACCTGACCCGACCCGAATTTCGGGTCGGGCCTAAAATGTCAATCATTGCTTCGGGTCGGGCTCGGGCTCGGGCCGGGCTTCTCTCTCGCTGACTTTAAAAAAATATATATATATGTTTATAAAAATGTATAATAAAACGATGTGTGGATACTAAACTAAGGAATACTTGTTTTAAAATAAATAATTTGGATAAAACAGAGAAGGCGCTGTAAGGTAATTGCTATTTAACTATTAAACAGGAGCCGCTCTTAATAATCTTCCCCTCCGCAAGTCCGCATCTATTTTGACCTGGTATCCCCAATATGGAGGAGCAAGAAGTTAAGGATAAACTAAAGCCCGGAGAACTGAAAAGACAAACACGCACCGGTAAGAGTGAGGTGTGGAAAAGCTTCAAATTGATTGTTGAAAATGCTACAGAAACTTGCGTTGGCTTCGCTGAATGTAGTCAATGTGGCGCTTTGCTTTCATACGAGAGCAAAAAGACTGGCACCTCGACGTTCCCAGCTGCGCGCCTGCGCAGTTGCGCACTGCTCACACATTCTCAGCGCACAAGAAAACCTATGCAGCGCAGGGATGAAAGAGTTCCGCTTTTTTTTTCAGCCGCGGGGTCATCTGAATACGGGGGAATTGTCCAGTATTCAGAAACAAAAGTATGTGTCTCGTATTAAACTTCTACCGGTGTAAGCGACGAGCACGCGCAAGCCGCGAGCACGCGCAGCTCTTTCCGCGTGTAGCGGGGGTGCATGTCGGATGTCGCGCACAGGGGTCCAAGGAGCGCTCAGGGAGTTAGTGTGTTTGCTCAGACACATAAAACATTAGGGGGAACATTCGACGCTGAGCAGGCATTTAAACAGCTGTACTAGCAAAATTGATGATCGTCAAACATCTATATTATCATTTGTTTCAAAAAAACGCCCCTCACAAATAAAATATGAAATTTCGGGTTTGCTTTGGGCTCGGGCCTGCAAATCAAGTTAATTGGTCGGGCTCGGGCCGGGTCGGGCTTTAATACCCGCGGGCCGAGTCGGGTCGGGCTGGATTTTTTAGGCCCGATCTTACCTCTAGTTGACAAGCGCTAACCTGCTACAGTATAAAAGATGCACCAATATTTCTTAAAAATGTTTGGTAGTGAGGAGTATTGTGTGACGTTAGCCGTGATTTTGGTGACTTCCGGCGACTTTTGGCATTTGTTTCATTTTCGATGGCATCTACAAGTGGAAAAAAGCGATCCATTCCCATCCATCCATTTGGGAACTTCCCAAATCATGGGTTGTGTGTTGGTTTGCAATGGTTAAATTTGTCCACTAGAGGTCAGTGTTTCTCCGAGGCCTCAAACACCTCAAACCATTTGACACAATAATTGCGACTGAGGCTGAGACTGAAACATGATAAAAAAATAAAAGTCTATTGGATCCCCAGAAATGTGTGATGTCAAAATGGGGTCACAGGCCAAAAAAGGTTGGGAACCACTGGTTTAACGCATTAATTAGATTAATTAATTACACTGCAAATTAATGTGTTATAAAAATTAACGCAATTAATTATGAGTGGCAATTCAATGCACTCACATTTTAAATTTGGCGTGCGGTGAGCAAATCGCTGCCAGGGCCTTTGAACGGCAAGTTTATTTATAAAAAGAACGAAGACGGGACGATCAACAAGAACGTGGTGATTTGTAGCTTTTGTCAAAAAGAATTTTCCGATCACCCAAGATGCTCCAGCGCGTGAGCGCTCTTCAACAAACCACCAAACCACATTCGCAGAATTTGGAAAACGAATGAGCAAAGCGACCACAGAAAAATGGACAAACTCAATCGCAAAGTGGGTTGCCTCTCTCTCCCCCAATCTCTCTCTCTCTCACGAGATTAAAATGTAATTACTGTACTTAAGTATACATTATAGGTATCTGTACTAGTGCTGTCAGGCGATTAAAAAAAAATCGAATTAATTACAGGATTTGTAATTAATTAATCTAATTAATCACATTTTAAGAGTGTGAGAGATTGAGAGGGAGAGATAGAAAGAGAGAGCGAACAAACCCACTTTGTGATTGAGTTTGTCAGTTTTCAAGTGGTCGCTTTGCTGTTCGTTTCTCAAATTCTGCGAGCGTGGATTGGTGGTTTGGTGAAGTGCGCTCTATCACCAGTAACAATGGAACTTGTCCAGACGTGTTTGTCGTTCAAATGATCCGTCAGGCTGGAGCAGCTTCGGTGATCGTTAATTTCTTTTTAACTTTTTCACCGCGTTCTTGTTGATCGTCCCGTCTTTGTTCTAATAAACTCACTGTTCAAATCCCAAGCAGCGATTTGCTCGCTGCACGCCAAATTTAAAATGCGAGCACATTGAATTACCACTCATAATTAATTGCGTTAATTTTTATAACGCGTTAATTTGCAGTGTCATTAATTAATCAATCTAATTAACGCGTTAAACTGACAGCCCTAATCTGTACATTACTTAAGCAGATTTTAAAATGGATTCTGTTTGCTTTTTTACTTCACTAAATCTGAGTATAGTATCTGTACTTTCTACTCCACTGCATTTTTGAACACAGCTGAAAAGTAAAAGTATATTTTTATATGATTGTGTGAAACCTGCTGAAAAGTCTGAGGGCTTTTTTTTTTTTTTAACATGGTCATAGTCTGAGCAAACAAAAAGACACAAAACAATTCTTCAGTATTCTAACTCTAGCTATCAAATTGTTTCACAAATCTGTATCAAAATCACTATTTGAAGCTATTTTAGTTTTCAAAATCTACACAAAATTCTTTGACTTAAGTAGATTTTATCATGTGATACTTTTACACAAGTATTTTTTTTATTTCTTTTTTGCTCCTGATTGATTACTTCTTCCACCACTGGCAATATATAATCCATGTAGTGTATGCGTTAGTGGCCCAGCTGTAGAGTGAAGAGTATGGAGAGTAATTGGGATCAGCCGAGGACTCCACAAATGAAATGGACATTAGTTGAATAGCTTCCAGTAAGTGGGTTCACAATGTACTTGGCAGAACACAGAAGTGTAGATGACTTCACCTACCTTTGCCCAGTGAGTGAATGCAGTAGTGGAAGAAGTAAAAGTATAAGGACAGATACGTGAGCAATGACATTACTGAAGTACAGGTAAAAGTGTCACATACATGAAACATTAAACATAATAATGATTCTTTAGAGCAGTGCTTCTCATTTATTTTCTGTGACGCCCCCCCTAGGAAGAAGAAAAAATTTCACGCCCCCCTTCCTGCGCGCGACTATAAATAGTATTATTTGTCTAGAAAATTGTTATTAGAACAGCATTGTATCCTTTTATTAACATTATAAACAAAACAAAAAAAGAAAGAAACTTACAACAAAGACTGCACTGAGGACTCAAATATTAATGTGTTTTTAATGCAGCTTTGCGCACATTTGTTTACGTTTTACAGAAATGAAACTTAAAACCACCTCATTTGCATAAGCTAAAAGCACTGAAAAAAACGCTCTCTCCTTGTGCCACTGATGCGTCAGCTTCTGTCGGACTAAAGGACACGACCCAGTGGAATATATGTGTTTTTTCTGTGACAGAGGATGTTCTTTAGAGTAAAATCTATGCACAACAGCAGCAACTGAATTGATTTTACTTATATACTTGTTACTTTCCATCGCTTTGTAGAAGTACCTTAGAATGATGTAGGACTGCTGCCAATTAACTCAGAGGTTACTACTACTACTACTACTACTACTACTACTACTACTACTACTACTACTACCTGAATAATAATACTTGCTTGTATTGCAAGCTACCGCGAAATTCTCCTAATCAAAACTGCCCTTATAAGCTCTAGGGAATGTGCAATCAAAACTGCACATACTATATGCAGTGACATGCACAGAGGGGTTGCTCAGGTTGCCCGGGCAACTGCTCCTATGCCCTCCTGGAGTGACGTTACCCTTCTGAGTTGAAAAAAGTAAAAAAAAAAATAAATAAATAAATAAAAATAAATCGTTCAATGGATACAGAATTTCATGTAGGCCTAGGCCTAGATTTGAAAATGAAAATAAAAAATCGTCACTCAAAACATTTTTCATAAAATAAAAGCAGCCTCATTCACAAATGACCTCCTCCTGCTGGACATAGCAATCGACAAAAATGAGGCTCTGAAGATATTTGTTGAAATGGTTCAGAATAAGAGGCTTCTCTTTTGAAAGCTTCGTTACTTGATGGGATAGTATGTAGGATATTGTGTTTAATTATGTTTCCATTGTTTGTATCAATATATTAATAAAGACCCTGCGCTTCATATAGCCTGTAATTTTTTTCCCCCGGGTGGGAGAATTGGTTTGCCCTTTCTTCATGTCAGAGCAACTGCCCCTCAATATTCCTGTGCACGTCCCTGACTATATGCTTATGAAATGTGCAATCAAAGAATCAAAGTCTTTAGGGAATGTGCAATCAAAATGTGTTCAGTCAAAAGAATGTTCAATCAGAAGTTCACATAGTTTATTTCCCTGAACACCGCATGTACGCTTAAGAAGTGTGCAATCAAAACTGCACATGGGTTTGAGGAAATGTGCAATAAAAAGTTCACATAGGCCGATTGAACAACATCGCAAATAGGTTGATAAAATGTGCAATCAAACCTGCACGGATATACTTTAGGGAATGTGCAATCAAAACTGCACACATACACTTTAAGTAATGTGCAATCAAAACTGCACATGTACGCTTTAGGTAATGTGCAATCAAAACTGCACACGTACGCTTTAAGTAATGTGCAATCAAAACTGCACACATACGCTTTAAGTAATGTGCAATCAAAACTGCACACATACGCTTTAAGTAATGTGCAATCAAAACTGCACACATACGCTTTAAGTAATGTGCAATCAAAACTGCACACATACGCTTTAAGTAATGTGCAATCAAAACTGCACACATACGCTTTAAGTAATGTGCAATCAAAACTGCACACGTACGCTTTAAGTAATGTGCAATCAAAACTGCACACATACGCTTTAAGTAATGTGCAATCAAAACTGCACACATACACTTTAAGGAATGTGCAATCAAAACTGCACACATACGCTTTAAGTAATGTGCAATCAAAACTGCACATATAGACTTTAGAAAATGTGCAATCAAAACTGCACACATACACTTTAAGTAATGTGCAATCAAAACTGCACACATACACTTTAAGGAATGTGCAATCAAAACTGCACACATACACTTTAAGGAATGTGCAATCAAAACTGCACACATACACTTTAAGGAATGTGCAATCAAAACTGCACACATACGCTTTAAGTAATGTGCAATCAAAACTGCACATATAGACTTTAGAAAATGTGCAATCAAAACTGCACACATACGCTTTAAGTAATGTGCAATCAAAACTGCACATGTACGCTTTAGGTAATGTGCAATCAAAACTGCACATATAGATTTTAGAAAATGTGCAATCAAAACTGCACACATAACGCTTTAAGTAATGTGCAATCAAAACTAAATAAAAAGTTCACATAGACAAAGTTTAATGGGTTTAGGAAATGCAAATCAAAACTGCACATATTCTTAGAAAATGTGCAATCAAAACTGCACACATAGGCTTCGAGAGTATGCCGTCAAAACAGCACAAAATTGAGAAAATGCGCAATCAAAAAAACACATAAAGTAGGTCAAGGGAGTGTGTAACCAAATGTTAGATGTAACAGATGTCTAATGTAAAGATGAGGGAATGTACAATCGTAATTTTACCGCAGTTATAGGCAATATGCAATCAAAAATACACATAGGTTGAGGCAATGTGCAATCACAAGTGTGCATAGGCTCACGAAACGTGCAATCAAAACTGCACGTATAAGCTTAGAGAATGTTCAATTAAAAGGAGAACTTGTTTTGTTCAATAAAAACTGCATTTTGAAGTGTTTGTCTGCATATAGTGACTTAAAGTTCCTCTGATTGTGGTTCACTAGTTCAATAGTGGATGCTGATTGGACATGTTTATGCTGTTGATGCTGCATTTTCCGTATTTTAAAACAAATCACTTTATCTTATCTTCCATGTTGAAATTTCTCCTCCTTTGAATGTTTATTTATTTCCATTTTCACATTTACAGATTAGATCTCCCTAGCTCATTTTCAGTTCTGTTTGTCATTGCTATGTCTCCTTTTCCGCCATTTTATTTGTGTCTTTTTTTACCCCCACATCTGCCAAGTTCTGGAGCGTGCAATTAGATGTGACCCTGGAAAAGGCAAACCAATCGCCAGCAAATCGATTGGAGCAGAGAGAAAAGTAACATTTGAAAAGAGTCCCCGGCTGGGATCTCCCAGGGTCCTTGGAGAGGAAATAATCAAGACGTTTGATGCAGATTGGCTGCTGGGTTTGGGGGGGGCTGTGTCACACTGTCTGCTGATCAGATGCAAGCTAGTCATGGATGAAAGAGAATTAGCTCACATTTAGGGCTGTTTTGGTTTTTCAAATGACTTTTTCATGATCAATCTGAAATTGATTGATGTACTCGTGGTGCAGTGTCATTTTCATAAGAATTAGAGCTTCTTAGATGTGGCATGACTGGTACTGGTACGTTCTATTTTGGTGACACATACATAAAGAATTTGAACTGTACAATACACATGTGTCTATGGCTGTAGTCTTGTAATCTTTAAGTTGATTAATTAGTTGACCAAAATTTGTGAGTGAGTTTATGAGTTGAGTCTTATATTATAAGAGACAGCAGCAGAGAGGAGAAAGTGGAGCGTTACTTAGGCAAAGATTCGGGTGTGAATCCTGTGTTTAATCTGCATTTTCTATACACATTTTCCTACTTTTCTGTATCACTAGTTGTTTTTGCATGAACTCACATACAGTTGTTGTATTTTGAGTGTAGTGTCAAGGTCATGTCATAGAGATAATCAATTGTTTCGGAGAAACCAAGAATTTCTTTGTCTGACAACAGCCCTACAGGTGTCCAGACCTTTTTCACCGAGAGGGCCACAAACCAGTGCAGTACACTACTGTATAGTACCGTTGATAGTACTGAATGCGACCTTGGCCAGGACATTACATGGATCATGAAAACAATTTAAAATCTTTTAAATTTGTTAAATATGAGTGTCCCCTAGAAACCTAAAGAACATACATACATACACCAGGGCTCTCAAGTTTTGAGCGGGGTCGTGCGTGAGACTGCGTAATTTCTGAGGAGCGGGGGGGGGGGGGGGGGCGTCAATTGTGTCAATGCGTGAGACTTGAGAGCCCTGCTGTAAATGTTTGTCTAAAGAGCAAACTTAAAGGCAAATTAACGTTTTTTTTACAATCTGAGCCTTCTTTCGGCAATAAAACAAGTAGTTTTACTCACCCATAGCATTTTTCTGTCAATTGGAGCAGTATCGCAGAACTTATGTTGAGCCGTTCTGTTCTACTAATAATCCCGTATCTTTTAACATGGTGCTGTATCATTTGCTCGGGGCATTACTTTGCGGTGTCCAAATAACACAAACTTTAGCACTTTTCAAATCATAGAAGCCCGATGTCTTAATGTAAGAAATCGTTTGAAGCAAAAGTGGCCTGTAATCCGAGATTTAGCCATAGTTTCGAGTAGATGAGGACGCCAGTGCGCATGCGCGGAGTGCTGCTAGGCCCCAAACATGAAACGCAAAGCTAAAAACTATGGATAAATCTCGGATTACAGGCCACTTTTGCTTCAAACGATTTCTTACATTAAGACATCGGGCTTCTATGATTTGAAAAGTGCTAAAGTTTGTGTTATTTGGAGACCGCAAAGTAATGCCCCGAAAACAAATGCTAATGGTTACGCTACAACATAACTTTCTTCAAACAGCTCCAAATGACACGAACGTGATATGGGTGAGTCAAACGACTTGTTTTATTACCGAAAGAAGGCTCAGATTGTAAAATAACGTTACTTTGCCTTTAAATTACAAAGCAACTAATGAGAGTTATATAAATGAAGTTATTACCTGATGGTTCTCAGTTTGTTTTATCATCTCCTCCTGTTCAGTCGCTGTCCTTATCACTGAGCGCGCACTGCACTGTCAACAGTCTGCCCAACAACAGAACAATCTATTTTCTGATTGGCTGAAAAGGGCGCGGCGCCTGATAACTGAGATTTTTTTCCAGGGAGCGGGGCGAGGAGGAGGAGGAGGGGGGGGGGGGGGCCTGCATAAACTGAGCCACACAGACCGATTTTCTGGGCACACACAAAAAAAAAAAAAAAATTCAGCGTGAGAAATGCCATGTGTGGCGTGTGAGCGTGTGAACACGTCGAATTGCGTGTGTCACACTCTCTCTCAATGCGTGAGACTTGAGAGCCCTGCATACACTTTGTTTTGACTCTGCTCTCCTGCACTCAACACAACCCCCAAGGACACAGCTGTGGTTATCACGGCACACTTTAAACAAAAGGACATGTTATCAAATTCGGCTGGAACACTCTGAACATGTATTCTCTAAACACTCTGCCCTGCCTATTTAGTAATATTCGCCTCAGCTTCAGTTTCAATCAATTTCATCAATATTCTGTTCTGCACTCCTCCCCACCCTCCCGTTTGTTCACCACACAAAATACGCCGTGTGTTATCTGTCCCATTGTTTTTGTTGTAATATATCTGTGAATATTGTTATTGATTGTACTCCCCTCCCTGCCATCACTATCACTGTCTCTGCTTGGCCAGGGAGAAACGAAATTTCGATTCACTGTATGTCGTGTACATATGGCAGAATTGACAATAAAGCTAGCTATGAACTATGAACTACACACCGGGCTGTGGCCACTCACTTAAGCAGCAGTTTGAATGTGGTGCTCTCTGGGGCAGCGAGTCCCGTGTGTGAGCTACTTCTCCAGAAACCACCACAAAACACAGAGTTTCGTTATAAAAAGAAGACAAACATTTATTTTCTAAACATGTCTTGCCCAAGGACACAACAGTATTCGCTACTAGAGCCACTGCCACCTGACAATGGCCCTTGGCGAATCCAAATGCTGACCAGGCCCAGCCCTGCTTAGCTCTCAAGGTCAGAGGAGATCGGGCATGACATAAATTTGCAATAGAATCCATTCATTCCCTCATTGTTATTCTTACTTATATAAGTCATTTGTGCCAATCCTCAGTCTTCAACAAGTCTTTCTGTCAGCCATTAGAGTCCTGCTGAAATATGGATGACAGATGAGACAGGGGAGGTGTGGACTTCACTTTTAAACCAGTCTTTAGATCCGGCTCTCCTAATAACTACTTTGTTTCATATTTTATGTCAGTATACCTTTGATATAGTCATTTCAATTAAAGGCACAGTTACAGTTTGAAAAAGATACTGCAATCACAACTGCACCTGGATTGCCGGTGCCTTGATTTGCTGATTAAGGTCACATACAAGTATTTACTCATTTTCAGTAAAGCCATTTGACTTTAGATAGTTCATGTTTAACAAATTTAAAATCCAAAATACTGTTCCTTTTTAAACGAAAGCCAGCGTCCTCCAATGACGCCAATGACAAGGTTCACGAACGCTTTTAACTTTTCATCTTTTCAGACACTCAAGGCTAAACCAAGGCTTGTTCTGTCAGAAATCAATTCATCGTTTTGAGCACAAACCACTTTCTTTCTTCAAATCGCAGAAAGGAAAATTATGTAAAAAAAATCCTACAAAGCTCCTACGCCCACATGTTGTCGGCGGTTGATTAGCGGTAATGAATGGCACAATTGGAGTCGCTTTTGGTATTTTGTTTTTGTCATTAAATGAAATCGTAGACAATGATTTCGCTTAAAAGATTAAACATGAGTGACACTTACCTGGCACGGGGTGATTTTATGTATAGTATATACTGTGGCTTGGGTGGATTTCACCGTAACTCGGTTTAGTCCTGCTTTAGTCCTGCTTTAGTCCTGGTTTTAGTCCTGTTTTAGTCCTGATTTAGTCCTGTTTTAGTCCTGCTTTAGTCCTGTTTTTAGTCCTGTTTTAGTCCTGGTTTTAGTCCTGTTTTAGTCCTGATTTAGTCCTGTTTTAGTCCTGATTTAGTCCTGTTTTAGTCCTGATTTAGTCCTGTTTTAGTCCTGCTTTAGTCCTGGTTTTAGTCCTGTTTTAGTCCTGGTTTTAGTCCTGTTTTAGTCCTGATTTAGTCCTGTTTTAGTCCTGCTTTCGTCCTGCTTTAGTCCTGATTTAGTCCTGCTTTAGTCCTGCTTTAGTCCTGGTTTTAGTCCTGTTTTAGTCCTGATTTAGTCCTGTTTTAGTCCTGTTTTAGTCCTGTTTTAGTTGAGGTTTAGTCCCGGTTTAGTCCCGGTTTAGTCCCGATTTAGTCCCGTACACACATGCACATACACACACACACTAATGTTGACACAAGCCGCTGCTTTCACCTAATATCTCCATTTGATGCAGAAATAATATGATAGTAATATGACTCACCCCGCATTGCTGTGTCACGTGTATTCATGTATTCGCTTATATCCCCGGACTTTCTGCTGCTAAACTATCCGACCGCAGTTTGTGAACGAGGTCAGCAGAAACGGACCTGTCCTGAACCTGTCCCGAACGTCTAGCGAACGTTCATGTCATGTGTCCAAGTGGAAGTTAAAAGTCCATTTTCATGTCCTTATTGTCTCGCAGTGTGGCATACATATTCACAAGCTCCTCACAGCTGATAGGCGAACAGGGGAAACCCTTCGGGATTGGCTGGTGCGCGAGCGTGGGAAAATTTGTTGATTTATACACGCCCCGTTTCTTTCCGAAAAACAAGCCAATTTGAAATAAGAAATGTATGTATGTACCTGGCACGGGGTGATTTTATGTATAGTATATACTGTGGCTTGGGTGGATTTCACCGTAACTCGGTTTAGTCCTGCTTTAGTCCTGCTTTAGTCCTGGTTTTAGTCCTGTTTTAGTCCTGATTTAGTCCTGTTTTAGTCCTGATTTAGTCCTGTTTTAGTCCTGCTTTAGTCCTGGTTTTAGTCCTGTTTTAGTCCTGATTTAGTCCTGTTTTAGTCCTGCTTTCGTCCTGCTTTAGTCCTGATTTAGTCCTGCTTTAGTCCTGCTTTAGTCCTGGTTTTAGTCCTGTTTTAGTCCTGGTTTTAGTCCTGTTTTAGTCCTGTTTTAGTCCTGTTTTAGTCCTGCTTTAGTCCTGGTTTTAGTCCTGTTTTAGTCCTGGTTTTAGTCCTGTTTTAGTCCTGATTTAGTCCTGTTTTAGTCCTGATTTAGTCCTGTTTTAGTCCTGATTTAGTCCTGTTTTAGTCCTGCTTTAGTCCTGGTTTTAGTCCTGTTTTAGTCCTGGTTTTAGTCCTGTTTTAGTCCTGATTTAGTCCTGTTTTAGTCCTGCTTTCGTCCTGCTTTAGTCCTGATTTAGTCCTGCTTTAGTCCTGCTTTAGTCCTGGTTTTAGTCCTGTTTTAGTCCTGGTTTTAGTCCTGTTTTAGTCCTGTTTTAGTCCTGTTTTAGTCCTGCTTTAGTCCTGGTTTTAGTCCTGTTTTAGTCCTGGTTTTAGTCCTGTTTTAGTCCTGATTTAGTCCTGTTTTAGTCCTGATTTAGTCCTGTTTTAGTCCTGATTTAGTCCTGTTTTAGTCCTGCTTTAGTCCTGGTTTTAGTCCTGTTTTAGTCCTGTTTTAGTCCTGTTTTAGTCCTGATTTAGTCCTGTTTTAGTCCTGCTTTCGTCCTGCTTTAGTCCTGATTTAGTCCTGCTTTAGTCCTGCTTTAGTCCTGGTTTTAGTCCTGTTTTAGTCCTGATTTAGTCCTGTTTTAGTCCTGTTTTAGTCCTGTTTTAGTCCTGGTTTAGTCCCGGTTTAGTCCCGGTTTAGTCCCGTACACACATGCACATACACACACACACTAATGTTGACACAAGCTGCTGCTTTCACCTAATATCTCCATTTGATGCAGAAATAATATGATAGTAATATGACTCACCCCGCATTGCTGTGTCACGTGTATTCATGTATTCGCTTATATCCCCGGACTTTCTGCTGCTAAACTATCCGACCGCAGTTTGTGAACGAGGTCCGCAGAAACGGACCTGTCCTGAACCTGTCCCGAACGTCTAGCGAACGTTCATGTCATGTGTCCAAGTGGAAGTTAAAAGTCCATTTTCATGTCCTTATTGTCTCGCAGTGTCGCATACATATTCACGAGCTCCTCACAGCTGATAGGCGAACAGGGGAAACCCTTCGGGATTGGCGGGTGCGCGAGCGTGGGAAAATTTGTTGATTTATACACGCCCCGTTTCTTTCCGAAAAACAAGCCAATTTGAAATAAGAAATGTATGTTTTTAACGTCACTAATGCTGTTATCTGAAACATGGAGAGGCTTCTTCATGATCTCAACTAGCACATTCTGCAAAAAAAAAAAAGAAAATCACAAATTTTGGAAAAAGATCAAAAATTCTAATGCAAATATTATCTCCGTTTCACTAATGCCGACAAGTGGACGGTTTTAGCGTGGTCGGACACATATCTGGATATCTGGTTTACTTTTTACCTTCTTTTGTCATCAAAAAAGGTACTTGGGAAGCTATAAACTAAAGCTATGCCTTTATTAGTCCCACAGTGGGGAAATTCCAGTTCTGCATTTGACCCATCCTGTTATTAGGAGCAGTGGGCAGCACATGACTGCGCCCGGGGACCATCTCCATGATCTTCTTGCTTCGGCTTGGTCAGGACCTAAGCTGGAGGATTTGCCTATGGTGCATGTTTTGGGTTGGTGGGGGAGTGCCCGGAGGAAACCCACCCAGACACGGGGAGAACATGCAAACTCCACACAGAAAGGCCCAGGCGACCTGGGGATCGAACCCGGAACCTTCTTGCTGTGAAGCATGAGCGCTACCCACTCAGCCACCGTGCCGCCGGTGTGTTCTGTTTGTAAAAAAAATGTTTGTAAAAAAAATAAAAACACTCCCTTAGTCCACTTCTTTATACAGTCCATGGTGCAGAAGTACCAGTAAATCACTCATCTCAATGTAATAAACACAAAAACACTGATTTCACTTTAGTTTGTAATTTTAATTTCTACAATCTACATTTCTACGCAGTCGGTTGAACGAACAGTGTTTAGAAAAAAGCATTTCTCTTCAAACTACTCTCTCCTGACCACATTAATTCATTATGATGCTAATCGACAATACACAAATGTACAGTTTTTGAAGACTTATGAGACTTTCAAACAACAACAAAAAAACAATACTATCTCATACATTCACATCTTTAATTAATGTCCGCTTTGATTAGCTGCAGCCGCTTCTCCCGTCAGTCCAGTAAAAGTGCAACAATAACCCACAATCTCTGAAACTCCATAAAGTTTGTTCATTAGTTCCCTCCCTTAGAATTCTCAGCCACTTCCCTGCCAGTGTGGGGTTTGGAGGTGCATGCTGGGATTGCGTGACCACAACTACAGGAGCTCTATAGATTTGATTGCTGTTACATTTTCCACTATGGCTAGCGCTCTCGTTCCATCTCTGCATCCCGCTAATGAAACCACCGGACATTGCGTCAGGTTTGTGAAGTTGTATTGTATTGTTTTCTATCCTGTTTTTGTATATTTATGGAGAATTGTCAAATGGGACAGAATCAAACTGCCGTACAGAGGTAGGAGGGTTTAAATAGTGCCGAGAAGAGATCGCTAAATGACTCAAACATGCATGGATGACATCTAAAACCCCTTCAGGCATGTTTTTGAGGAGGGAACAACTTTATAACATGGTAGAAAGCTCTATATATTTGATTGTTGTCATGTTTTCCACTATGTTGCAGTGGTTAGCTCGCTCATCACACAGCAAGAAGGTCCCATGTTTGATTTGTGAACTACTGTATGCAAAATTATGGAAAACATATATTAGCAATATCTTATGAATAGAACTAAGACTGTAGCTTACATTTCTGTAGTATTCTGTCTGTTCAGAGAGCACATTTTATACATTAAAGGGCCCATATTACACTATTTTCTGATCTACAGCTCTGGAAAAATATAAGAGACCACTGCAAAATTATCAGGTTTTGTGATTTTACTACTTATAGATATGTGTTTGGGCAAAAGGAACATTTTTGTTTGAGTCTATAAACTACTGACAGCATTTCCTCCAAATTCCAAATAAAAATATTATCGTTTAGAGCATTTATTTGCAGAAAATGACAAATGGTCAAAATAACAAAAAAGATACATGTTTTCAGACCTCAAACAATGCAAAGAAATGAGATCAAATTAATTTTAAAACAACATAATACTAATCCAAAAAAAAAAAAGAAGTTTACCGCACACTTGTTTGACTTTTCGATTATTCGTTTATTAGGTGAGAGCGAACAACGCGTTTCGCTTCTACAGCATCATCAGGTTCGCCCGAGTAGTGCCAGGTGTGACTAAATGTTCTTTCACTTCAAGTCATATTTTTTTAAATGCAATATATATTATATATGTACAGTAGAAAAACAGAAATATCATCCAGTGTACATAATATATATATAGAAAAATATTAAAATATCACACAAGTAACCCTTATACCACGCAGACCAGTGCAGAATCTTCCCCCATTTAGTGCATTGTTCTTGGGTGACTTTATTCCACTCCTGGTGCAAGAACTGAAGTAGCTCAGCTTTGTGTTTGTGTTGGAATTCAACAGACGCTGGAATGGAATGGCTGTAATACATGTAGAGATGCTGCCTGGTTTACACCAGACCATATCACAAGTGATATATGGTCAATCATGTCAGTTGTCAGTTCAAACTACAAGTTTCCGTTTGTTGCGTAGTACGCGTCACCGTCTTTCCATCCCTCCCCGCTCTCTGATTGGCTCCCAAAATCTGGAGAGCTCGCTTAGCCTAGTTGCCAGGCTGTCTTTTGAATCGGAACAAACGAAAGCAGCCTGGGATTTCCCAGGTTAGTAGAAATGCTGATTTCAGAAAAAAATGCAGTGGCCTCTTTTTTTTTCCAGAGCTATATGTTATAATGTTGTTTCCTCATCACCTGGAGGAACCCTGCATATTTAGTTCTTAGGTTCTTTTTTTCCAAAAAACACTGTGTTCCACCTTGTCATGTCATGTTAAAATACAGGACGTCCTCCAATATGCTTTTAAATTCCAGAGACTTTCATTAGAGTCATTTGGATGATTTCAGTCCTGGAATTGGCAATCTCTAGGTAGCTGTTAACTTGAAAACCACCACTTCATGACATCACAAGGTGGAATGGAGCATTTTGAGCTATGGAGATGCAGACAAAATAATAATAAAGGTTTAATCGAACATATGTGAATGAAACAAAACATACCTGAAGTTGTTCATGTATGTTTCTGAGGAGGTAACACCATTATAACATGACTAAAACCTCTCAAGAGTCAATTTGATGTAATATAGGATCTTTAAGAGGTCGATACAAAGATACAAATATAAGCAGCTGTTGTTCTTGACAATGATGGCTGAAAATCTCGTGTATGAGACAAACATATAGTACAGATTTCCCTATGGGCCAATAAACTATCTCCAGTACCTCATTTATCTGAACTGCCTGCATACACTCAAAACTATAGAGTATATTCTGCTAAATCCCCATAAGCAGCTGAATTATTACTTCTTATGCATTCAATCTATCTATCTATCTATCTATCTATCTATCTTTTCCTTTAGGAGCAGAGGAAAGCTAGTCTCCCTTGCGGTTTCAACATCGCAATCATCATTATTATGGTCATCAACTCTGCCCCTATTTCCACTTCTAAGAATATAACATAGGCTAGACAGAACAGAAATAGTTCACTAGGGAATAGATGCTTTTTAGGCTGGCTGCGTTAAAAAAAAGACTTGTTATGTAAATTAAAACTCGAGATTTTGTGCGTGTGGATTGTTGTGTTGTCACGATACTGAAATTTTAGAGTCGACTTCAGTAACGAATGTCCTGGATACTCAATAAAAAACAATAGAATGTGACTTTCAACATTAAAGGTGCACTATGTAACTTTAGTAACCTGCTTGTTTCTATGGATATGCCATTGCTCTGCCTGGGATGTTCCACAGTATGACATTAAACAGCTCTACCTTACATTTATTCAATTAGATGTTTTTATTTTTATTTTTTAGCTCAAACTTATCTAAAAAACAACAACATTTTGACAGTGAGCGGGGTCACATCTCTACAGATCTGACCTGTAACTTGGTCTGGATTGGTCTCCATGGAGATAGAAAGGTTTAATACCATACTGGGAAATATTCAGGACAAAGCAATAGCATCTCCATGTAGAAAAGCGTTTGACGGACCCTCCGCCAGAAAAGTTACACAATGCACCTTGAATCTGAGCTGTATTTTAACACAACAGACAGTGCAGAGCCTACAGTTTGGGAATAGTAGTTTATGTTCAGACTGCAGCCTGAAGTGAATCAAATTTTTTGCCTCTATGCGACCTGTATCTGATCTTTTAATGACAATCTGAACGACACAGATCCGATTTTTTCAAATGCGACCCAGGCCTCTTGGATATGTGGTTCTAAAACCGATACATATCCGATCTTTTGACACATGACTTCAGTCTGAACGGCCAGGTCGCATTCATCTGACCATCGACAAGTGAGAGTGGTACAAATAGGCGCTCACAAATGTACACAAACGTTCTTCTCGTCATACAAAAATTGTGTACGAAGTCCATGTCAGTGAAGCGGCGAAGCACAAATCAATCCCACCACTCTTGGCTGCAACTCTACACCCACACGTTCCTTTCTACGGACGTTGCTGCCACTGCCCCACAAAACGCCAAAAACCTTGTCCTTCCCAATCTCCTCCTTAAAGGTCCCATGGCATGAAATTTTCACTTTCTGAGGTTTTTGAACGTTAATGTGAGCTCCCCTACCCTGTTTACCCCCCCCCCCATGGTTAAAAGTTGTGAAATGTCTAAACTGAGCATTTGCGATCCTTTTCTGCGTTACAAAAAATCGGAGCTCAAACGGGCGAGTTTGAACAAGGCACCTTATTGACGTCAGATCGAAAAAAGAAATGCAAATGCAGTTCCACCCCCGTCTGTCTGAACTCAGCGTCTCTGTAAATCACGCCCAGAGAGTTTGGACTGCGAATGCGCTAGGCAATGCGAAATGCGTTTTTTTATTTGCCTGGAGGCACGTCCGAGTGTTTCTAGGCTCGGAAGTCCTTTATCTGAGCCGCTGGACCTTTGAACAGCAGTGGTTTAATTTTATTTTATGTGGAAATGTGTTTATTTTTCAATGGAACGCTTCAAATCTCTCTCCCGTGCAAAAACACGGAAATGGATCAGCTGGGAGCTGACAGCGGGAGAGCGGAGAGTTCGGCCACGCCCCCACCCTCTACTATAGGCCAGCTCTTTTCTCCTCATTTGCATTCAAGCAACAACACCCAGAATAAAGTGTTTGAGAGAGATATTTATGACTCTTTCTCATCTTATCTCTGTTTCTCATGCACTGAGTGTTGATTTTGGAGAAGGATTCATTTACAGTATTAGGGAACCATTAAGGAGCCATATAAAAGCATCAAGAAGTACCATGTCATGGGATCTTTAAGACAAATAAGTTGTACATGTTCTGCCTCCGGTACAACAGCAACTTTAAAATCTCCAGGTGCTCAATGCTAACGTCCATGTTAACTTTCGTAAACACTGAGCACGCGCGCTGCGTGTGACCTCGTCGTGTCCTCCAAGGCGCATGCGGGACACTTTTGGGGCATGTAAAGTTTACACTGGAGAGCACAT
Source organism: Paratrypauchen microcephalus (assembly GCA_036785185.1). Classification (NCBI taxonomy): domain Eukaryota; kingdom Metazoa; phylum Chordata; class Actinopteri; order Gobiiformes; family Gobiidae; genus Paratrypauchen; species Paratrypauchen microcephalus. The sequence continues at coordinate 1,595,156 of JAVJIX010000143.1, forward strand.
ACAAGTCACATTTAAAATATATGGAAATGTAAACGGCGTCGCAAAAAAAATCAGATTTCACACAAAAAAATCAGAATTGAGCATTAAGCCCTGCAGTCTGAACGTAGCCTTAATGACACCAGGACTAATGTGTCTAAAATGAAGTAGCAGAAGCACCACAGCGCTTATATGGATCCCTTTAGATATGATGGGCGTTTCAGAGCTCCAGAGCGCTGCGACCGGTGACCCCAGGCCTACCTGTACAGACCTGAATGGAGTTTTAATGTACTTCTTATTGCGCTGTGATATATGGAGTGTGGAGTGCAGAGTCGGCAGAACGCATTCATCTAAACGGGCCAGGAGGGGTGAGGGTCGGCCAGTACTGCATACGTGTGTTATAGGTCATGGGACGGGCTATGGGCGGAATAACAATGACATGTAAGGGGAATATCAAGAGGAGGTGTTATACTTCTATGAGGTATTAACTGCTAACACATATTTACGTGACCATGTTAGCGTATAAACATTTAATTTAATTTATTTATTCATTTCGAGCAGATCAACACAAGGAAATAAATACATATAACCAATATACAGTCAAATACATCAGTTTTTTGCTCAAAAAGGAGTGGGAAGAAGAAAACTTATTGAATCCCACCACCCCTGTCTTCCAAAACATAACTTAAATTACTGATTTAGCTTTCATGTCAGTTCAGTTGAAACACAAAACAAAACAAAGGCAAACTACATTCTTGTTCAAAAAAAACTTTTAATCAGGGACAATAAATTACATATAAAATGTTTCTATCAGGAACATTTAAAGAAGTAAACATACCAACAATGGTAAGCACAAAAAATACCAACAATAGTAACACAACTACAATAACACACATACATAATACCAACGATGGACAACAGCAGATATCAAAGTACAAAACTGATGCAGAAAAGTGCTATTTGACAATTCATTCAAACTCGTCTCTCTGTATTCAGACCAGACCAGGTCTTTATACAAGAACTTAAAGTTGTGAATATTTTGGCATAACAAAATTACTCTTCTTTCTGCTCCCTTTCATTCATTTCTTGTAATGTTACGACGCTGTTGATGTCTTTTTATACTTTATGAATGAAATATATAAACAATAAACAAATAAACATAAGTTTCATTTTTGAGTCCCTTGTTCCCGTGCTCTCCATGCTGAGTCACTCCCCTTTCAGAGCGCTGTCACGTTGCAGTCGGTGTGAATTCTGCTAATGAAACTGCTGCACTATCGCACCGGGTTTGTGAAGTTGTAGTGCACAGTTTTGTGTTGTGCTTTTGTATGTTTATGGAAAATTGAAAACGGTCGCATTTGGTTTTCACGTTTTACGCTACAAATGTTTTGGGCAAATGTTTTATTATTTATTTATTTATGTATGTATGTATGTATGTATTTATTTTTTATTGTTATTTCTGTTATTGCACTTTTAAAAGAATGTAAATTGCTTACTTGCCCAAAATAATAAATAAATAAATAAATAAATAAATAAATACATAAATAAATAAATAAATAAATAAATAAATAAATAAATAAATAAATAAAAATCTTAATTTATAATTTTTTTGAAATTTTTTGAAAATTTTCTAAAGTACAAAAATTGCACTTAATTAGTCAAGAAAACCATCAAATTTTTTTTTTTTTATTATATTTACAAAACAAAGGAAATATTTTAGAGCCAGTTTGAAATTGATTAAAACAAGAAAATTTCTTCATTGCATAGCTACAAAATGTGTATGGGAATATAACAGTGAGGAGTGGAGCATTTTGAAACAACACAAAAATGGCTGATTTAAAGGAAAAGTAACGTTTTTTTTTACAATCTGAGCCTTATTTCGGTAATAAAACAAGTTGTTTTACTCACCCATAGCACTTTGGTGTCATATGGAGCACTTCCGGAGATGTTTTAGATTTGCGATCTCCATAATGTGAGTTCTCGGGGCACTTGTTTGCGGTCTCCAAATAACACAAACTTTAGCACTTTTCAAATCATAGAAGCCCGATGTCTTAGCCTACGATTTCGTGTGGTCAAAAGTGGCCTGTAATCCGAGATTTAGCCATAGTTTCGAGTAGATGAGGACGCCAGTGCGCATGTGCGGACTGTGCTCTCAGCTCCCGGGACCCAAACATGAAACGCAAATCTGTAAACTATGGCTAAATCTCGGATTACAGGCCACTTTTGCTTCAAACGAAATCGTAGACTAAGACATCGGGCTTCTATGATTTGAAAAGTGCTAAAGTTTGTGTTATTTGGAGCCCGCACGGGGCATATTACATGCTTGGGGAATATATTATATGCCCCGAGCTATGGCTAGAAGTCGCGCTAGGCTAAACGCAAATCTAAAACATCTCTGGAAGTGCTCCATATGACACCAAAGTGCTATGGGTGAGTAAAGCAACTTGTTTTATTACCGAAATAAGGCTCAAATTCTAAAAAACGTTACTTTTCCTTTAAACTCGACACTACCACCTGCTTATGATTAGAATGTTTATGGACTTTAAAAACACTGAGGAGCACGTTCTGGTTCAATAAATTGAAAATAGAAACTAAGCTTTGACGTCTGATGGGTAATTCCCGGTCTGAAATTATCCAAATGATTCTAGTGAAGGTCTATGGAGTTTAAAAACACACTGGAGCACTTTTTATCAGAACTTCTAAATATGCAGAATTTGTGTGTTAAACGTGCATGAATGAAACAAAACACAACTCCGGGTATTTTTGTGATGAGGAAACATTATAACAGATCAGAAAATAGCATAAATGAGCCCTTTACACTTAAATTTTCCCCAGGTTTGTTTATAAAGTGTAGAAAACGTTCCATCACGGTGGTTGCGAAATCACTATCAATGTCTTAACTAGCGAACACCACCACACACGAGGCTGGGACGCCAACGGTTTCTTGTGATCGTAGCCATGGTCAGCCTTTGGTGTGGGTTAGCAGGTTAAGGGTAGCGAAGCAGATGGCGGCGCCGCATGTGTTCGGTCAGACCGCTCCACAGACTAAAGACTCCGTAGCGGTTGGAGTCCGTGATCCTCCCCGGACACGCTGGGGCCAACAGTCACATTATGAGGGACCTTCAGCCAGATGGTGCGTGGAGTGGACGCTCGGATTTGACATAATAGATCTACGAAATCCGGAGCTTTGTTTTTAAACTGGAATCAAACATCAACACTTTTTTGCTAGAAAACAGCTCATATTATGTAATTTTTGGATAAAAATGATGATATAATGTAGTTTCATCATCACAAACATACCTACAGTTTTTTTTCATTCACGCATATACGAGGGTCATTCAAAACGTTCTAAGACAAATTAAAAAACAACTTTATTTTTGAAAGTAACATAAGTATTTTTCTACATAACGTCCACCTAAGTCAATACACTTCTGCAAGCGATGTTTACACCGAAAAATGCCTTCTTGATAGAATTCTGGAGCTTGTCTACTCAACCAGGTCACAACCTCCCTCTTCGCTTCAAGTATGGACTGTTCCTTTTAAATCAGGCATGTCCAAACTATGACCCGTGGGCCAAATGTGGCCCTCAGACAAATTTTTCTTGGCCCTCAGGCTTCCAGCTGAATTGGCCCAAATTACTGTACCTTGAGCAGAACTTTTGACTGCAAGTTTTTTGAAAATCTACTTTTATAAGACAATATTTATTGTTTATTGTGTGGTTTTGAGGATCTTAGCATGAATAAAGGACTCATAGCTCATTCTAACATGTTAGACATGCAAATATTTCAATTATTGACTGTACTGAGCACCAGTCTGTGGCCCTCGATCGGCCCTCTGCTTCATCTGTGTTTAGATATGTGGCCCTTGATGAAAAAAGTTTGGACACCCCTCAACTTTAGAAATAGGAAAAAACATCCATAAACATTGTGCAAAGCTTCAATAATTTCTTTAGGTTTCCATTGAAGTTTTGTTAGAAATTTGAGAGTTTGCTCGGACTTCAGATTGGCTCATTTTGGAGGGTCAAAAAAGTGGGTTGTACAATATGTAACGTAACTCTTTGAATAACAAAGCTAGAATGGCGAATCTTGTCAGATGTGTTTATCTGTCATCAGTGCTACGATTCAAGGTCATTTTGTTGAACAAGTTTGACTCATTTTGAATTTATGGCATTTGTCTTAGAACTTTTTGAATGGCCCTCAAACATGTGTGAATGAAACAAAACAACTCCAGGTATGGCGTTTTTTGAGAAGTTAACAGCATTATAACATGGCTTAAAGGTCCCATGGCATTAAATTTTCACTTTCTGAGGTTTTTGAACGTTAATGTGAGCTCCCCTACCCTGTTTAGCCCCCCCCCCATGGTTAAAAGTTGCGAAATGTCTAAACTGAGCATTTGCGATCCTTTTCTGCGTTACAAAAAATCAGAGCTCAAACGGGCGATTTTGAACAAGGCAACTTATTGACGTCAGATCGAAAAAAGAAATGCAAATGCAGTTCCACCCCCGTCTGTCTGTACTCAGCGTCTCTGTAAATCACGCCCAGAGAGTTTGGACTGCGAATGCGCTAGGCAATGCGAAATACGCTTTTTTATTTGCCTGGAGGCACATCCGAGTGTTTCTAGGCTCGGAAGTCCTTTATCTGAGCCTCTGGACCTTTGGACAGCAGTGGTTTAATTTTATTTTATGTGGAAATGTGTTTATTTTTCAATGGGACGTTTCAAATCTCTCCCCCCGTGCAAAAACACGGAAATGGATCAGCTGAGAGCTTAGAGCAGAGAGCGGAGAGTTTGGCCACGCCCCCACCCTCTACTATAGGCCAGCTCTTTTCTCCTCATTTGCATTCAAGCAACAACGCCCATTATGGAGTGTTCAGAGAGAGAAAAATTACTCTTTCTCATCTTATCTCTGTTTCTCATGCACTGAGTGTTGATTTTGAATAAGGATTCATTTACAGTATTAGTGAACCATTAAGGAGCCATATAAAAGCATCAAGAAGTACCATGTCATGGGATCTTTAAAGCTCACAAGAGTCAATTTTGTGTCATAGGATCTTTAAACTGCGTAGATGATGTTTTAATAGCATTGTCTACTGTTCCTAGTCATTTGTTTGGCTAAAAAACTTAAGTACCTGCTGCCTTCAGTGGCCTTTGCAATTTCATGTAGTTGGTGAATTAGTAAACTGAACATGATGGGTATAGAAGATTCAGTTTATTTCCTTTGTATTTTTTTTAATTAACTCGAATGTAAAGTGCTCTTTATTCATACTGGCAACTACAGTACATCACAAGCTTAAGAGCTTTTGTGATTTTGTTTCAGTTCACAGAGCACATCGTATAATCTATAGGTAACAGCGTGTTAGAGTTTTGAAAACATTCGGGGCCTCAAGGCACAACAATGAGAATGAAAACAATGAAAACTATTAGAAACAATAGTTTGGAAGAAAATATCAAGAAGTCATCACAGTGATATTTGGCCCAAGTACTTACAAAAAGTTTACCTATTACGCAGAATCTATTTTGAACCATTTGTTTCCCTTCTAATTTACCTTCTTGTGTTTACAGTGGTTCATGCCATGTATATGTGAACAATTTTTACTCTCCTGTATTCAAGACAGGGGTATTCACCCCCCGTTTTATTGCCAGTGGTACACGGCCACTGCTGTGGGTTTACTTTGTTCTGCAATATTTTCTTAATTGGTAATATAAAAGGTGCAGGTGCACATCACGCAGGGCTACTATAGTGAGCATAGAAAGTGAGACAAAAGCCCTATTCGGATGGGATTAGTTTTATGGGGTGACATGGGGTGAAGTAATAATTACCAGGGAATTTAGTCCTGTCTGAACGCGCCATGTCCGTCAACATAACGGAGTATGTCTGTGAAATTTACAGCGAGTTTCACCTTCTGTAAAACCATAAGTAATATTAATCCCGTGCGACTGGGACCCTCGGTAAAGATGTATGAAATATTTCGTCACATCCGTTTACCGCAATTTTCAAACATGGAGGAGCTTGAAGCGCTTTGTTTTGCCGGCAAGGAAAATGATCTACCGGTACTCTCAAACAAACGCACACATCGACCAATGAAAAAGCCCAAGAGGTATAAATCAGTCGTCAGAGGCATGAAACTTCTGCTTGTTTTAGGTAATGTATGCTCTATTAGTCCTGATTATGGGCAATAATTTGCATAGTTCGCTAATATTTCACATAGGCTAATCATGACTTCTCGATCTTCAGCTGATGCTTTATGCCCTGCTCCACCAACGACGAATATGTGACGGCAGAGCGTAAACAAACTCCTCCCATGTCAAATAAATATTACGGACATTTCTTGTCCTGTGTGAATGGGGTCATTTATAGTACAGTAATCCCTCGTTTATCGCGGGGGTTAGGTTCCAGAAATAAGCCGCAATAAGTGAAATCCGCGAAGTAGGACAATTTTATATTTTACAGTTATTATACATGTTTTAAGGCTGTAAATGCCTCACCACACACATTATACACTTTTCTCAGACTGGTATTAACATTTTCTCACATTTGTCTCTAGTTTAAACACTCAAACTTTCATAGATTTTCAACAAAATGTATTAATAGTGACGCGTGGGGGGAGACACGGCTCCGGGAGCCCCGCCGGACACGCGGACACGGCGCGCACCAACCCCTTGGAGAAGTGCACGACACATGCTGCTCTGTCACGGATTTGTCCAGGATGAGGTGTTCATTCTGGACAAATCCGTGACAGAGCAGCAGCGTGTACACCGGGGCTGCGAGCACGAGATAGAACCGCGGCGCCCGGACCGCGTCGTCTCAGCCCGAGCCACAAATCGAACACGCATCCTGGTTTAGTCCAGGTCTAGACCTGGTCCAGTTCTAGTTTAGTCCAGGTCCAGTCCTGGTTTAGACCTGGTCTAGACCTGGTTTAGTTCTGGTCTAGAGCTGGTTTAGTTCTGGTCTAGACCTGGTTTAATCCACGTTAGTCCTGGTCTAGTCTCTTAGCCAATCAGGACGCAGAACACAATGTTACACTATAAAATAATTTTACACTATAAAAAAAAAAAAATGAAAAAAAAAAAATAGAAAAAATAAAATAAAAAATCCGCGAAACAGCGAGGGCGCGAACAGTGAAGCGAGGGTTCACTGTACAGAGGTCCTGTGATAAACCGACATTACTCTACATCCCCCTGTAAAACTAATCCTGTCAGAATAGGGCTAAAGCTGCACACTTTTGCAAACGTTTTGAGTGGATCTTTGTGAGGCCATGATCTGCTCCACAGATCAAAACATTATCATTCATTAAAAGCAGTTTGGGATTAAGTGTGTCTCACTTTCTTAATTGGTGATATGCCTAGGATTCAGCAGCACGGTGTAATAATTTTTGGATATATCCTCCTGAGACCCGGCCCATTCATTTGTGTCCTTTATAGTGGACATTGAGTTAAAAAATAAATAATTAAATAAATATAATAATAATAATAAATAAGTATATAAAAAGTAAATCAAATAAAAAGTAAAATAAAAAGTAAAATTAAAAAAAAAATTAAGTAAAAAAAAATTAATTAAAAAAAATTAAAAAAAGATAAAATGAAGTAAGAAATAAAAAAGTAAATAAAATAATAAATAAATAAATAAATAAATACAAATTAGAAATTAAAAGGGAGTCTAAAAATTTTTTGAGGCGACTGTAGAAGCTTGTCAGAAATGTTTGTCATCAAAAAAAAAAGTTTTTGTTAGGTTGTTAATTTCACATAGATTTAACACTATTACAGTCCATTACAGAGGACGTGTTGCAACATAAATAAAATTAAAATAAAATTAACAAAATGTAAATGCTAAGGTGTTCATTGACCTCCAAATAGAAAATCACAAAAAACAAACAACTTGTTTTTTTTTTCTCAAGTTGTTTTATCAACATTAAAATCAACATTGTGATTTAAAATGTTATTAATGCACATTATCCCTATTAAAAACACTGCAGCTGATTTTTACTCTCTTTAAAATATGAAAAATTAAACTACTTTAAGTTTTTTTCCTCACTTTCCTTATGCATTGTGAAAATCCTGATCATTCACGATGAAGATCATTTTCACAACTCTGAGACAACAGTGGATTTTTGCCAGGACAATAAAGCTAAAGACAACTAGCATGCTAACACACCTCCTGGTTATCAGACTTATTAAAAGGCTTTATAGTTCGATGCAGGCAGTACACAGCAGACTTATGTTGACTGCAAGGGGCAAGGCGCATTTTTGCTCAAATACATGAGAAAATATGGGTACAGAGATGCTCTTGGTTTATCTGGAATGTTCCACAGTGTGGTATTAAAGATTTCTATCATGGAGACCAAACCAGACCAAGTTACAGGTCAGATCTGTGGAGAGGTGACCCCGCTCACAGTCAGAATGCCTGTTTTTGTAGGTATTTTTGAGCTGTGAAACCACCTGTAATTGAATAAATGTAAGGTTGAGCTGTTTAAAGTCATACTGTGGAACATTCCAGGCAGAGCAATGACCTATCCATAGAACCAAGCAAGTGACAGACCTAGAAACTAAAAAAATCAGAAAAAAAACAGCCACTGTGTATAGCCACTGTATTTCCTACCTCCAACTTAGAAAAGCTTGTCACCTTCTATAATCTGTACACAGCCAACACAACATAACCTTGCCAGCTCCGCTTCGCTTTTCCTTCTATCCGTACACAACAATTATCTTTGCGTTGAACTTTCTCGCCGTCATATTTGCAGTCTCCGCTTCTTTCAAATTTCTAATCTGACTTCAGACATCTCTATCCCCTTTACCCTATCTCCTACGCTATATCTCTCTCCCCTCGCCTTCTGTCTAACCCTTATATATTTCCCATGGCGCGTTCACTCCACTAGCCCGGCCAATGTCCCAGATCACGCCCCCCGCCGCTCTGAGCTGATATGAAGCGAGAGTTCCTCCAGAAACCATTTAAGGGTGTTATAACTACTAAGATACGCCGGGCTGCGAATGTAGCCGAGGATGTCGTATGAGGCGTAGGGGAAGGAGAAGCTGGTGGATGGCTACGGCGTCACGCTGTTTAGGGCATGTTCGCAGAAGGAGGTCCCGCTGGCTGCTCCTGTTGCCGTGGTTACGCAGGGAGGGGTGTGTCTTCGGTGGTGGGCTGATTGGTGATTGGGGTTTTAACCGTTTGCGAGCTCTCAATGTGTTTAGAAATGTAGATTCGGTTTTGATTTTCAATGTTTTTTTGGGTTTTTTTAAGGCTTTTAATATTACGCTATTTTCTGATCTATATTATGTTAATTTCTCGTCACAAACAGACCTGGAGTTGTGTTTTGGTTCATTCACACATAGGGATGGGAATTAATAAGATTTTTATGATTCCGATTCCATTATCGATACTGCTTAACGATTCGATTCTTTATCGATTCTCTTATCGTTTCTAATTTGGGGAAAAAAGGAGAACAAACTGTTTGATTAGCACCAAGATTAGCACTAGTCCTGGTCTAGTCCTGGTTTACTCCTGGTCTAGTCCTGGTCTAGTCCTGGTTTAGTCCTGGTCTAGTCCTGGTCTAGTCCTGGTTTAGGCCTGGTCTAGTCCTGGTTTAGTCCCGGTTTAGTCCTGGTTTAGTCCTGGTCTAGTCCTGGTTTAGTCCTGGTCTAATCCTGTTCTAGTCCTGGTCTAGTCCATGTTTAGTCCTGGTCTAGTCCTGGTCTAGTCCTGGTCTAGTCCTGGTTTAGTCCTGGTTTAGTCCTGGTCTAGTCCTGGTTTAGTCCCAGTTTAGTCCATGTTTAGTCCTGGTCTAGTCCTGGTTTAGTCCTGGTCTAGTCCTGGTCTAGTCCTGGTCTAGTCCATGTTTAGTCCTGGTCTAGTCCTGGTCTAGTCCTGGTCTAGTCCATGTTTAGTCCTGGTCTAGTCCTGGTTTAGTCCTGGTCTAGTCCTGTTCTAGTCCTGGTCTAGTCCATGTTTAGTCCTGGTCTAGTCCTGGTTTAGTCCTGGTTTAGTCCTGGTCTAGTCCTGGTTTAGTCCCGGTTTAGTCCTGGTTTAGTCCTGGTCTAGTCCTGGTCTAGTCCTGGTTTACTCCTGGTCTAGTCCTGGTCTAGTCCTGTTCTAGTCCTGGTCTAGTCCTGCTTTAGTCCTGGTCTAGTCCTGGTCTTGTCCTGCTTTAGTCCTGGTCTAGTCCTGGTCTAGTCCTGTTTTAGTTCTGTTTTAGTTCTGTTTTAGTCCTGGTTTAGTCCCGGTTTAGTGCACAGTCTAATGTTGACACAAGCCGCTGCTTTCACCTAATATCTCCATTTGATGCAGAAATAATATGATAATAATGTGACTCACCCCGTGTCGCTCTGTTGTCGGAAAAATCACGTGTTTCCACGTGTATTTGCGTATTCGCTTATATCCCCAGACTTTCTGCTGCTAAGTATCCGACCGCACTTTGTACACGAGCTCCGGAGAAACGGACCTGTCCCGAACCTGTCGCGAACCTGTCCCGAACGTTTCCCGAACGTGTCATGTGTCCAAGTGGAAGTTAAAAGTCCATTTTCACAAACTTTCTTCTCGTCATGCGAAAATAGTATATAAACTCCGTATCAGTGAAGCGGCGAAGCACGTATCAATCCCACCACTTTTGTGCGTAATTCGTGCTGGCTGGCTAGATAAACTGCTAATCGATTCCGTGGAATTGAAACACACGGAACTGGTTCTTAACAGGAACCGGTTCTCGATTCCCATCCCTATTCACACATGTTTAACACACAAACCCTGCATAAATAGTCCAAGGTTTTCTCTCTATTCCAGCTTGTGATGTCATGTAGTGATACAGGAAGTGCTCCACTGTGTTGTTAAACGTCATTACGAGAAAATGTTGTAATTGCTAGTCTCTACTGAGCAAAAGCTAAAAGGTATCTGTTAACTTGAAAACAACAACAGAACAGAGCATTTTGAGGTGTAGAGATGTAGACATAGAGGCTTACTCAAACATGTGTGAAGGAAACAAAACTTCAGGTATGTTTGGAGGAGGTAACAGCATTAAAACATGAGTCAGTGTGGATTTACGTGTGTTTTTGTTGCTCAAAGATACCATGGGCAAGTATTCTGGGGTCAGCTCTCCACACATCTGACATGCAAGTTTGTGGAGGTCGCCTGCTTGTTTCCTTGGAGATAGAGATGGTCGCTTTATATGTATCCAAGTTTTTTTTTTTTTCCACCAGTAGATGACAGATGTGAAACCTGATCCCCCTCACCTCAGCTAGCATTTGTTCCATCTCACCTGTTCTCTCCGGTCCACTGCCAGGCTAAAGCTGTCACGCTATCAGACGGCAGTAATGTAGATATCATCTAGTGGCGATATGTCACAATACAACAGGGCAGAGTCAGTCAATCGAATTACAGATAGTAGCTTTAATGCCACACTGTAGGAAAATTTCAAGTCAAGCAAAAACAGTATCACAGTGAAGACCAGCTAGGAGCCACCACTGAAATGTTACATAGTGTATATTTAAACAAAGGTCCTTTTACTGGCATTTAGAAATAAACATATGCAGATGTTTTCTTTTTTTTTTTTTAAACATCTCCAAAACTAATATAAAAGTGACCAAAAATTCTAATCAGCTATATAAAAATAAACCAACCATTGCACCATCTATTAGCTGAGCTCAGATATTTTTTTATTTTAAAATATTTTACACAATATTATCTGTTTCAGGCTGTTTTATTTTCGCCATGTTATGTATTATATTGTGTAATATCAGTGTCAGAAAGTGGACCTTTGTCCCTTTATACTCATCTTAATTTCCTGGCCTATGTAATAGGATACATAGGCCACGATACAATATGTTTTGTATGTCAATACACTTTTGATTAAATACAATTCGATACGGTACATTTCAAATAGTCCTAGGCCATTATTATCCTAAGGCCATAATTATCCTAGTCCATTGTTTATTTATTATCTTGTTTTATTGCATGCTACTTTTTCCTGCTGTTCTTGATCTGTGCGTTGCAACACTGGAATTTCCCCACTGTGGGACTAATAAAGGCATATCTTATCTTATCTTATCTTAAATCAATTTGATATGATTCAGTCACTGCGTGCACATGGACGAGTGTAATCCGATTGCAAACAGATTGGGATTGTATCAAATTCATAATTCGTAATCCGCTTGGTGCTACCTTGTGCACGATATCGGATCAGATTGGCGTACTGCGCATGCACGGGAATTTTCACCAGGGATTTCACCCGGAGACACCGAAGCCATCATAAGTAGCGATTGTTGCCTGAAAAGTCAGACGAAATCATGGCTGCAAAGAAGGAATGCACAACACGTACACCAATGCTGCTCCGTCAAACTCCTCGAGCGCCATCTTTGTATACCGCCACATAGTTTGTTGTGTTTTCATTGAGTAGCCATCACCCGGAAGTAGTTGGACCACAGCGCCACATAGCGTAGCGGAGCCGGCCAGGTCGCTGACCATTATCCGATTACATGAGTTTCATGTGCACTGGAATCTAAGGACAGACCACCTGCCGAGATCGGATTTGGAGAAATCCAACCCGATCCTACCATGTGCACGGAGTGAGTGAAAAACAAAGGCTAAATCATGGCTGTGATACTAAGTCTTCAAAGTTTGTGCAAAGTCAATATGAAAAACGCCCATTTTACTCATCAAAAGAGTGAGAAGAAAATAATCCCGCACTCCATCTTAATTGCAAAATGTAAGATTTATTAGGCAGGGCTCTCAAGTCTCATGCATTGAGAGTGTGACACACGCAATTCGACGTGTTCACACGCCACACATGGCATTTCTCACGCAGAATTTTTTTTTGTTTTGTGCCCAGAAAATCGGTCTGTGTGGCTCAGTTTATGCAGGCACCACGCGTTTTCAGCGAAAAAAACTCCCCCGCTCCCCCCCGCCCCGCTCCCCGGAAAAAAATCTCAGATATCAGGCGCCGCGCCCTTTTCAGCCAATCAGAAAATAGATTGTTCTGTTGTTGGGCAGACTGTTGACAGTGCAGTGCGCGCTCAGTGATAAGGACAGCGACTGAACAGGAGGAGATGATAAAACAAACTGAGAACCATCAGGTAATAACATTTATATAACTCTCATTAGTTGCTTTGTAAGTTTGCTCTTTAGACAAACATTTACACAGGGCTCTCAAGTCTCACGCATTGACACGTCATTTCGCACGCAATTGAAGCCCCCCGCTCCTCGGGAAAAATTGTTCACTAGCACCCCCCCCGCTCCTCGGAAATTACGCAGTCTCACGCACGACCCCGCTCAAAACTTGAGAGCCCTGTTTATTAGGACATACGTTTCAGCACTAGGCCTTCATCAGGCAAAATAGAAGTGCGAAGTTCTCATTCTTGTATACTCATCAAAACAGTGAAAATGTCAACATAATTGTAGCTCTTCCACAAAATAGTGTAGTAAAGTATATTAAAAATACTCTTGGCGATATATCGATACAGCAGCCCACAATATTGTTGCTGTGTCATCAAATAAAATGATACGATATATCAATATTTCAATATTTTTGCACACCCCTAGTTGTTAATTTCTCCATAACCAACTAAACTGCTAAATATAACTATCCCGGGTTTGTTGGATTTAGTTTTTGTTTTGTATCTTTGTATCTTTGTATCTTACTTTAAATATATTTTATTTGGTTAAATCTATTCAGTTTAGTAATACATTTCAGTGATTCCGTGCCCTAGGACGGTCATATTTAAAGCCTCTGGGCTCTGGTTTTGGGCCAGACCATGTGGAGGGGTTTCATTTCCTTTGTTTATAGCTTATGTTAAAGATCCCATGACATGGTACTTCTTGATGCTTTTATATGGCTCCTTAATGGTTCCCTAATACTGTAAATGAATCCTTCTTCAAAATCAACACTCACTGCATGAGAAACAGAGATAAGATGAGACAGAGTATTTTTTTCTCCCTCAAAACAGGTCTTAATGGGCATTGTTGCTTGAATGCAAATGAGGAGAAAAGAGCTGGCCAATAGTAGAGGGTGGGGGCGTGGCCAAACTCTCTGCTCTCCCTCAGAGCTCTCAGCTGATCCATTTCCTTGTTTTTGCACGGGGGAGAGATTTGAAGCGTTCCAACACATTTCCACATAAAATAAAATTAAACCACTGCTGTTCAAATGTCCCAAGGCTCAGATAAAGGACTTCCGAGCCTAGAAACCTTCGGACGTGCCTCCAGGCAAATAAAAAAACGCATTTCGCATTGCCTAGCGCATTCGCAGTCCAAACTCTCTGGGCGTGATTTACAGAGACGCTGAGTACAGACAGACGGGGGTGGAACTGCATTTGCATTTCTTTTTTCGATCTGACGTCAATAAGGTGCCTTGTTCAAAATCGCCCGTTTGAGCTCCGATTTTTTTGTAACGCAGAAAAGGATCGCAAATGCTCAGTTTAGACATTTTGCAACTTTTAACCATGGGGGGGGGGACTAAACAGGGTAGGGGAGCTCACATTAACGTTCAAAAACCTCAGAAAGTGAAAATTTCATGCCATGGGACCTTTAAACACTAATTTAAAGGGGACTTAGGCCCTAGTAACTAAAATGGTTAACTTTAGAATTAAGAGTGAACTTACCTGAACATCTGACCTGTAAGAGAAGGTTGTACTTACCTGGAAGAAGGTCCAGTTTAGCTTTGTGTAGCCAGGTACATGAGTTTTCCTTAGATTCATTCATTTTTTTCTGTTGTTTTTGCCTAATTTGAGCACAGTTATTATTATTTTTTGCCACGGATACCACAGTGATTATGAATACAGTTTTGGTGAATGGAACGTTTTCTGCCTCCTGCTTGAGACCACAATGGCCATCTTCCCCAGAATCATGCAAAACATACTGTATTAACCCCATAGACAAGGAATAGAACCCAGGACTTTCTTGTTGTTGAAATAGTTACTTTGGGGATATAAACTTCAAATTAAAAGCTACACTGTCGGAGTCGCGTAGCGTAAAATCTGTGTGATGTGTCGAAGCCTGGAGGTTTGATAATTCAACATCGTGCTCGGGTAGATTTGAATATTTGATGTTGCGCCCAAAAACTCTGAGCTTATCTGTGCACATATCTTCACTGATATGACACAATCAGATAGGAATCCTCAGAATGTATTTGCCTATGAATGCCAACAGTAAAAACCATCTGTTTAGTGCATTTTTGGATCAGTATAAACTCACAGACATTATCAACACATCTGTGGTTTAGTTAGGGCCATAGACTGTATATAAACGGACATAGCCAACGTTCCAAATTGGAGGTTTGCACGGCGTTCTGGCTCCCATTGACTTACACTGGAATATTGTCGCCGCTTACTCTGTAACTACTTTGGTAAATCTAGTCATTTTGGTCTTAAAATGTTCATATTAAAGGTCCCATGACATGGTACTTCTTGATGCTTTTATATGGCTCCTTAATGGTTCCCTAATACTGTAAATGAATCCTTCAAAATCAACACTCACTGCATGAGATATGACTCTGACAGTCTTCATGAGGCTAGATATGTGTCTAAAATGCTTTATTCTGGGTGTTGCTGCTTCAGTGCAAATGAGAAGGACAGAGAGATTGGCTAAGGAGCGGGGGGGGGGGGGGGTGCAGCTCTGCACCACTGTCTCCTCTCTTCCGTGTTTAACACAGGAAGACAGATGGGAGACTTTGCAATGAAAAAAAGCATATTTACACAGAAAATAAAATTAAACCACTGGTATTTCAGAGGTCCAGAGGGTCAGGTAAGGGACTTGCGAGCCTAGAAACACTCGGACGTGCCTCCAGGCAAATAAAAAAACGCATTTCGCATTGTAGCGCATTCACAGTCCAAACTCTATGGGCGGGATATACAGGGACGCTGAGCGGAGACAGAGGGAGGGGCTGGAGCTGCATTTGCCGATCTGACGTCAAAAAGGTGCCTTGTCCGAACTCGCCCGTTTCAACACTGGTTTTGTGTAACGCAGAAAAGGACCGCAAATGCTCAGTTTAGACATTTCGCAACTTTTAGCCATGGGGGGGGGGGGCTAAACAGGGTAGGGGAGCTCAAATTAACGTTCAAAAACCTCAGAAAGTGAAAATTTCATGCCATGGGACCTTTAACCTGTTCTACTTTTCTATTTTTGTCCTATTCATAATATATAATAAATAAATTCACCCCTGTAACTGTTAGCATCCCAAGCTTCGTTTGAGTGGAGCCGAACGCCATGGGTGACGTCAAACTTAGTCCACGTCTTTATACAGTTTATGTTTAGGGCCCATATTAATCTAGACTAAACGGGCCCCTACTACTTATATTTATGTTGATATTGGACAGCACATTTCTTCAATGCAAAGACTCCTATTGTGGTCTACAAAATTGACCAGTTTTTTTAGGGTGTATTCACACCTGCCTTGTTTGGTTTGTTTAAAACGAACCAGAGTTTGTTTGTTCCTTTGATTCGGACCTTTTGGGCTGGTGTGAATAAAAAACAAAAATCTCGATCCAGAGCAAACAAGCGAACCGAGACCGCTTAAAAAGTTTGGTCTCGGCACGGTTCCATTCGAATCCTGGAGCGGTTCGTTTGAGGTGAGAATGCAGACCAGACTCGATCCGACACAAGTTGTCAGGCAAGTAAAACAATTAATCTAATTAATTACAGGAGTTCATAGGGGCTGGTGCATTGTGTTCTGGGCGGCAGATCTGCTTGGACTGCTGCTCCCGCGACCCAGAAATGGAGAAAGCGGAAGAAGATGGATGGATTTGTAATTAATTAATCTAATTAATCGCACATTAAGAGTGTGAGAGAGCGAGATTAAGAGAGGGAGAGATTGTGAGTGAGCGAGCAAGCGAACGAACCCACTTTGCGATTGAGTTTGTCAGTTTTCAAGTGGTCGTTTTGCTCATTCGTTTCCCAAATTCTGCGAGTATGGTTTGGCGGTTTGTAGAAGTGCGCTCACGCTCGCTCTTTCACCGGTAACGTTGGAACTTGTCCGGACGTGTTTATCGTTCAAATGATCCGTCAGGCTGGAGCAGCTTCGGTGATCGGAAAATTCTTTTTGACAAAAGCTACAATCACTGTGTTCTTATTGATCGTCCTGTCTTTGTTTTTTGTTTTTTTTTATAAATAAACTTGCCGTTCAAAGGCCCTGACAGTGATTTGCTCGCCGCACACCAAATTTAAAATGCGCATGCTTTGAATTGTCGCTCATAATTAATTGCGTTAATTTTTATAACACGTTAATTTGCAGTGTAATTAATGAATGTAATTAACCTGTTAAACTGACAGCCCTAATATATATATATACATACATACACATGTTTGGTTTCATAATAACAGTTTTTACATTATTAGTAGGCTATTGTAGTGCAATATTTTATTTACATTATGCAGAATTTGAATGGACAAACACACTCCTACTCTCAGTTTGAACCATTTCTTAGCCTTGGTCATTTCTATCTGTGATCAGTTTGCTGTTGTTTTTGTTCTATCATCCATCCATCCATCCATTTTCTTCCGCTTATCCGGGGCCGGGTCGCGGGGGCAACAGTCTAAGCAGGGACTCCCAGACTTCCTTCACCCCGGACACTTCCTCCAGCTCCTCCGGGGGGACCCCAAGGCGTTCCCAGGCCAGCCGGGAGACATAGTCCCTCCAGCGTGTCCTGGGTCTTCCCCGGGGCCTCCTCCCGGTGGGACATGCCCGGAACACCTCCCGAGGGAGGCGACCAGGAAGCATCCGGAACAGATGCCCGAGCCACCTCAGCTGGCTCCTCTCCACGTGGAGAAGCAGCGGCTCTACTCCGAGCCCCTCCCGTATGACCAAGCTCCTCACCCTATCTCTAAGGGAGCGCCAAGCCACTCTGCGGAGGAAACTCATTTTGGTTGCTTGTATCCGCGATCTCGTCCTTTCGGTCATTACCCAAAGCTCATGACCATAGGTGAGGGTAGGAACGTAGACTGACCGGTAAATTGAGAGCTTCGCCTTTTGGCTCAGCTCCCTCTTCACCACAACGGTCCGGTACAACGACCGCATCACTGCCGACGCTGCACCGATCCGCCTGTCAATCTCACGCTCCATCCTCCCCTGTTGTTCTATCATATAAATAAATATTAAAATCGCCAGTCTTTTGAGCAGCTCTTTGAAATGAATGGATCCACGAGATTCGGATCCCATAAAAAGCTGAAAACACCATCACTAATACATACAGTAGTAATAGTTTTGAGAGCTTTTGCCACGCCCCGTTTTGTATTACCTAATCGATCGGCAGGACAGGTCTTTTGTCGAACAAGAATTTCTTGTCGTAGTGACTGCCCTATCCTAATACAGAACATTTTAAAATTCGCATTGTGTCACTTTCTGGTGGAGAGTCTGTCAAATGCTTTGTCTGGAATGTCTCACAGTCTCAAACCTTCCTTTCTTGATGGAGACCAAACCAGACCAAGTTACCAGTCAGATCTGTGGAGAGGCGACCCCGCTCACAGTCAGAACGTCAGTTTTTCTAGGTATTTTTGAGCTATAAAACCACTTGTAATTGAATAAATGTAAAGTAGAGCTGTTTAATATGGAAAATTTAAGGCAGAGCAACGGCATATCCATAAAAACAAGCAGGTAGACTAATAGACTCCTAACCAAAAAGCTACATAGTGCACTTTTTAATGTGAAATACCAGTACTAAAGGTGTCCAAAACTTCTTATACATCTTTCCCATCATTGGCCTTTTCTCGAAAAGACTGTATATGAAAAGTGCGTCCTCTTCCCACACAAGGTGACACAACCGAAATGTGATTACGGGAAGCTGATCAAACACTCCGATGGCGAGTGCGTCTGAAGCCAACGCGGGGGATTTAATAAGAGCAGGCTGATGGAGGCCCGGCACAATCACAGGGGACATATCACATTATGCTGCGTAACATTTATCACCATAGACCTCTTATTGACTTTAAATGAGAGCTGAACAACGCCAGCACTGCCCAAATGAAGTCAAGTGATGTTTTAGCCCATACCGGGTTCGACTGTAATTTAATTTTCTTTTCTTATATTATTTTTGATGATTTGACTCTGATTGGAGTGGTTATTATTTACGTTCATATTCATTTCACGAAACATTAGGAGGCAATTTGATGAGATGATTCACATTTCAGAAGAAAACGAAAAGTTATATCAAACGTTGCCATTAGCTTATTTCAATTTGATTTTAAAACGCTCTAATTATTTGTTTTGCTGAACATATGGTGGAACGTTCAGCACAATGCGCACATTAGCAAACACTGACAAATGTGCTTTTCGTCTAAAAACTTAAATACAAAATGGATTTAAACCCTTTTTCAGGAGCCTGTGATCAGGCTATAAAAAGGTGAACTGGAAAACTGTTGACTAATGCTATTTTAGAGACTTGTTTAACAAGCACAAATCAGCTCTCCTGTTGTAGTTTCAGTAGTTGTGTTAAAATAAAGCACAAAATACAGCACAGTTTAAAGTCTAACAGAGCTTAAGACAGAGCGGTGCCCACAGCTAGCATCACACCCCCCAGGAATGTCATTCTCATTATTATCAACGTCTCTTAGTGGGAAAAAATGGCAAATTCAAACTAGAGATAGAGCATTCTTTAAACTTTTTATTTATTTAAATTTAATGAGCACGGCCGTTTCACTGCGGCCGCCTTGACAGATTCCGACTTCCATTTCCCATAAATAATTAAAAAGCTTTTCTATTTCGGTCTTAAGTTGAGTCATCCGATTGGAGCTTTGACTTTACAGAACTGATTTGATGAGCTCTATTGAGACACTAGACACTTACATCACCCTGGAAAAAAAAAAATGTTATGTGAAGTTGTCTTTTTGACCTTTTAACATGGAATACTGTTGTCCCTTTGTCATTTTGTTTCATTCAGGCTTGTTTCATCACTCTGTTAATACAGAGTTTCTTCTCTGAGCACTCAAAAATGCTCCATTCGCATTTTGCCTGGATTGTTGCGTCACAGGTAACAATCCGGGTTTCTCCTATGGAGTTTTTAAGTCTATAAATCACCATCGGATTTATTCTGCTTCCCAACTGTTGACAACGAGCGCACGGTTCTATTGGCATATCTCTCACGTTGGCTAAGGGATTCATTTGTTTACTTTCTAAAATGTTGCTGACAGCGGGGGATGCTCTAAAGTCTAAATGCCGTATTGGAAACAGAGTTTATACTGACGTAAATAGTGCAGACCTTGTGACAAAGTACAGTTTGTATTTACTGGTAAAACAGAAGAGTTGAAGAAACCGCGTGCAGCGTGAAACTTATAAACACCCGAAAACACATCAAGTCTCCGGGGCCTTTACAGTGTCTCAGTCAAAACAAATCCACATTCGGTGACAGTCTGTATTGTGCTCGTAAAGCTGAAGCCTAACAGATAACAGGAACCAAACTCTGCCAAAATCCTCCTCGGTCCCGGTAAAAGTGTAATTCCCATGTGGTTTAGTAAATATATCCAGTGTGGGGCAGTGTGCGTAAAGATGTATCCAAACAAAACGTCTCCTCGCAGGAAAAGAGTGAAGTCATTTATCAAATCACGGGCATGTCCTCTGCAGCTGCCTTTGATATAAAGTGCAGTATACAAAGAAAAAAAAAAGTGAAACTGAAGCTTGTGTCACAAAACAAATGGACATTTGCATGTGCATTTGTTTTGTGTTATACTGAACCTGGATCAGTGTGGATGCTCCTTTAGCACAGATCTTTTGATGGCGATGTAGCTCTACATCACACTGGTGGGTGTGTCTTATAGACCTGTGTCACACCCAAAGCGTCGTCATAGAAAGGCTCCCCGGGTGGGAATGCCCCAAGTGACCCGTGCCACTGGAAATGAGGCTTGGACTGTTTTATTGTCTGGTAAGTTTTCTGTTTGCATGCTAGTTGTCATTAGGTTTATTAATGACAGCAAAACTTTGCTCTGACCTCTAAACGGTGTGAAAATCATGACATTCATAACACACAAGTTAAGCGAGGGATAACTTTGGACCAAGATTTTTATTTATTTATTTATTTTTTTTTTTACATTTTTAAGGCCCCAAATTGTCAAAATGAAATGCTTAAAAAGTATATCCTCCTGGGACCAGGCCCATTCATTTGGGTCCTTTATAGTGGACATTGAGTTAAGTTTTGAGATAGACTCTAGTTTATGGCTTCACTATGATAAAAAATAAATAAAAAATAATACAAATTATAATAATAATTAAAAATAAATAAATAACAACATCAACAACAACAACAACAACAATAATAATAATAATAATAATAAATAAATATACATACATAAATAAATAAAAATAATACATAAAAATAAAAATATATATAAATACAAAATACGTAAATAATAATACATAACTAAAATACATAAATAAATACATAAATAAGTAAATAAATAAATCAATCAATAAATAAGAAATTAAAAGGGAGTCTAAAAACTTTTTGAGGCGACTGTAGAAGCTTGTCAGAGATGTTGGTCATCAAAAAAAATATGTTTTTGTTAACTTCACATGGATTTAACACTATTATAGTCCATTACAGAGGACTTTTTATGTATTTTTTTTTTAATTTAAATTAGGACAATGCATATTAATCAACATGACAACAAAAAGCATCAATATAAATATGCCGGAATTAGCACAGTATCTACTTTACATCCGTTGTTCTAAGGCATGTTCCGACATTATGAATAAAAATAAAATGAACAAAATGTAAATGCTAAGGTGTTCATTTACCTCCAAATAAAAAATAAAAATAATAATAATAATTGGGGGGGGGGCATGCTCCATGCCAGCAATACAAAGTATTTTCAGCCACACAAGATGTCATGTCAATCTAAAGCACAGTAGCAGTTTCAGTGCATTCCAATGGTGGGTGGGGGGTATTCTCCACGCGTATTCTCCATACAAAGTATTTTCAGCTGCACAAAATGTCATGTTAATAAAAAGCGTGATAGCAGCTTCTTTTTTAACATCTCAGCAGCAACATATTTAACATCTCCAACGTCTTAAGATTATGTTCACCAAAATTTAAGCCCATATGAGGTACGGTGTAGGAGAAGTGTTTCAAATTCCATTGTATGTCAAATATCACAAAATCACACAAAAGGCCAATTATCTCACTTCCTGTTGGGCGTGGCCATGACATTGCAGTGAGGTGTTTGTTCGTCTTATTGAGATACACGTCCCTACCGAATTTCGTGCGCCTATCTTAAACGGTATGCCAGCCCCGAAAGACAACGCGCTAGGAGGCGCTATCGAGCTCCTGGGGGTCACCGGGGGACGGGTCTTTTTGTGGTCGTACTGGCCGGACTTTGTGATGCCCGTGCAAAGTTACATTCATTTTGAAGCATGGGAACATGCTCAAAATTGCCCCAGCGTGTGTGAACAAGAATAATAATACGGAAACGAAGCAACAACAATAGGGTCCTACGCACCTTTAGTGCTCGGGCCCTAAAAATTTAGATACCCTTTTTTTCTTCGGGTCCCAGGAGGATATGACTCACGATTGTAGCTGTATTTTACTACGGCTCACCCAGCCCCTCACCCAAAGGATCCCTCTCATTCACACTAAATCAAAGTGACAGGGAGGCACCGAATCTTAAACCAGAGCACCCAAAGGTCTCGGACAAATGATGGGTGCTGTCCGCTTCTAAACAAACGGGGCATCCTACGCGGTGCCAGGCTCCATTCTGTGACAAGCGCTGTCCGATCTAGTGCATTTCAAATTCACTGCTTTGGAAGACAACTTTCGGGGGAGTAATTTGTTAAAATTTGCTTGAGTACATTTGCTTTCTGATAATATTGTTCTTCTTGGAGTAATTTTCAGACTACATCCTTCTACTCTTACCCCAGTAATATTTGGCAGTGAAATAGTAGTACCTCGCTTGAGTAAAAGTTGTGGTTCCTCTTCCCACTGAGAGTAAGTAAAGTGACAAAAGCTTTATATGACGATATGAAATGATTTTAACATTTGCGTTTTGTTTTTTTTCCACTGCTCCTGATTTAGTTTTTCCCTTTTTTTGAGCCCTATACTTTGAAAATACCAGATTGTCGGCCTCCAGTTCTCCTCCTTGAACTAAAGCCTGGGTTTTGCATGAGAGACAGTGACCTTCGACGTGTTGTCCATTCCACTCTAGTGCAGTCCATTCTGGCTTTGCTTACGTTGTAGGGAGTATTATACCTCTGATGATGCAGGTCAAGGTAACAAGGAGCTGGCAGTGAGAGCCCTCAGTACAGCGCAGAAACCGATTTTTTTCGAACACTGTAGCTTTTTGTGTACAGTGGTCCCCTCGCTATAACGCGGTTCACTTTTCGCGGACTCGCTGTTTCGTCCTGATTGGCTAAGGGACTGTAGACCTTTGCCGATTTGTCCGTCATTCTCCTCCATGTCTCCTGTACAGTACAGAATGCGTTCAGCCAAATTTATACAAACGTTCGATCGCAATGTGACTCTGAAGTGCTGTATGTTTGCAAGTTTCATCCCCGACAAAACCCACAATGTCGACGAAACTTTCTCAAATATAATCGAAGGTGGCATGTCCGTTTATAAGAATCTTCTCGCCCAAAACAAGAAAGAGCACACTCGGAAAAAGACGCCTGCACCATGGCGGAGCAGCGCCAGGACGAAGAGACCTGGTTAGAGGACCTGTGAAATACACGCGTCACTATTAATACATTTTTGTTGTTGAAAATTTACGAAATTTTTAGTGTTTAAATGAGAGAGAAATGTGAGAAAATGTTAAAGATCCCATGACATGGTACTTCTTGATGCTTTTATATGGCTCCTTAATGGTTCCCTAATACTGTAAATGAATCCTTCTTCAAAATCAACACTCAGTGCATGAGAAACAGAGATAAGATGAAAAAGAGTCATAAATATCTCTCTCAAACACTTTATTCTGGGCGTTGTTGCTTGAATGCAAATGAGGAGAAAAGAGCTGGCCTATAGTAGAGGGTGGGGGCGTGGCCAAACTCTCCGCTCTCCGCTGTCAGCTGTCAGCTCTCAGCTGATCCATTTCCGTGTTTTTGCACGGGGGGGGAGATTTGAAAAATTTTCCATTGAAAAATAAACACATTTCCACAGAAAATAAAATTAAACCACTGCTGTTCAAAGGTCCAGAGGCTCAGATAAAGGACTTCCGAGCCTAGAAACACTCGGACGTGCCTCCAGGCAAATAAAAAAACGCATTTCGCATTGCCTAGCGCATTCACAGTCCAAACTCTCTGGGCGTGATTTACAGAGACGCTGAGTAGAGACAGACGGGGGTGGAACTGCATTTGCATTTCTTTTTTCGATCTGACGTCAATAAGGTGCCTTGTTCAAAATCGCCCGTTTGAGCTCCGATTTTTTGTAATGCAGAAAAGGATCGCAAATGCTCAGTTTAGACATTTCGCAACTTTTAACCATGGGGGGGGGGGGGGGGGGGGGCCTAAACAGGGTAGGGGAGCTCACATTAACGTTCAAAAACCTCAGAAAGAGAAAATTTCATGCCATGGGACCTTTAATGCCAGTCTCAGAAAAGTGTAGAATGTGTGTGGTGAGGCGTTTACAGCTTTAAATCATGTGGAATAATTGTAAAATATAAACTTCGCTGCTTTCGCTTATTCTTAGAACGTAACCCCTGTGATAAACGAGGGACCACTGTACAGATTTTTTACACATTTCTGGTCGGAGTTCTCTTTTGAAGCCTTAAACTGTGGGTTAGGCTCTGTCTCACAGTGCCACTACAGAATGAAGAATAAAGGAGTGCCGGGGAAGTCCTCACACACACTGTGGCTTTTTGGCTCATTTGCTTTGCTCAGTGCTTAGAACATGAATCACCCGCTCTGACTGTGAGTGTGTCACTACTGAAATGTGAAACCTGTGGCGCATCCTGTTACATCAGTTTAGAGTTCATGGCATCAGTCATAGACCTACTCAACCCTGCTCAGTCTGGTCTGTTCACATTCTGTAAAGGGTCCAAAAGATGTCGTGCTTAGAAGAGGCTTTAGGAGTCAGAGCAGCAGTTACATGAAAATGACATCAGAAATATGTTTTTGGATGATAACAGCATTTTTGTCTGTAAATGTCATCAGGTTTGCACAGACTCTCATTTGCATATTAGAAATGCAGTGGAAAAAGAGCTGCAGTTTCTAATGGAAAATCAGTTGCAACACGCCCACAAATGACACATGTACTTTTTCAGTTTGCACTCGTCATTTAGCTCCCGGCTTACCCCTCAAAGTCAACCATTCCAAACACATGCAAATAAACGCTTCCATTATTAGCTGAAGGTAGTCAAAGTGTACTTTATTGTCAATTCACTATGTAACAGACATTACACGGAGGACTGAAATTGCGTTTCACCATACACCAAATGTGCAATTTAAACTAAAAACTAAAAACACACAAACCCACAGCTACACTTATGAACATGAAGTGTACACAGACATCAACACTAAATAGACATAAGACATACAGGTAAACATGCCATACTTTTCGGACTATAAGGCGCTATTTTTTTCTCACACTTCGGACCCTGCGGCTTATAGTCGGGTGCGGCTTATGTATGGATTAATTCTTTATCAAGACAGCGATTGTAGCACGTAACCCGAGCTCCACTGCACGCGTATCAACAGGTATCAACAGTTCCGTGAGATTGAGTTCAGGGGGTTTACCCATAAAGTTAGGCTTGAAACTTTATTTTATGGCTTCCAGAGGGTACAGGCTGGCCATTTTACAATTGTTTTACTGTCGTAGGTGCTGTTCGAAAAAAGCACGTATTAACGGTATTAACGTTAAAAAAAAAAAAAATCCTTTTGTGTACCATTTTTCTGTGGAAATATCTCAAGTTACAAAGTGGACACCTGTGGCCTATACTGTTTATGTACAAATCTTAATAAAAATAAAAAAAAATTGGTTGGTGTGACTTATAGTACAAAAAGTACGGTATATATAGAAAGTGAACTGGAGCCAGTGTCAGTGGAGCCGGAATCGTGCCCGTACTCATTTCCTCTTTGAAACGTGGCACCTAGCAAGTTAGCTTGGCAGTGTTAGAAAAAAGCACGGTATTTACGTTAATTAAAATAAAAAAAAATAAAAAATCCTTTTGTGTACCATCTTTCTGTGTAAATATCTGAAGTTACAATGTGGACACCTGCGACTTATAGTCAAGTGCGGCTTATATATGTACAAATCTTAATAAAAAAAAAAAAAAGGTTGGTGCTTACCTGGCCAGCCAAATGATATCTCTCTGTATTTGCTATACAGCGAGATACCATTTGGACAACCTCGCTCCACCCTCGCACCCCCGGTTAACAACGGACTCCGCGATTCTGATTCGTTCAAAGATGGTGACGTCAGTGCACCCGCCTTTGCCCGCAACGTCACTCTTAGGCAGCGGAAGTTCCTCCTCAGTTTTGAATCAAGATGGCGCATCGGAGAACTGAACGTCCCTTCCATTCAGCTGTAAAATTGGTCTTAAATGACCTAAAACACATCGATTCCTTAAAACCACAGCAGCTGACAGCTCTAGAGGCCTTTCTTTTCTTTCTTTTCTTTTGTTTGATTGGTTCACGTCGCTGTCCGTTAACTGTTCTCTGATTGGTTCACTTAGCTGTCTGTCTACGCGCAACGGCAGCGCATTCTGGACCAAGCGTTACCAGACTCGCCGCTGGTACAGCGATGAGTCATGGATTCTTCCAGGCAAGGTTGGTGCGGCTTATAGTCAGGTGCGCTCTATAGTACAAAAAGTACAGTATACGCTTCCAACAAGAAGGAAAGTTTGAGGTAGAAATGAAATGTGCAATAAGTGAAGGTGCAAATTGTAAAGGTCAACATTTATGTAACCAGTACATTTAAAGTGTGTAAGGAAAACCCAACACAGTGTAATTGAGAGCACTGTACTATAAATCCGAGCATTTACCTTGGCTGAGCGGCTCTTCGTTTCTGCATTCTGTTTGAATCCAGAAGAGGCTTGAGACGACAAATATCCGCTATCTCTCAAACGCAGAATACATATCTCCAAAATGCTCATATCATTCAGAACAAAATGTATAACTTCTTTTATCTAAAATAAGTAATGGTTTGGTGCTTCGATTTTTTTGATTCTGTAAAAATCTGCACTGTCCTTTTTATGTCAATTTTTCTTCTTTTTTAATCCACTTGTCAATCATGCCACTTGTCTTTGTAAAGTTTTTTCAAAGCGCGTGGTTCTGACTGGCCGGTAAATTAGAAAACTATAATGTATTTTTATGAGCAAACAGCTTTGAAAAGTTTACAGTACTCCTTTCACAAACATTTTAACACTGAAGGGAAAAAGACTTTGTTTGACTCAGATGTTGGAAAACATTTGAAAGGAACGAAAACGATAGAGTTCAGTCGAGGGATGAGACTGGACCCGAGAAAAGGATCATGTTTTGACACTTGTCCATCACGGCATTGTTTGAGTCAGACTAAATGTTGACCTTATGCCTTATACCAGGGGTCTTCAACGTTTTTCAGGCCAGGGACCCCCAAACAGATGGCGAACTGGGCCAGGGACCCCCTACTATATATACGGCATAGAATTGTGTTTTATATTAAATTGAGCTTAGTGTCATGCATAAACATTGCTACTCTGTTATGGTACATCCAATACAAGGAAATAATACACAGGATAATACTGTATTTTACACTAAAAAATATAAAATTATATTATTTTAAAGTGAAATCAAAAGATTTCGCGACCCCCCTGCAGTACCTCCGCGACCCCCTTAGGGGTCCGGACCCCCTGTTGAAGACCTCTGCCTTATACCTTATGAGTTTTATGTGTTATTGTAGCACATAAACCAAAATGTACATCTGGAGCTACCGCGTCAAAAACCTTAGCCTCTGTATATTCTCAAACACCAAACTCTTTTACGGTATAATATTGTTGAATGGATGAATTACGTTTTAAAACACGATAAGTTGACAACAAGAGGGACAATCCATTATCTGTGGTGCTCACATTAATTTAATTTTCATTGTCTGCACCGTGTACCTTTTACATCAGAAGTTATTCTTGTAAAGTTTCTGTTTGATGCCCGGGTGCAGGGGTGTCAAACTCCTTTTGGTCCAGGGGCCGTATCCAACCTACTTTGATCCCAAAGGGGCCGGATCAGAAAACTCACTGCATATATACCCCAAAAATAGCAATAAGTCCAAATATTTGTGCAGAGAAAGCAAATCTATTACAGAAGTCCTTTTTTTTAATTTAAAATTATTTTCCTTGAGCATCGCCACTTGTTGCAAACACACCAAGCATACAGGTTATCCCTTTAACCTCCGTAAACAAATAAGAATTAGTCAGTTTTTCTTGGAAAATCCTGCACTTGACATCAACCTTTCTCATTTTTGACATTTTGCTGATGAGGGTGTCATGAGGATGGTCCCTGGGTCAAATGTAGAAACAATTTCTCCTGTGTGAGATCAATAAAAGTCAATCTTCTAATCCAGGCATGGGCAAACTAAGGCCCAGGGGCCATATGCGGCCCGTTAAGCTTTTTAATCCAGCCCGCACTGAATAGAAGGAGCAGGACAAGTAGATCTGCATGTCCTTCTGTTTTTTGTTTTTTTTAAAGACAGTCAGGAGGAGAACAGTGATGATAAAAACCTGAAAGATAACAGAACTTTCAGTGCTTTAAAATAGTAACTGTTAGTAATAAAAAAAAGCTGTTAATTAAATTTTCTTTTTTAAGAATCATTTCAATAAATAGCTAAATACTGTGGAACTTGAAAGATGGACATTTCGTTGTAATGCTTTTGTTAATTTTTAATTGAAATAAAGCACATGTTTTCTACATATCCCATGTTATTTTTTGCTCTTATGAGGTGGATTACCAAAACACTAAATATAGCTGCTCCTGGTCCGGCCCTTCTGTCAAATTTTAGAACCCTTTGTGGCCCACGAGTCAAAAAGTTTGCCCACCCCTGTTCTAATCCTTAACCACTGTAAGGCGCTTGGTGCTACATTTTTGTATGAAAAGTGCTTTATAAATATTGTTTGATTGATTGATGATTGATGGTCAACAGTCAAAACGATGGTCCTTTAAGAGCGTTTGGAAAGAGGCGAGTCTTCATTTGTGCTGCTCTGGTGGGAGGGGCCACGTACAGAGGCGCTGGAGACGCTGCTATGCTAAACTGCACAGAAAAGAGGCGTAGAAAATTACCAATATTTTAATAGAAAATCCAAATATAATTAAAATATTTTAATAGAAAATCAGCCAAGGGCCAGATTAAAGGTCCCATGGCATGAAATTTTCACTTTCTGAGGTTTTTGAACGTTAATGTGAGCTCCCCTACCCTGTTTAGCCCCCCCCCCATGGTTAAAAGTTGCGAAATGTCTAAACTGAGCATTTGCGATCCTTTTCTGCATTACAAAAAATCGGAGCTCAAACAGGCGATTTTGAACAAGGCACCTTATTGACGTCAGATCGAAAAAAGAAATGCAAATGCAGTTCCACCATCGTCTGTCTGAACTCAGCGTCTCTGTGAATCACGCCCAGAGAGTTTGGACTGCGAATGCGCTAGGCAATGCAAAATGCGTTTTTTTATTTGCCTGGAGGCACGTCCGAGTGTTTCTAGGCTCGGAAGTCCTTTATCTGAGCCTCTGGACCTTTGAACAGCAGTGGTTTAATTTTATTTTCTGTGGAAAAGTGTTTATTTTTCAATGGAACGCTTCAAATCTCTCCCCCCGTGCAAAAACAAGGAAATGGATCAGCTGAGAGCTCAGAGCGAGAGCGGAGCGTTTGGCCACGTCCCCACCCTCTACTATTGGCCAGCTCTTTTCTCCTCATTTGCATTCAAGCAACAACGCCCATTATAGAGTGTTCAGAGTGAGAAAAATTACTCTTTCTCATCTTATCTCTGTTTCTCATGCACTGAGTGTTGATTTTGAAGAAGGATTCATTTACAGTATTAGGGAACCATTAAGGAGCCATATAAAAGCATCAAGAAGTACCATGTCATGGGATCTTTAAAGGTTGTGGAGGGCCGGATCCGGATCCCCCGGGCTGCATGTTTGATGCATGTTTGACACCCCTGCAGTAAAGTCTTACATATTTATCCTGAAAACGTTCCGTAGTCCATCACAAGCCATTTCCCGAGCTCCTGGATATGATGCATGGTGTGTACATAACTGTAGTGGCTTTAGAGAATTCATTTTGAACGCGCATCAGAAGTTTATTTTGACACCAAGTGCTTATTTCCAGTTTTCCTCCTGATAAAAAGCCTGGAGACGCTCTGTTTATGCTGAAAATTTACATCTCTAACCTCATTTGAGTGACGCACATATGACATGTAGCTGGTGTAGATTGTCCAACCAGGTCAAATGAAAAGCTTATGGAGTTACTTTTTGCAAAAATAAATTTAAAAAGTTAAGAATTTGGCACAGTGGGAGGAACATTTGCTCACTAACCAGATAGTCAGCAGTTCAAACATTGTTCTAGCACATACGACATGGCACCAGATACCCTTTTTTTCCCTTGCTGATTCCAATACACAGTCAGCCAAAGCTACCGTAGCCCGTACAGTTGACCTATTAGTATGCAATGATGGATGTAGCAGAAGTAGACTACAGAGCCAGACCTCCCCAAAGTAGCTCTGGGGTCTTCCAGTACAAAGTCACCCTGGCGCCCTGGACTTTTTAAAGGTGCCCGCTCCATGAATCACCTCCAAAACAAATCAAGTCCTTTCTTAAAAGCCCTAATCCCTGTCTGAGGGCTCCTGCTTGTCTCAGCAAATAGCGCTCTGTTTACCCGGCCTGCTCAAACGAATAAACAAGACCCACCAGGAACCAGACTGTCCCAAACACCGTCACGTTTAACGGTATATAGAGTGCGATTTTAGGACCTTAAAACAACTGCATTATTAGAGTAAGTAGGATAATCTGACCTGTAACGTGGCCTGCTGAAAAAGAGAATAGGCTTGATACTCAAAACTGATTCTGATACCACAATGAAAACTTTCTTTAAACAATAGAATGTGATTTTCAACATAAGGTAGGTTCTATAGTGGTCTGTATACAGCTCTGGAAAAAAAAAAAAAAAAAAAAAAGAGACCACTGCAAAATGATCAGTTTTTCTGATTTTACTACTTATAGGTATGTGTTTGGGCAAAAGGAACATTTTTGTTTAAGTCTATAAACTACTGACATTTCCCCCAAATTCCAAATAAAAATATTATCGTTTAGAGCATTTATGTGCAGAAAATGACAAATGGTCAAAATAATAAAAAAAAGATACATGTTTTCAGACCTCAAACAATGCAAAGAAACAAGATCAAATTTAAGACAACATAATAGTAATGTTTACACTTGAGAAGAGTTCAGAAATCAATATTTGGTGCAATAAGCCTTATTTTTAATCACAGCTTTCATGCGTCTTGGCATGCTCTCCACAAGTCTTTCACATTCACTGCGTGCACATGGTAGGATCGATTGGATTTCTCCAAATCCGATCCCATTACTTGGTGGGTGGTCTGTCCTAAAATGCAAGTGCACATAAAACTGGTGTAATCGGATAATGGTCAGCGACCTGGCCGGCTCCGCTATGCTATGTGGCGCTGTAGTCCAACTACTTCCAGGTGATGGCTACTCAATAAAAACACAACAAACTATGTGGCGGTATACAAAGATGGCGCTCGAGGAGTGTGACGGAGCAGCATCGGTGTACGTGTTGTGCAGGCTTTCTTCGCAGCCATGATTTCGTCTGACTTTTTCGGCAACAATCGCTACTTATGACGGCGTAGACGCCTCCTGCCACTTCCGGGTGAAATCCCTGGCGAAAATTCCTGTGCATGCGCAGTACGCCAGTCCGATCCGATATCGTGCACAAGGCGGCACCAAGCGGATTACTATCGGCCTAAACCAGGGATTCCAATCGGATTCGGGAAACCAATCCCTATACGATCCTTAGCCTGTGCACATGAATTCGATACGATCCCAATCCGTTTGCAATCGGATTGCACTCGTCCATGTGCATGCAGTGTCCTTGGGAGACTTTATTCCACTCCTGGTGCAAGAACTGAAGTAGCTCAGCTTTGTGTTTGTGTTGAATTCAACAGACGCTGGAATGGAATGGCTGTAATACATGTTGAGATGCTGATTTCAGAAAAAAATGCAGTGGTCTCTTATTTTTTTTCCAGACCTGTATTAGTCTATGTGGCTCTTATACTTGTTTTGATCCAGCTCAAGATCATTCTAAAGCGATTCAGGGAAGGTTCATTACTTTCCAGTGAATGTGACTTTTTTAGTATCAATACGTGTTCAAATGGGTATCTATATTTTGATTTTGACTTTCAATATAGCATTTTCAAAACAATAAAAGGTAACATGGTAATCCAGATGGTAATACACCATAGACGTAAAGTACCCCCTATGTAACATGTAGGGATGAAACAAAACCAAAACGTTCACATATTTTTAAGGCGACAATTAAGATAAGATAATGAAATAATCCTTGCATATCTCCTTGATGATTTTTGCTCATTTTGTATGACAGACTGGTGCAGGTTTCAGTTTTCGGTTGCTCGTTGTCACATTGTGTTTGTGGTAAAGTGGACAGGGCTGAGTGCACAGTGCATTGAAATGAGCCTACATGACTTTTGAAATCCAAAACTCTGCGAAGCATAACACCAAACCGAGGCTGTTGTTTTCATTTCAGCAGCATCACCATAACAAATACACACTTTAATATCCGGCAATTTTGGGAAGACGGATTTCTATAGGTGCGTTATCTGACAACCAAATGAAAGAAAAAGCGCAATATTGGTATGATGATAAAAGTGACACAGTGGGTTAGGTGTTTTCCCAATACAAGACGGTGGCCAGTTCAAATCTTGCCTAAACATAAACTCAGGAGATGTGGTCGTTGTGAGTGCGACATAAAAGCCTGCCACATGATAAAAGGAGAAATTCAATTTGTCAACTGGACAAAGTTTGTTTGGTCGAAAACGTTTGGCCGCTCATCCGAGAGGCTTCGTCAGTTCTGGTTCTAATGCTGGTTAGACCCTGTTTTTATCTAGCTGCAGGGAGGAGCTAACTACCCTGAAATAGCTCCGAAACTATCTCAACTAATCTGTCTCTTTAGTTTTTCGAATTTCTCTGGCGTCTAGTATTAGCATATCTATTCAGCCCTAGGAGGAGGTCACTACACTGAAATAGCTCTGAGTTAGTCTGGTTAACACCTGACCATATCACAAGTGAGATATGGGTCTGGAAACTCGCTTCGAAAAATCCCGTAGCGGAGGTGTGGTTAGCGATTGCTAACAGCCGTTTATTGGGCGTTATGAATGTCTATCATTGAGCGTATACGTAAGTCCATAGCCAATCATGTCAGTTGTCAGTTCAAACTACAAGCTTCCGTTTGTCATGTAGTACGCGTCACCGTCTTGCCACACCTCCCCCGCTCTCTGATTGGGGCCCTAAATCTGGGACTCTCGCTTGGACGAGTTTCCAGGCCGCCTTCCAGTTCGAAACGAACGGAAGCGGCCTGGGAAGCAGCCCTAGGAGGAGCTCACAGTGTAGTGAGCTCCTCCTAGGGCTGAATAGATATGCTAATACTAGACGCCAGAGAAATTCGAAAAACTAAAGAGACAGATTAGTTGAGATAGTTTCTGAGCTATTTCAGGGTAGTTAGCTCCTCCCTGCAGCTAGATATAAACAGGTTCTAACCAGCATTAGAACCAGAACTGAAGAAGCCTCTCGGATGAGCAGCGAAACGTTTTCGACCAAACAAACTTTGTCCAGTTGACAAATTGAATTTCTCCTTTTATCATGGATTCTACCTGGACGACTGAGGGACTCTTCACGCAGCCTGCCACATGTTAAAAAAAATATCCAAATCTTTTTCTGCTGTATCTGTCTTTTTCTTGATAATTCTCTGATAATTATTGGTGTAAACATTTGTGGTTGTTGTGTGTAATTATACCTCAACTAAATTATAATGAACATGCGGCTTGTGAAAGTGTTTTTATTCCTTTTTTGCACTGTGTAACTTTTCTTGCTGGGATTTGCTATCCTTGTCTCCATGGTGATGTTAATTCTTTCCTTGGAATTTTCCAGTTTGCCATTAAAAATATGCAGATTCCTACTTCCAAATGTTTTGAAAATGGTGTCTTTAAAAACATGCGTTCTTGCTTGGCCTGGTGCTGTCACATGCCTGTCTCCATGGTGATGGGATATGTTTAATACCATACTGTGGAACCTACACTTAATACAATATGTCTATTAGTGAGGAATAAGGCTGCGTCCCATTACTCTGTCTTACTCCTTCCCCTTTATCTACGTCTTTGTCTTGCCCCTCGATAAAGAGCTCTGAGAGGGCTTGGGGTACGAATGTTCCCCTAAGAAATGGGACACCGCTCCATTACCGTTTGCGTCATTGTCCCTTGCCTCTACATGGCTGCTACGTCTACAGAGGCAACAACAACAGACGCAAACAAATGTAAACAAATGTCAAGGATTATCGGGTACCTCAGCTCGACAAAAAAAATAGCTTGTTTATGCATGAAAGTTCGGTGAAAACGATAACGTCGGCTAAACAGTCATCACTACAATTAAAACCGCAACAACAGTTCACTAAAAGTAACGTAGAACATAAGTGTCATAATTATAAACCGTGTTAAACTGTTAATCCATAATTACAACTGCTGAAAATACATTTATGAGACTCCTTGGCTGGTCGATGTGACGCTGCCATCCTGATCCCAAAACCTGCCTGAGCTTGTAGGCGTACCCCTTCGTTCCAAGTCTGGTTGAGAGCTTACTTCGTTTTAAGGGGTATGTAGCCCGAGGTCGTGGCCCGAGCCCTTGATCAAAATTAGAATCAGGACAAATCACAGGACTTGCCCTCACATGAACGCGCTAAAACCAACGGGAAGGGGTAAAACGAAGGGGTAAGGCAGAGAAATGGGACGCAGCCTAATTCAGTTTCTAATTTTGCCCCATGTATTTGAGGAAGTTACTTATTAAAATAAGTTTGATGCGAACTGTCTATGTCTAATTATAAAGTGTTTTATTTGCAGAGAATCAGGAAGTGTTTGCTTCACATGCTAGTTGTTCTTAGCTTTACCCTGGCCTCTGAAAGTCATGAAAAGCAATTATAAACTCATTACTGCGAATACTTACTATGCACAGAATGCTTTGTCTGGAATGTTTCACAGTATGGTATTAAACCTTTTTGTTTTCATGGAGACCAAACCAAACCAAGTTACAGGTCAGATCTGTGGAGAGGCGACCCCGCTCACAGTCAGAATGCCTTTTTTTCTAGGTATTTTAAGCTATAAAACCACCTGTAATTGAGTAAATGTTAAAGTAGATCTGTTTAATGTCATACTATGGAACATTCCAGGCAGAGAAATGACAGCAGGTGACAGACCCCCAAACAAAAAGTTGCATAGCACATTTTTAAGTTAAAAATCAGGTGCAGTCCCTTTTAAATAATAATACATGCATCTATCTTTAAATATTTAGCTACCTTTTCATCGTAAAGTTGATCAGGCTTACTCACTCATGATTGTTTTGAAGGCGTCTGGTGCTCAGTGGTGGTCGTCATTGACAACGGCAAATTGAAAAGCTTCACCTTGGCGAAATGAATCAGACGCGCTCAAGTAATAAATTGTTTTTGCGACAGCTTTCTCCATTTTCACATGTTGGTAATTACATTGAAAACTTTTGTATCGGTCTGGAAAAAGAACAACACCTGCAGATGACATATTTACCCACACCAGAGATTTTAAAAACAGAGAGAATGAGTCATGTTTAATAAAAACTCTTACTCAAAATGTGGGTTGGCAGTGAAGGACGGGAATTCAAATACGTGGAGACAGAAAGCAAATGAAGGTTTTGTTAAGCGAAATATAGTACCAGAAAAAAGTCTCAGAGTGCACGGGGCAAAACTGTATGCATAAGGAACTATTTTGTCTAGACCAGGAGCGTCAAACTCATTTTGGTCCGGGGGCCGTATCCAACTGACTTTGATCCCAAAGGGGCCGGATCAGAAAAGTCATGGCAAATATACCCCAAAAATAGCAATAAATCCAAATATTTGTCCAGAGAAACGCAAATCTATTACAGACTGTTGTTTCTTCAGTCCCAGAATAATTCGTTTATCTTCTGTCTTCTCAGTTCTCCGTTCAAGTTATTGTATTGTTCGAAATGCCGTGTCTCGTAGTGGCGTTTAAGATTATATTCCTTGAGCACCGCTACTTCAGAGTCAGAGAGTCATTTCTGCCATATGCGCGACATACAGTGAATCAAAATTGCGTTTCTCTCTGGTCAAGCAGAAAGAAAAAGTATCAGCACAGAGAGCACAGAGACCATATTTGAGACAACAGAGTAAAAAAAATGCAGTAAAATCAATAACAATAGTCACATACACATACAACAATACAGAGGAATGGTTTTACATAAGGTATCTTTTTGTTTGGAATACATTACGGGAGGGGGAGGGGGCAATACAGAGAAATATTTGACAAACTGAGGCGGAAGGCTATGTAAACAGGGCAGCTTGTTGCAAACACACCGAGCGTACAGGTTTCCCATTCACCTCCGTGAACAAATAGGAATGAGTCAACTTTTCTTGGAAAATCCTGCACTCTCCATCCACTTTTCTAATGTTTGACATTTTGCTGATGAGGGTGTCACGTCAACAGTCAAATTGATGGTCCTTTAAGAGCGTTTGAAAAGTCTTCATTTGTGCTGCTCTGGTGGGAGGGGTGCTGCTGTGCTAAGCTGCTCAGAAAAGAGGTGCAGAAAATTACCAATATTTTAATAGAAATCAGGCAAGGGCCAGATTAAAGGTCTTGCGCTGCATGTTTGACACGCCTCGTCTAGACATTTACAAAGCAAAATATTCACAAAAATTTTATCTCAATTTGTTTAATTAAAGAGGGAGTATTACGCTGCCCTTCAGGCAGATTGGAAAATTTTTGGACTTTTATTTAATGTATATTTCATGTGGAAGTAAATCAGGCTTTTATTTGGATGTGCTTCCTGTCTCGGAGCGGGTAAACAGGAAATAGGAAGTAGACGGTTGGAATAAGGCAATGCAGTGTGCACATGTTGAAGGGGAAAGTTCTAGAAGAAATCTAATTTGATAGCCACCCAGCAGAAGCATCGCTTGCATGTATCTTTACTAGTTCATAACCAATCATTTTATGTCATATTCATGTGGTAAAAACAATTTAAAGAGTTGATAAAAGTAAGGTTAAAAATGTTAACAGCCAGGCCTCTCAAGTCTCACGCTTTGAGAGTGTGACACACGCAATTCGACGTGTTCACACGCTCACACCCCACACATGGTATTTCTCACGCTGACATTTAGTTATGCAATTCAAGCGCAGCGCACAGCGCTTCTGTGCCCAGAAAATCAGTTAGATAATGCAGGCACCGTGCATTTTCAGCGAAAAAAAGTCACTAAGTTCTTTACAAAACACCCCCCCCTCCTCGGGAAAAAATTGTTCACTCGCAATGTAATAAGGGTGTGCCCAAACACAGCCCCTAAAACATGGCACATTTGTCCAGTTTGAGCGCAATAGAATCGCGCCCAGGCATGGCACAAGTGGAATTTGGCCTAGTTGGAGGAGGCGGGCCAATGCACATCAGGGTTGCTCATGTTCGCTCACACGCACAATTTACTACATATAAGCCTAACGCACAAGTTCCTTCTTCCTCTCCTCCTTCCTCTCTCCTCCTTAAAGGTCCCATGGCATGAAATTTTCACTTTCTGAGGTTTTTGAACGTTAATGTGAGCTCCCCTACCCTGTTTAGGCCCCCCCCCCATGGTTAAAAGTTGCGAAATGTCTAAACTGAGCATTTGCGATCCTTTTCTGCGTTACAAAAAATCGGAGCTCAAATGGGCGATTTTGAACAAGGCACCTTATTGACGTCAGATCGAAAAAAGAAATGCAAATGCAGTTCCACCCCCGTCTGTCTGTACTCAGCGTCTCTGTAAATCACGCCCAGAGAGTTTGGACTGCGAATGCACTAGGCAATGCGATATGCGTTTTTTTATTTGCCTGGAGGCACGTCCGAGTGTTTCTAGGCTCGGAAGTCCTTTATCTGAGCCTCTGGACCTTTGAACAGCAGTGGTTTGATTTTATTTTCTGTGGAAATGTGTTTATTTTTCAATGGAACGCTTCAAATCTCTCCCCCCGTGCAAAAACGCGGAAATGGATCAGCTGAGGGCTCTGAGCTCTGAGCGGAGAGTTTGGCCACGCCCCCACACTCTACTATAGATAGGTTGGTAGAGCGTTTGTCCACTGATCCAAAGGTTGGCGGTTTCAAATCCCGCTCTTGACATAAGAAACATCAGTGGTTGAGCGGTCAGATCCACTGACCCACAGGTTGGTTGGTACGATTCCAGCTCCCACAGATGAATGCTGCCATTGTGTCTTTGGGCAAGACACTTAACCCTCCTCGCCCCCAGTGTCTGCGTACACTGGTGTGTGAATGCGTGTGTGAATGGGTGATTGGTTCCTTGTTGTAAAGTGCTTTGGGTGCCTTGAAGGTGGAAAAGCGCTATATAAAGATGTGACCATTTACCATTTTACCATATAGGCCAGCTCTTTTCTCCTCATTTGCATTCAAGCAACAACGCCCAGAATAAAGTGTTTGAGAGAGATATTTATGACTTTATGACTCTTGAAGAAGGATTCATTTACAATATTAGGGAACCATTAAGGAGCCATATAAAAGCATCAAGAAGTACCATGTCATGGGATATTTAAGCCTTGTTGTTTTCTCAAGCACTTAGCGGCCTTCCCACACGGTTAGGGGGCGACACCGGTGGCCCTTCCCCAGACGAGAGCTCGGTTGTGGGCTGCTGTTAGCGCTGATGGACAGGGCAGGGTCTGTGCCATGGAGGAAAATAAAGCACCACCAGCTGTGACT
Organism: Paratrypauchen microcephalus; assembly: GCA_036785185.1. NCBI lineage: Eukaryota > Metazoa > Chordata > Actinopteri > Gobiiformes > Gobiidae > Paratrypauchen > Paratrypauchen microcephalus. The sequence continues at coordinate 1,633,980 of JAVJIX010000143.1, forward strand.
CTCCTCACTTGTGACTCAAGACTGTTAGCGCAGAGTGGTTAGCAGGAAGGAAAAGTCATCTTATGTCATCACTGGAATATCTTTGGACATAGAGTAAAAGGTGCACTGTGTAACTTTTAACTTTTTGGTTGGGGGTCCTTCACATGCTTGTTTCCATGGATATGTCACTGCTCTGCCTGGAATGTTCCACAGTATGACATTAAACAGCTCTACCTTACAATTATTCATTTATTTTATTTGTTTTATAGCTCAAAAATACCTAGAAAAACAATCATTCTGACTGTGAACGGGGTTGCCTCTTCACAGATCTGACCTGTAACTTGATCTGGTTATGGTCTCCATGCAGAATAGTCTAATGCCATACTGTGGAACATTCCAGACAAAGCAGTAACAACTCCATGGAGAAAATAATTTTTATGACCCGTCCACCAGAAAGGTTACATAATGCACTATTAAGAATAATTTTGAAATGGAAAATCATCAACAAAAGATTGATGAGTTGTCTGTTGGCCTGGAGACAGGACCAAACAGGATCGTCCAATCAGATTTTTTTATTTCACTGACGCATGTAAAACCAAAATGTTCAATGGTCACCTGCCATTTACAAATAAATATTTACTACTTCTACCTAAACCACAATGCTGTCACTAGCAGCATTGGTCCGGTCCCTGGCTGGGAACAGTTGCTCTAGCAGGAGCCAGGACAGAATGCTATCAGAGCGTGACTTTGTGAACTCTCAAATATTGCCAGAAATCATCTTACACAAGGTTAGGTGTTGGACTCTACTGAAAAATCTACAGAACCCGAACCCGCCTCAAAAGTCGTGCATTACACAACATTGACCCTTGTGTGTTTAAAGCCATGTGAGAATGCTGTTTGAAGTATTATAAGACCCCCAAATCTGTGCAAATGTTTTACGAAATGTTTACCTTTACTTCATACTCATAGTACATTTTAAAATGGGTACTTAAAAGAAGAAGAAGAAGTGAAGAAGAAGTGACTTTATTGATCTCACACTGGAGAAATTCTTCTCTGCATTTTAACCCATCCTATATATATATACAGGGTTGGGAGGGTTACTTTAGAAATGTAATCTGGTACAGTTACTAGTTACTCCTTAAAATATGTATTCAGTAACGTAATCCCGGTACTATAATATTAAAGTAATGTAACTTGATTACTTTCAGTTACTTTTGGATTACTTTAACACCAAATATCCTATAACAACAAGAAAACAAGAAAATTACAATACAATTAAAAGTTTTTAGGAGGATAAGTACAGTTTTTTTAAGATTAGGCTTAAGCCTTTATTGGTCTCACACACAATGACACACAGTGACACACGGGAGAAATTTGACTTCTGCATTTGACCCATCCTTTTCAGGAGCAGTTCTATGTGTAGTTTTAACAACTGTTATCACTATAAGCCAAGTCACTAGTAAACACGGTCACTCACTAAACCAAACACCTAAACACCTATGACTTCAACGAAATTATATTTTCAGTTAAAGTTTTAGTTTTACCGGGACAGTCATCTTGCCCGATCTCCGTAGCTGGACAGGATGTTCGTCCAGCTTGCGTGCTGGCCTACATCTAACGACAGCTTTGCTCGGAATTGTCTAAAGGGTCTTCATGGATCAGTTAACATGACTATGTTGCCTAGATAATGTTTAAATATTGTAATATCGTTCTACAAATGCACAAAGTGTACTTGTGACCGTACTTGTGCTTCTGAATTCCCCAGAAAAGAACACTTTACCTGGATATACTAAAAAATAGCCCAAAACACTCACAAACAGTTGCTTTATAAATAATATATTTATTAATATAAGCAATCTTAAGGCTGACACGTACATCTTAGTTAAGAAAAAAGAAAAAACAAAAAGAAAAAGAGAGTTAGCCTATTCTTCAATGTTCAGTAAGCCCATTCTTCAAAATAATGTGTCTAATGGCTAATGAAAAAAAATATACAAATAATGCCTCAAGTCAACAGTCCCTTTTTCCTTCTTTTTCCTTTTCTTCAGTCTTCCTTGCCTTCCTCCTCTCCCTGGTCATTCTGCCTCCCACTTGTCACGCCCCGGGCGAAAACAGGGGAACTTTTTTTGCAATTCATCCGTGAAACTTTCGGCATTTTCTGTGTCTTCGCAGTGCGCCTACCTGTGTGTGTGTGTGTGTGTGTGTGTGTGTGCGTGTGTGTGTGTGTGTGTGTGTGTGTGTGTGTGTGTGTGTGTGTGTGTGTGTGTGTGTGTGCGTGTGTGTGTGTCGCGCTTGTTTGTAAATGAATGAATACACGTTCCGGGGTTCGACTCGAACTCTGCCTCTCAGAGCGCGTTTCCAAGGGAATCAAAAACCCGGACATTTGAAGGATTTTATAAACTCCGGCCGGACAGCCTCTGAAAAGAGGACATGTCCGGGCAAAAGAGGACATATGGTCACCCTAACGTTAGCTAGCTTGCTAATAGTTTGCTAGTCGATAGCTAACTCGAAACTGGCTCCTACCAATGAATCAAGACAAAGAAATGACTCATATTCACACATAACATGACTGAAGCAGGACATTTAGGGCCTGTCAGTATCAAAGTGTTAATATTAGCGATCTTACCTGTAAATGTTTCTTGAGATTGGAAGTAGAATCCTTGGACATTGACAGGTGTTTAACTGCTGGAAGGCACAATTTGCACTGCACTGTGATGTTGTTCCCTTTGTCTTCTTTAAAAATAAAATTCTCCCTAAATTTCCACCCGTTTTAAATGCGTTTTTTGAAACCATGCCCGCTGCAAGTTTAGTCCGTAGTACGCGACCTGCGTGAAGTTCAGTGCGAGCCGCTGCAAGTTTGTTTAACAGAGCGCGCGCGGCGCACGGCGCACGGCGCGAGTCTGTACGTTGTTTTCCCTACGTATGACCTCCGGCTTTAAAAGAAAAAATGAAATAACATAAAATGCTTTCAAATTGTAATCCTGCTAAGTAATCCCCATTTTCACTAAATGTACCTGTAATCTGATTACGTCTTTTTCTTTGTAACTGTAGGGGAATACAGTTACCTTTTTTTTTGTATCCTTTTACTTAACGCCGTTCCATGTAATCCGTTACTCCCCAAGCCTGTATATATACATATATTAGTAGCAGTGGGCAGCACACATTAGGGCGCCCGGGGACCAACTCCATGATCTTCTTGCTTCGGCTTGGTCAGGACCTAAGCTGGAGGTACCTATTGTGCATGTTTTTGGGTTGGTGGCGGAAACCGGAGTGCCCGGAGGAAACCCACCCAGACATGGACCAAAATGGACCGTTGTGGTGAAGAGGGAGCTGAGCCAAATGCCAAAGCTCTCGATTTACCGTCAATCTACGTTCCTTCCCTCACCTGTGGTCATGAGCTTTGGGTAATGACAGAAAGGACAAGATCGCGGATACAAGTGGCTGAAATTAGTTTCCTCCGCAGAGTGACTGAGTGCTCCCTTAGAGATAGGGTGAGGAGCTCAGTCACACGGGAGGAGCTCAGAGTAGAGCTGCTGCTCCTCCACTTCGAGATGAGCAGCTGAGGTGACTCGGGCATCTGTTCCAGATGCCTCCTGGACGCCTCCGGGCATGTCCCAACGGGAGGAGGCCCCGAGGAAGACCCAGGACACGCTGGAGGGACTATGTCTCTCGGCTGGCCTGGGAACGCCTTCCCCCTGGAGGAGCTGGAGGAAGTGTCCGGGGTGGAGGAAGTCTGGAAGTCTGGGAGTCCCTGCTTAGACTGTTGCCCCCACAACCCGACCCTGGATAAGTGGATGGATGGAATACTGTAAAACTTTTACTTATGTAGATTTTTTCACAGGCACATTATAACGCTGTTACCTCATCAAAACAGAGCTGGAGTTGTGTTTTGTTTCATTCACGCATTTGTTTGAGTAATCCTTTATTATTATTATTCTGTCTACATCTCCAAAACTCAAAACACTGTTCCGCCTTATGATGTCACAAAGTTAAAGCTCCTTTTACCTTTAATTCAGTAGAGCTTGACAATTCCACCTGAAATCGTCTAAAATGATAGCGAGGATGTATGACGTTTAAAAACACTCCATATGTCCTTGCTATCAAAATTACCACATGACATCACAAGGTGGACCAAAGCATTTTCAGTTTGACAGAAGAACTCGGCCTAAATATGCAGGTTTGTGTGTGAAACTTGCGTGAATAAAACAAAACACAACTCCAGGTGTGTTTGTGATGAGGAAACAACATTATAACAGATCAGGAAACGGCGTAACATAGACCCTTTAAGCGCTTCTCCGAACACGACGATTTCACGGCGTCATTCCCTTATAGCCTCTGGCAAAAAATGTTAATGAATAAAGAGATATACACAGTTTTCCAACACCCAACAGACAAATATGTGCATACACAATAGTTCAGCCAGAGCTTGTCAAAATACAGCTAGAGGGACACCATATGATAAAATCTATAGTAGAATTGCCCACATAATTAAAAGTTAAAACTGCAGTCCTGTCAGCAGATTCTCCATAACTCCTGTGTATGTCTCGGTATGGCTCCCATACGACTGCAGTACCACGCCAGCACAGTACTACACCAGCGCAGTACCAGGGGGGTTGTGTACACAGGAGCCAGGAGCTGATTTCATGCATTTTGAAACCCGTGCACTAAATAACGGCAGCGTAGACAGTCGATGTTTGAACTCTGGGTGAACCCTGTGTTTTATTCCATGTTCAAGAGAATACTGAATAAATTAGAAGATGCAGGAGTAGTGGGGGTGTGTGGTAGTAGTTGAAATAGTAGTAGTAGTAGTGGTAGTAGAAGTAGTTGTAGTTAGATTTGCAGTAGTTGTAGTCAAAGTGATTGTAGAATAGAAGTATTAATAGTGATTTGAGTAGTAATAGCACTAACGTAAAGTAGTAGTGGTTGGAGTAGTAATGGAAGCACAAATAGTAGTAGTAGTAGAGTAGTAGTTGTAGTAGTCGGAGTAGCAGTGATTGTATAGTAGAAGTAGTAGTAGTAGTAGTGGTTGGAGTAGTAATAGTACGTAAAAGTTGTTAGTAGCACACATAGTTATAGTAGTAGTAGTAGTGGCAGTGGTAGTAGAAGTAGTCGTAGTTGGATTTGCAGTAGTTATAGTCAAAGTGATTGTAGAATAGAAGTATTAATAGTGATTTGAGTAGTAAAAGTAGTAGTGGTTGGAGTAGTAATAGGAGCACAAATAGTAGTAGTAGTAGTAGTAGTAGAGTAGTAGTTGTTGTAGTCGGAGTAGCAGTGATTGTATAATAGAAGTAGTAGTGGTTGGAGTAGTAATAGTACGTAAAAGTCGTAAGTAGTAATAAAAGCACACATTGCAGTAGTAGTAGTAGTAGTAGTAGTAGTAGTAGTATGCTAAATTAGCAGTAGTAGTTGTAGTCAAAGTAGCAGTGATTGTAGAATAGTAATAGCAGTAACTTAAAGGTAGTAGTGGTTGGAGTAGTAATAGGAGCACAAATAGTAGTAGTAGTAGCAGTAGTAGTAGAAGAGTAGTAGTAGTAGTAGTAGTAGTAGTAGTAGTAGTAGTAGTAGTAGTCAGAGTAGCAGTGGTTCACTTGTAAGCTTCCGCTAAAAGTTAACAGGCTAATAGAGCTAACGTGGCCGATACGAATCGAGAGAGAAAATATGCGAACGCGAAATACGCTGCTGAATTTTTAGCGAACAACTGTCTGGGACACAAATGTTGTTTTGAGAAGAAAAACAAGCTTTATTAAATGACCCCGCGAACTTACCAGAACTACGTTTACGAGCTACGTTACCGGAAGAGAACAGGGCCCAGATCACGCTGTCATGGGTAAATCTGTGTTCATCTCAGGACACTGTTGAAGGGGAAGTCATACAGATTAACATAAAAAAACGCACTATCCCTTTAAGTGAGCACCGGCTTTGTCGGGGCTACTCCTTCACAATATCCCTCCATCATTTATTCATTACAGGTGTTTTGTATTGCTGTGAATAGGGGCGACTCTCCACAGATCTGAAGTGTAATGTAGTATAGTGCTGTAACCTGCTTGTCTTCCTCGGTTTTAATCTGTGGAACATTTTAGACAAGGCAATAAAAGATCCGTTAGTCCATTGAGTTGGTCAGACGTCCGATGCACAAAATTTGGTATTTTCACACTCACAGTGGGAAGAGGAACCAAAACTTTAACTCAAGTAAGAGTGCACAGTATATTATTCAAGTCGGAGTGAAAGTAACCACTCAGTCAAGCACAGTTTTATCAAAAACGTAGCCAAACGCTGTCACAAAGCATAATAAGCTTTGTGACTTATGCTTTTGTTATGATATTGATTCTCTCCCATTGAATCTCCCACTGCTTATGAGCTCCGAGGAAATCATTTTAACTTGACAGAAGAATCTAATTAACAAGTCATGCATTCTCCTTCCAGTATTCAGGAGATTCAGCATCCTGTTATACGCAACATTTTGAGGAGTAATATTTTGTTTGTAATTTTCCATCGCTATGGCAACAGTCTTCATGCAAACTTTTACTTTCTGGAGATTTCTACCGTAACGATGTTCCCTCATCAAAAAATGCCTGAGGTTTTAGATGTCGTTAAAGGTCCCATGGCATGAAATCTTCACTTTATAAGGTTTTTGAAAGTTAATATGAGCTCCCCTAACCTCTTTAAGGCTAGACATGGTGAAATGTGTAAACCGAGCAATGGTGATCCTTTTCCACGTTTGAAAAAAAGAAAGCTCAAACAGACGGGGTGGAAACCTTTCCCCGTATGACGACATAAGGGGAAAGGTTTCCACCCCCCTCTGTCTGGATGTCCACCCCCTTTCTCTGGGAATCCCGCCCAGAGAATTTGGACCGTCCCAAGCCCAAACTAGTTATGGCTAGTTTGTTGTTTTTCCTGGAGAGACGTGAGGGCTCTGAAACGAGTGAAGCACGGCAACTGCTCTGTCCCTGGTCGTGATGATGAAGAAAAGAGTATGTTTTAGTTCCTTCATCCGAGCCTCTGAAACAGCAGTGGTTTAATTTTATTTTCTGTAATATAGTTTGTGTAATCTCACCATCTCTCCTGGACACTATTCAAACCCTCCTTATGGTCAGCCGTAAGATTCTGTTCAATACAAAAATGTATTTATTACCGTACTTTTTGTACTATAGAGCGCACCTGACTATAAGCCACACCAACCAAATTTCTAAAAACAAATTTGTACATATACAATCATACCTCACCTTACGAAAGACCCAACTAATGAATAATCCAAGTTACGAAACGTGTTTACGTAAAATTTTCGTCTCTGAATACGAAAGAAAATTCAAGTTACGAAACGCGAAATCTCAAAAATTTGCGTAATGTGCGCTCGGATGCACGCTCGGCTTTGCAGCAGCCCGAATCCCCCATTGCGACTCTACTTATGAAAAAATCACGTTACGAAACCACTTCTGGAACGAATTAATTTCGTAAGGTGAGGTACGACTGTATAATATGCCGCACCTGACTATAAGCCGCAGGTGTCCACATTGTAACTTGAGATATTTACACAGAAAGATGACAGAAAGATTACACAGAAAGATTTTTTAATTTTTATTTTAATTAACGTAAATACCGGTTTGTGCTTTTTTCAAACAGCGCCTACGGTAGTAACACGGCAGAAACACGGCAGTAAAACAAGTGTAAAATGGCCAGCCTGTAGCCTCTGGAAGCCTTAAAATAAAGTTTCAAGTTTAACTTTAAGGGTAAACCCCCTGAACTCAATCTCACGGAACTGTTGATGCCTGTAGGAGATTTTAAGTGGCTAAAACAAGGCTTCATTAATTCATGAACTCTCCTCACTTATTTACCGTAGGTATTTTCACCTACCAGAAGTGGAGCTCGGGTCACGCATTCGCTGTCTTGATAAAGAATTAACCCATACATAAGCTGCTGATTATAAGCCGCAGGGTCCGAAGTGTGAGAAAAAAGTAACGGCTTATAGTCCGAAAAGTACGGTACAGTCATACCTCACCTTACGAAAGACCCAACTAATGAATAATCCAAGTTACGAAATGCCTTTACGTAAAATTTTCGTCTGAGTACGAAAGAAAATTCAAGTTATGAAACGCGAAATCTCAAAAATATATATATACTTTTATAATTTTCAAAGGGTTTAGGTGGTAGTATTGGGGGCCTTGGAACGAATCAGGCCTTTTACATTGCAACTCTACTTACGAAAAAAATCACGTTACGAAACCTCTTCTGGAACAAATTAATTTCGTAAGTTGAGGTATGACTGTATTAAATAAAGATGTGGATCAAGGCAACACACGACTCTACAGGACACTAGAGCATCATACGAGAATAAACACTGGTAAATGTCATGAGGATAAACCACGGCTCTGCACTTTACGAGTCTGTGCAACTGATTAGCCTCAACTACGCTGTTTTTTATGATTGGTCCCAGAAACTGATATATTCATATTATGTGAAAAAACATATCACTGCTGCTAAGAAATACTGTTGCACATTTATTTTTATCTTTATTTTTCAATGGAGATTCTATTGCACATTTTACTACATCTGTAAATAGGTATTTATTCTTTGCACCACTCTTAGATATTGTCTTAGATAGTTTTTGTATTGTCTTTATATTGTATTTTGTACACTTTTTTGCACTGCTTGGCCAGGGAGAAACGGATTTTTGATTCACTGTATGTCAAACACATATTGACAGTAAAGTTGACTTTGACTTGAAATAACAGATCATTTATTTACTCCTTTTTGATCGTCATTCTGGAGTGTATTTTGTTCATACTCAGCGTCCTACGGAAGTTTGTTTAGATCAAAAAGTCCATGTTGAGACCGGTTAGCATTCACATCACAAGCGAACTGGAGTCCGCTCGGAACTGAGACCACCCTCTGGAGGAATATCGAATTTCAAAACCATAAAAGCTTCTTGCGTCTGCTATGTAGTTATAATTTGACATTCATAGATAATTATGTTATCAATTGGACATTTTAAATCACATACACATGTACCAGTATAGGTGAAATCGGGTAGATTCTAGCAATTCTAGCAATGATGTCCTGAATACAGAAGAAAAAAGATGAATAAATACAGCTTTGGATGGTTAAATCAGAGAAAACATGGTCAAAATCTGTGAAAAGTTGATTTTGCACACATTCTCAGATCCCCAGCTCTTAATCATCCAGTCCTTTAGCAGAAGAACTGGATTCTTTTTCTTTGTTCCGAGTACTGCGTATGATTCATTCTCAGGTATGAAATGCGGAAACGAGTAATCCTTTTAGGCAAAATAAAATCTTGCAACTGCTTTGAGACGTGTCACATTAAAACCACATCATTTTAAGTGCAGCTCTGAGTAGCAAAATGTCTTCAATAGTGGCAAATCCAAGTGCCCCAGAGGGTGTACCAGGAATGGAAGAGCAGATGCGCAGAACCGCATTGAGGGAAAGAAAGAATAAGTAGGGCCGTACAAAAGGGAGGGAGTTAGCTATAAACAAACATAGCGGGAAACAAAGGGAGAGGAGCTGTAAGCCGCAGCCGAGGGGGTGGGCGGGTTCAAACTGTTGACATTTTTAAGAGTTCTGGGAGCAGTTCGGGTAAACACTGGCTATTGTTTCCGATACAGTGGTCGGCTGTATCGGACCTCCCAGTCTTTCCCTGGGAGGCAGTGGCTCGGTCGGTGGATTGATATGAGGGTGTGTGCAGTGGACCCTGGTGCGGTTGGAACTGGTGCAGCATGAAAGACTGCAATTTAAAAGGAGTCAAAACAAAATGAATTAGTGCAAGTGAAATCAGTACAATAACACTGTCGGAAGTATTGTATATTGTACGTAGTATTGTATGAATCTGTGTAATAGGAAGCAGTGCAATAGGAGTACACAAAATATGAATTAGTGCAATAGGAATCAGGGCAATGGGAATCAGTACAAATACGAGGGTCATTCAAAAAGTTCTAAGACGAATTAAAAAACAACTTCATTTTTGAAAGTAACAAAAATATTTTTCTACATAACATCCACCTAAGTCAATACACTTCTGCAAGCGATGTTTCCAAATTCCTTCTTGATAGAATTCTGGAGCTTTTCTAGTCAACCAGGTCACAACCTCCCTCTTCGCTTCAAGTATGGACTGAAATCTTGTTCCTTTTAAATGTTCCTTCAACTTTGGAAATAGGAAAAAAACATCCATAAACATTGTGCAAAGCTTCAATAATTTCTTTAGATTTCCATTGAAGTTTTGTTAGAAATTTAATGTTTGCTCAGACTTCAGATTGGCTCATTTTGGAGGGTCAAAAAAGTGGGTTGTGCAATATGTAACGTAACTCTTTGAAGAACAAAGCTAGAATGCTGAAACTTGTCAAATGTGTTTATTAGTCATCAGTGGTACGAATCAAGGTCATTTTGTTGAGCTAGTTCGACTCATTTTGAATTTATGGCATTTGTCTTAGAACTTTTTGACTGCCCCTCGTACAATCAATGCAATAGTTTTTGGCGGCACGGTGGCTGAGTGGCTTCTTGACAGCAAGAAGGTTCAGGTCGCCCGGGCCTTTCTGTGTGGAGTTTGCATATTCTCCCCGTGTCTGGGTGGGTCTCCCCCGGGCACTCTGGTTTCCCCCATCAACCCAAAACATGCACCATAGGTAAAATCCTCCAGCTTAGGTCCTGACCAAACCTAAACAACAAAATCATGGAGATGGTCCCCGGGGCAAATGCAGAAAACAATTTCTCCTGTGTGAGATCAATAAAAAGTCAATCTTCTAATCCTTAATCACTGTAAGGCGCTTTGTGTTACAATTTTTGTATGAAAAGCGCTTTATAATGAATGTTTGATTGATTGATTGAATAGGAGTTGGTGCAATACAAATGGTACAATAGGAATCAATGTAATTAGGAGTGTAATAAAAAATAATGTAATAGAAATCAGTGTAAGAGGAATAAGGGCAATAGGAATTGGCGCAATATCATTCAGTGCCATTGGAATCAGTGCAATAAGAATTAGTGCAATAAGAATCTGCAATTGAAGTCAGTGTTATATGAATCGATGCAGAGGCGGCAGTAGCCCAGTTGGAAGAGCATTCATCCACTGACCCACAGGTTGGCGGTGCAATTCCACCTCCCACAGATGAATGCTGCCGTTGTGTCCTTGGGCAAGACACTTAACCCCACCTCACCCCCAGTGTCTGCGGAAATTGTCTGCGGACACTGGTAGTCCCTGTTGAGAGCTGGGCGAATCTGCTTGGACTGCTGCACCGTGACTCAGAAAAAGTAGAAGAAAATGAATGAATGAACCGATGCAATTGGAATCAGTGCAATAATTAAAGGAAAATTTACGTTTTTACAATCTGGACCTTACTTCGGTGATAAAACAACGTCATTTACTCACCCTGTCCTCGTTGATGACGTCATCTAATCGGAACCATGGCTGAATATCGGATTACAGGCCACTATTGACTCAAACAAAAGTGTAGACTAACACATTGAACTTTTGTCATTTGAAAAGCGCTAACGTTTGTGTTATTTGGTGACCGCAACCGTCTGCCCCGACAGCTCACCTTAAACGGACATCGCTAAACTCCAAAATCTCCAGAAATCTCTCCAAATGACACCAAAGTACAGTGGATGAGTAAATTACGTTTTATCGCCGAAATAAGGTCCAGATTGTAAAAACGTTAATTTTCCTTTATTCGTTGTAAGTGGAATCTGTGTAATTGGAATCTGTAACATCAACCTGCCAGGTTTTCTGCATAACTTTCATCTTATTGCTTTCCCTGAAACGTTTCACAGTAACCTTAAAAATATCTCGAAAAACATACATACATACACCTCCACAGAGCTGACCCTAACTCGACCTGGTGTGAAGAAATAACCAGAAAAAAAAAATGCATAGCACATTTTTGAGACCTGCAGATCCTCCTGGGTTTTTACCTATTTATTTTTCCAACACTTGCAGTACAAATGTTAGCCTATATTTGTGTTAGCATCGTGACAGAGTTGACTGGATAACGCAAGCGAGCTGATACAGCAGAGCCATCATACAGGGACTCTGCGCATTTATCGTATTTTTCATTTTGGGCCCGGGCTCGTGACAACTGAAGGAAATGCATTATTCATCACAGTAGACAAAACCCTCATGGCTCTACGGGGTTGCATCGGAAATAAATGAACAGTGACTGCATTTTAAGGATGCCATATCCGTCACAAAGGAAGTCAGGTCATTTTGAGGATTGTATATTGTGTATTGTTACCGTTTTTATAGATGTGTAATATTTCTATTTGTATTTCAGTCTCCACTTTGTTCCTAGTGTTTTCTCACGTTTTTGTGGGTTTTTTGGGGGGGTCTGTGTTGATACCAGTTTATTATGCTATATTCTGATCTGTGTTATAATGTTTTGTTTCATTCATATTTTGTTTAACACACAAACCCTGCATATTTAGGCTGAGTTCTTCTCTCAAACTGGAAACACTCCCAACTTATGATGCCGTGAGGTAATACAGGAAGTTCTCCAATGTGTTTTTTATAAACTCCATACACCTTCACTGGAATCATTTGGGTTATTTAACCTTTTTTGTTTTTTTTTGGACATGTTTGCAATATATAATGTGCAGTAAGTAAATGGACCACTCCAACATCCCTCCTCCAACCACCTCAACCTCTCCATCTACCATTAGTTCATCTACTGTGGTCCACGCATCAAAGTTTCTAGTTTTTAGATTGTTTTTGGTTTTGTCCCTCCTGGTTGTTACTGTCCTTAACACAGCCTGCTGTACGTGGTTCGAGAGGATCAGCATCATGGTGATCCTGCTCAACTGCGTGACCCTGGGCATGTACCAGCCGTGCGAGAACATCGACTGCACCTCCGACCGCTGCCAGATACTGCAGGTACGTGAAAACTACACTCTCATATAGTGGTATAGTCCGCACTGTAGCTGAATGGACTGTTGAGATGGATGCTTTGTTTTGTTTGCAGTGCTGAGGGGTGAAGGGTGTGTTGTCTTTAGTGTTATGTTTATCGGCTTTTGTGGAGACAGGACGGTGTTTTACAGACAGAGGAGATGACCAGAAGGATTGCTAACTAGAGATTCACTTTCATCTGTGATCGAAACGCGTCATCATGTACTTTTAGCCATAATCAATTACTTTTATTTCACACTAGATTCATTCATCTGTCTGTCTAAAATAATTTATTTTGTTGCAAATCTGAAAAAAAAAGTCTGGTCTGGAGGACTAGTTGAGTAGCTTCAGTATTCAGCTGGTTAAAACCTAAACTATATGTAATTATAAGCAACGGAATCATGTGGCACTTCCTCCTTATGATACTACTGTAGCCTGCAAGAGCTGTCTGCTCTGGGGCCTATTGATGAAGGATGCATTGATCCAGCTTTCTTCAGTTCCATTACCAATATTGATACTTTGTCTTTTGGTATCTGTCAAGATCCGATATTTACCGTAGGGACTGAAAATGGCATTTTATTTGCATAACTTACCTTATTTACTACAAAATGTATCCAATTGTGTTATTTATCCTGGTAAAAGGAGAAATTCAATTTGTAAACTGGACAAAAGTTTATTTGATCGAATACGTTTCGCAGCTCATCCAAACTGCTTCTTCAGTTCTGGTTAGACGCTGGTGGACACTGCCTATATCTGCCTGAAGGGAGGAGCTAACTACAATGAAATTACTCTGAGACTACCACACCTACTTGTTTACAGTTTTTGTTAGTTAGGTGGGCCTATTAGATCTGCAGTGGGTGTGGAGTGTGGGGTCTTATTAGCAGAATCATTCAGGGCCATAATGGGTATTTTCACACCTCTGGACCTGACCTGCTGCCCTATTGTTTTCTTTGTTTTGATTTAAGTTTGAGGATAGAGTTATAGATGGGAGACACGAGATGTCTGAGACCTCCATTTCTGTTTATCCTGCTGCAAGTCATGACAGAACAGCTTTGTATGAATAAAAGTTGAAACATTAGGAGACGTTCGAGAACAGGGGTCGGCAACCTTTACCACTCAAAGAGCCATTTGGACCCGTTTCACACAGTAAAGAAAACACTGGGAGCCACAAAACACTTTTGAAATTTAAAATGAAATAACACTGCATATAACAGCTTTTTCCCCCCTTTGTGCCATAGAATTGCATTTTAAAAATGAACAAACTAAAATAAAATACATTTTAATTAAATACAGTGGTCCCTCGCTATGTCGTGGTTCACTTTTCGTGGCCTCACTGTTTCACAGATTTTTTTTCTTATTCCAATTTTTTTATAGTGTTTCAACGCGCATTTCTGCGTCCTGATTGGCTAAGGGACTGTAGACCTTTGCCGATTCGTCAGTCATTCTCCTCCGTGTCTCCTGTACAGAATGTGTTCAGTTTGCCAGATTTATATAAATGTTCGATCGCAGTGTGACTCTGAAGTGCTGTATGTTTGCAAGTTTTCTCCCCGACAAAACCCGCGACAGCGAAGCGGTCATAAGAACTATGAAATATACATGAAATACACTTTGGTTTCCTTCTCTAATACTGTGCTTTTTTGTTGAAAATCTACGAACGTTTCAGTGTTTAAACAAGAGAGAAATGTGAGAAAACGTTAATTCCAGTCTGAGAAAAGTGTAGAATGTGTGTGGTGAGGCGTTTACAGCCTTAAAACATGGAGAATAATTGTAAAATATAAAGCTGACGACTTCGCAGATTTCGCTTGTCGTGGGTTATTTTCAGAACGTAACCCCCGTGATAAACGAGGAACCGCTGTACTGAGCCGCATCAGAGAGATCAAAGAGCTGCGGGTTGCCGACCCCTTTTCTAGGACTACATTTGCCAGTACATTGTCTTATTCCAAACATCCAAATAAACACCCAGCCTTTATTTGGGTATGACCTGATATAATGAAACCGATACCCAATCCAACTTATTTTCCTAGTAACTTCTTGGTGGATAGCCTGCCACCTGCTTGTCTCAGTAAAAATGCTTTGCGAATAATGTTACACAGCAGTATCAAACCTCTCCATGGAGACACACACGTCAGATCTGTGGCAAAGAATACATGTTTGTCAAAGTATTTGTTTTAACAGTCTTAACATCTTTAAAAATGCCAGTAGTTGAACATCCCAGGCAAAGCAATAAGCTCTCATTGGAATACATACATGGAATACATTTAGGCAGAAGCTCTCTGAAAGACACACACAGTGTAGCTTTTCAATCTCATGCTAGAAGTTTCCTAATTATTGACACAAACATAGTACAAAGGATCATGATCTATGTAGCCGCAACAAAACAATGCTTATCAAGCCCAGGAACCTACAGTTTGGGATTTTGTAAAACCCCTAATCTCAATAGTTCCACAAATCTGATAACAAAAGAGTCTGTGAGAACTCATTAGGTTCTGGACTTTTGAAATGTCCCAGAATCTCTGCAATCGCTTTGTTCAACATTTTTACAGAATCAATTAAAACGATTTTCTGTTCGTTCATCAGTTTTCACAGATCCTCTTTCCCAAACTGAAATAGTCAAGTTGAACGCAGACCCGGTGTTCGGGAGACTATAAAACGTTCATTTGTTCCGTGCTTTTCCAGCCCCCTGGGACGAGGTAATGAGACGAGGAGAGATTTTCTAACAATCAGCCATTTTGAAAAGTCTTGAGATATCATTATGTTCTGGCTCTGAAATGTTTTGTTGTAGCAGTAGAAAGGAGAGATAACTACACAGACCAGAATCCTTTGCTCGATTTGAGTGTAACAGAGGACGAAAATTACCCTTTTATGTCATTTTTGTCTTTTGAAAAATGGTAATAATAAAATAGCTCAAGCTTTTTTGATGAATAAGCAGCATTTTTTCAACTTTTAAATCCAATCTTTCTATCTTTATGCCTATACCGTGTGTCTACAGCTTAGCAATTAGCATTAGCATTCCAGGCCCTTTAGGGTGACGGTTGCACAGTTCAAAGAGCGTTTGTCCGAAGGTTGACAGTTCAAATCCAATTCTGGACATGAACATCATTGGTTGAGAGGTCAGATCCATGTTCATTATGTATTAGTTGGCCCCAGGTTTACAGAGGTAACATCAGTGTTTCAGCCAGTCACAATGGCTGTAGGCTTTAGAGGCAGGACAGGAGCGCGGAGTAGAGCTGCTGCTCCTTTATCTCGAGAGGAGCCAGCTGAAAGCCTCCCTGGGGAGGTGTTCCATCGGGAGGAGGCCCCGGGGAAGACCCAGGACACGCTGGAGGGACTATGTCTCTCGGCTGGCCTGGGAACGCCTTGGGGTCCCCCCTGGAGGAGCTGGAGGAAGTGTCCGGGGTGAAGGAAGTCTGGGTGTCCCTGCATAGACTGTTGCCTCCGCGACCCGGCACCGGATAAGCGGAAGAAAATGGATGGATTTTGTTGTCTAGTTGATTAATTGGTCGACATTTTAGATTCACATTTAGTCTCTCTTTATGTAAATGTATAAATAAAATGTTTCCTACATTTTTCTACATAAAAATGCATTCTGTAACTTTTCTGGTGGAGGGTCTGTCAAATGCTTTTCTTCATGGAGATGTTATTGCTTTGTCTGGAATGTTTCACTATATGGAGACCAAACCTGACCAAGTTACAGGTCAGACCTGTGGAGAGGTGACCCCATTCACAGTTGTGTTTAATGTCATACTGTGGAACATTCCAGGCAGAGGAATGACATCTTCATAGAAACAAGAAGGTGACGGACCCTCCACCAAAAATGTTGCACAATGCACCTTTTAAATAGTAGTTTTTGCATGAACTCCCCCTGCAGGTGTCGTCTTGTGAGTGCAGTTTGAGTCAGATACACAGAGATAAGATAAGATAAGACTTTATTGATCTCACACAGGAGAAATTCACTTGTCACATTAGCTCCAGGCAGTTTAGTGCAAAAGAAAGTTAGAGCAAAAAAAAAAAAGTGCATATAGACAAGATAAGTGATAATAATAAAATAAGTAAAGAAAATAAGAAAATGTAGAAAAATTGCACATTTTGACTATATAGTGGAGTTATACAGTCTGATTGCGGTGGGAATGAAGGATCTAAGATACGTTGTAATTTTGAGAGCTTTTTTCAGTCAACCAATCAATCGGCAGCATATCTTTAGTCCACCAACAATTTATTACAGCCCATCCAGTCATAGTAATATAACAGTCATTTTTACAATAAACCACGAATAAAATGGGGCTGCTGGAGGACAAACCATTTCTGTGGTATAAGACTGTTGTTATGTAATTGCTATGCGATTTACCATAAATAAAATTAAATAAAAACAAACAATAATGATCTATGTTGTAGTTTATTAATTTATTAATACTGGACAAAAGGCTACTATTTTCACATTAGTTTTTAAAAGTAGCACCAAAATTCAACCCCAAAGCCATGATTCTTTTCAGAACAGACCCCATTATTTTTAAAAAGCCACGTTTGCAAACCCAATCTGTAAGAAATAATAATAATACGGTTCAACATTTGTGGATTTTCAGTTTGGATATTTCTTTCAAAAACAGCGAATTGCCAATATATTTGCGTAGACTCCTGCCCTCCATCTGAAATTATGACATTAAAACTCTAGAATGAGACAACCTCTTGAGTGTTTTGTGTTTTGTCGTGAATACACACTGTATTTTAACTCAGAAATAAATATACTCTGTAGTTTCACACTAGTTGTTGCTCCGGTAGTCTCCAGCTCTCTGCAGAGGGAACAGGGACTGGCTGGATTTTAATATTCTCTTTTTTATGTGTGATGTGACAAGACAATGTCCACTTCCCACAGGTGTGTAATACTTTTTTCTGGCTAAAATAAAGTGATTTCTTGAGTTATAACATGTAAAATTCCTGTGTAAAACAATATCATGATAATACTGGTACACTGTCATTTTTTGAGGCTCCACCACTTGCTTGTTTCCATGGAGATGCTGTTGCTTTACCGGGAATGCTCCACACTATGGCCATAGATACTTTGCAGTGACATCATGCAGGGGGTGGAAAAAAAAAAAAAGCTCTGGAAAAAAAAAAAAGAAAGCACTGCAAGTTTTTCTGATTTTACTACTTATAGGTATGTGTTTGGGCAAAAGGAACATTTGTGTTTGAGGCTATAAACTACGGTTTAGTCCTGGTTTAGCCCCGGTTTAGTCCTAGTTTAGTCTTGGTTTAGTCCTGGTTTAGTTCTGGCTTAGTCCTGGTTTAGTCCTGGTTTAGACCTGGTTTAGTCTTGGTTTAGTCCTGGTTTAGTTCTGGCTTAGTCCTGGTTTAGTCCTGGTTTAGTTCTGGTTTAGTCCTGGTCTATTCCTGGTTCAGTTCTGGTTTAGTCCTGGTTTAGACCTGGTTTAGTCTTGGTTTAGTCCTGGTTTAGTTCTGGTTTAGTCCTGGTTTAGTCCTGGTTTAGTTCTGGTTTAGTCCTGGTTTAGTCCTGGTTTAGTTCTGGTTTAGTCCTGGTTTAGTCCTGGTTTAGTCCTGGTTTAGACCCGGTTTAGATCTGGTTTAGTCTTGGTTTAGTCCTGGTTTAGTCCTGGTCTAGTTCTGGTTTAGTTCTGGTTTAGTCCTGGTTTAGACCTGGTTTAGTCCTGGTTTAGACCTGGTTTAGTTCTGGTTTAGTCCCGGTTTAGTCCTGGTTTAGGGGGGGGTTGGGTCGCGCCACGTCGAATTGCGTGTTGAGAGCCCTGTTTGTCTAAAGAGCAAACTTAAACTACAAAGCAACTAATGACAGTTATATAAATGACCTGATGGTTCTCAGTTTATTTTATCATCGCGCTGAGAGGGGCGAGGAGGAGGGACCGGGGCGGGGGGGAGCAGGACATTTTTAACGGATTCATTTAAGAGTCTGGTTAATGCACCAGGCCCGCGTCTCACCGCGTCTCACCGCGTCTCACCATGGGCAGTTCGGCTCTGGGCCGCGCGTATTCCGCGCGTAAGCCGTCGGGGGGGACACGTTACGCACAGACGGAGACACCGGGACTGAGGCTCAGGACGTGCCCGGGGGACGGCGCGTCTGCTCCAGCCTCGCTCGGACCGTGCGCCCGGAGCAGGGGAAGTTTTTAAACTAAGCCACACAGACCGATTTTCTGGGCACAAAAAAAAAAAAGAAAAAAAAAAAGAAATCAGCGTGAGAAATGCCATGTGTGGCGGCGTGTGAGCGTGTGAACACGTCGAATTGTGTGTGTCACACTCTCAATGCGTGACACTTGAGAGCCCTGTGTTTACACTTAAGAAGAGTTCAGAAATTAATATTTGTTGCAGTAACCCTTATTTTTATGCGTCTTGGCATGCTCTCCACAAGTCTTTCACAGTGTTCTTGGGTGACTTTATTCCACTCCTGGTGCAAGAACTGAAGTAGCTCAGCTTTGTGTTTGCGTTGGAATTCAACAGACGCTGGAATGGAATGGCTGTAATACATGTAGAGATGCTGATTTCAGAAAAAAAAATGCAGTGGTCTCTTATTTTTTTCCAGAGCTGTATATGGTGGAATGATCAGCAGTTACCATGGTGACACACTGCACACATTGGCAATCAAAAACACAGTCAAAAAAGTTTAATTTATGTGTGAGAGACTTGTTTAAGAGGAGGTGGGATTAAATAAGTTTTCTTCTTCCCACTCCTCTTTGGGCTTTTTTTTTTTGTTTTTTATTTATTGTTTTGAAAAATGTAAATTGCTTATATACCAGCTCACCTGTTGGAGTTCCAATTAAATCAGCTCTTTCTGATCAATGTAGTGCTTTCAGTTAGCCCAGTGCTTCTCAATTATTTTCTATGACGCCCCCCCTAGGAAGAAGAAAAAATTTCACGCCCCCCTCCCTGTGCACGACTATTAATAGTATTATTTGTCTAGAAAATTATTAGTACACCTCTGCATAACAATGTATCCTTTTATTAACATTAAAAACAAAAAAAGAAAGAAACTTCCAACAAACACTGCACTCTTTTTTTGCACTGAGGACTCAAATATTAATGTGCTTTTAATGCAGCTTTGTGCACATTTGTTTACGTTTTACAGAAACGAAACTTAAAAACCACATGGTCCATTTGCATAAACTCAAAGCTCAGTGGAATACAACGTGTTTTTTCTGTGACAGAGGATGTTCTGCTGATGGCAAGTCACGTATTTAAGGTCGCCGAACCCTGCCCCAGAGCGACAACGAGAGCGCTACTGCCAACTACTGTCGTTGATGTGCAATTACACTTTCGTTCTAGTACAGTATGGCAAAAAAGCATGTTTCCCAGGGTCACACGCGCCCACCCCCCTGGCATCACACCGCGCCCCCCCAGGGGGGCCCGCCCCACTATTTGAGAAGCACTGAGTTAGCCTCACGCCTTCAGAGAATGATGATGATCAGCTACATTTTACTATAATCTATCCATTTATTTCATTGTGTGTGTTTTTATAAGTCAAATATACCTTGAAAAACCTGCATTCTTACTGCCAACGTGGTCGCCTCTCCACAAACCAGACCTGTAACATGGCCTGGTGGTGCCAGCTTGTTGTTTCCGTGGAGATAGATATATTTAATGTCGCAGTACTGGGCATTCCAGGCAAAGCAACAACAAATTTCAAAAACATGATCTGTGTCCATAGATACAAGGTAAAATGTTCAAGTCAAATATAGATTTTACTGAAATCAGCTGCAATTCTGATTTATTATTCATTTCACAAACATTGCATTTACTTGTCACAAACACAAAGCTGAGCTACTTCAGTTCTTGCACCAGGAGTGGAATAAACCCAAGAACAATGTGAAAGACTTGTGGAGAGCATGCCAAGACGCATGGAAACTGTGATTAAAAATAAGGGTTATTGCACCAAATGTTGATTTCTGAACTCTTCTTAAAGTGATACTCCGGGATTTTTGACATAGGGTCCAATTTTCTAGTTAGCCAGCGTGTAGGATATGTGTAGAGAAAGTTATTTTGCGATTTCATGCAGTCTTTGTAAAATCTGAGTTGGCTGTTGCTAAGCTAGCGAAAGTGAACGTCCTGCAGCTAGCCAGCCACTAAAATAGACATACCCAGTACAAAACAAACACCCAAACAAATCAGTTATTATGCCAGGGTATCGATTTAAATATCTGTGTTGATATAATAAGATTTTGAACGAAACGGACCTTGCTTCAAACGACTTAATTGACGCATATTGGGGGACTAGTTTCTAAGCAGCGGCGGAATTTTACTTCTCCCTCGTCAATTCATCAGCAGCAGTTGTCATTATTACAAAGAGTAGAGACTGGAGGCATGCATTACACACGTTGGTGAGTAACAGAAACAGGAGGCCTAACTTAGAAGATGTGAGTATAATCATCTCACTGATTTTGCAACTGGCCAAACGCTCCTACATTCAACATTTTTTTCTGGCACACCACTTACCGCATTGATAACTGGCCATTAGGTCCAGCAGGTCTAGGTCGTTTCTTCCAATTTATCTTTTCGACGCAGAAGAATGTCTCCAGTACGCCACGATTGAGATGGGGCAAGAAGTCCTGGTGCTCTGTTATGCAGACATCATTGGAAGTGCTATGGCCACCAGACACATCTAGACTTCGAAACGAAGTATCTAGCTCCAGCTCTTGCATTTGTGGGATAACTAAGTCCCACTCCCTGCAGCAAAAACATTCATCCTCGTTCTCCATAACTTCGCAATTTCGGCACTGACACCACCAATCCCCGGTTCTTCTGTCCCGGCTTTCTGCTGCAGCTTCGGCGGCGGCTGCATTTGCAGACGCGCTCTCTTGTTCTCTTGCTCTTTGTAAATCCATCTCTTTCAATTCTTCGTCCGTATACTCCGGCTCATACAAGTATGGTTCACTGGAAAAATGCAACTGCTCTTCCTCCTCATCAAAATAATCGGGCTCGCCAAACATTGCCATACTTTGAACAGGCTCCGTGTGCTCACTTTTACAGTTGCGAGGTTGCTAGTAAACAAACTATTAGAGCCGGTCGGATTGGGACATGCGGGTGATATCAATCCGCGGCTGTCAAGCTTTCAATGAGGAAGTACGAATTGCTGATGATGATCAAAGGAATACATGCTTGGTTTACTTCCTTAATCATTCTATCAACACAGATATGTACATCGATACCCTGGCATAATAACTGATTTGTTTGGGTGTTTGTTTTGTACTGGGTATGTCTATTTTAGTGGCTGGCTAGCTGCAGGACGTTCACTTTCGCTAGCTTAGCAACAGCCAACTCAGATTTTACAAAGACTGCATGAAATCGCAAAATAACTTTCTCTACACATATCCTACACGCTGGCTAACTAGAAAATTGGACCCTATGTCAAAAATCCCGGAGTATCACTTTAAGTGTAAACATTAGTATTGTGTTGTTTTAAAATGAATTTGATCTTGTTTCTTTGCATTGTTTGAGGTCTGAAAACATGCATCTTTTTTGTTATTTTGACCATGTCATTTTCTGCAAATAAATGCTCTAAACCAGGGATGTCAAACTCATTTTGGTCTGGGGGCCGTATCCAACCTACATTGAGCCCAAAGGGGCCGGATCAGAAAACTTATGGCAAATATCCCCCAAAAATAGCAATCAGTCCAAATATTTGTAAAAAATGAAAATGCAAATCTATTGCAGAAGTCTTTTTTATTTGATGAACTCTTTCTTTTACAAAATATTATAATATTATGAACAATCTGAAACTTTAAGAAAAATGCAATTTCAACGCAATGTTTTAACATTAACTTGTATGCATTTCACAGAATTTAGTCATGCTTTCTTTTTACTCCTGAAACTTGGCATCTTTTAGCTGCACAAGTGCATCAATATCAGGCACCATGTCCTGAGTAACTGCAACTTCAGAATGTCATTCAAGTGCTTGTGTGTTCGCTTTGAGCACAGCTTTGTTTTATTAATGTTCATTACTGAGAAAACCTGCTCACAAAGGTAGGTAGTCCTGAACATGCAAAGCCAGAAAAAGGCACAGAAAAGCAGTGCAGAAAATTACCAATATATTAATAGAAAATTAAAATATTATTAACATATTTTAATAGAAAATCACCCGAGGGCCAGATTAAAGGTCTTTGAGGGCTGAATCTGGCCCCCGGGCCGCATGTTTGACACCCCTGCTCTAAACAATAACATTTTTATTGGGAATTTGGGGGAAATGTTGTCAGTAGTTTATAGACTCAAACAAAAATGTTCCCTTTGCCCAAACACATACAGATATATACTCAACAAAAATATAAACGCAACACTTTTGTTTTTGCTCCCATTTTTCCTGAGATGGACCCAAAGATCCAAAATTCACTCCAGATACACAACACTACCATTTCTCTCAAACATTGTTCACAAATCTGTCCAAATGTGTGACAGCGAGCACCTCTGCCCCGCCGAGACAATCCACCCCACCTCACAGGTGCGCCACATCAAGATGCCGATCCGACATCATGACCAGTGCACAGGTGCGCCCCAGACTGCCCACAATAAAAGGCCACCCCGAAATGTGCATTTTTTTTTTGTTGCTTTATTGGGGGTCTGGGTACTCAGAACCAGTCAGTATCTGGTGTGACCACCATTTGCCTCATGCAGTGCAACACATCTTCTTCGCATAGAGTTTATCAGATTGTCAATTGTGGCCTGTGGAATGTTGGTCCACTCCTCTTCAATGGCTGTGCGAAGTTGCTGGATATTAGTGGGAGCTGGTACACGCTGTCGTATACGCCGGTCAAGCACATCCCAAACATGCTCAATGGGTGACATGTCCGGTGAGTATGCTGGCCATGCAAGAACTGGGACATTTTCAGCTTCCAAGAATTGTGTACAGATCCTTGCAACATGGGGCCGTGCATTATCTTGCTGAAACATGAGGTGATGTTCATGGATGTATGGCACAATAATGGGCCTGAGGATCTCATCACGGTATCTCTGTGCATTCAAAATGCCATCAATAAAATGCACCTGTGTTCTTCGTCCATAACAGCCTTTGAAGAGGAGTGGACCAACATTCCACAGGCCACAACTGACAATCTGATAAACTCTACGCGAAGAAGATGTGTTGCACTGCATGAGGCAAATGGTGGTCACACCAGATACTGTTTCTGAGTCCCCAGACCCCCAATAAAGCAAAAAAAATGCACATTTCAGGGTGGCCTTTTATTGTGGGCAGTCTGGGGCGCACCTGTGCACTGGTCATGATGTCGGATCGGCATCTTGATGTGGCGCACCTGTGAGGTGGGGTGGATTGTCTCGGCGGGGCAGAGGTGCTCGCTGTCACACATTTGGACAGATTTGTGAACAATGTTTGAGAGAAATGGTAGTGTTGTGTATCTGGAGTGATACACAACACTACCATCTCAGGAAAAATGGGAGCAAAAACAAAAGTGTTGCGTTTATATTTTTGTTGAGTGTATAAGTAATAAAATCAGAAAAACTGACAATTTTGCAGTGGTCTCTTATTTTTTTCCAGAGCTGTATCTGTGTAATCCCTCAGTGGTCCAGGTAGGTTGCATAATGGTCCATGGGTGTACACTAGTCTATGTGCTCTTATACTTTTTCTGATAGAGCTCAAGATCATTCTAAAGCTATGGTAGGTTCATTTCTGTCCTGTGAATGTTTTTTATGTTTTTATTAGATACCTGCTCAAATGCGCATCGACATCCACAGTTTTAATATTGATATTAATATTGACAACCCTACTGGCCACCCAGGTTCTCACAGTTCCTATGATACATATTCGTTAAGCCACACGCCATATTGCGTATTTATACAAGCATTGCCTCTACATTAACTTGTGTAATTAGCTTGCCACCGTGTTTGCAAAACGTCTAATACATTTTCATGACGTGTGAGCAGTGTAAAGAGTACTTCATCTTAGGGGGGTAATGAGCTGGCTAAATGGCACAATGAAAGGATCTGAGCGATTGGTTGGCTGGCCGTTCCAAGGTTGTGAGTATGATTGCCGTAGCATTAACATCACCACAGAAAAGACTATTGGTTCAAATGATGTTGTTTCTGTCATCTCCTAAATTAAGCCTGGCAAATTTACCTCAATAAAAAGCAATTAAAATCCCAGAGGAGAGAGAGCGCTCCGCCAGCTGGCAAATCGCTCTGTACCATATGACCCTCGCCACTGCCGAGGTGAGGGATGAGCGCATTAAGGGGTTACATTTGAAAACGCTACCTGAGTTTTTGCTGTCCTAAAAATGTGAAAAACAGAGCTCGTTCACGCTAAAAGAATTGCAGAGATCGAAAGTTATTCCTCACTTACCTTACGCGTTCCTTGGATTTACATTTGAATCATCCACCGTGATGAGTTTATAAGCGCTTTTGACAGCAACAGTGTCGAGTTTTGCAGTCACGCAAAAGCAACAGCTAGCATTCCAACGTGCACTTCCTGATTATCAGACAATAAAGCGCGTTATAATTAGACGCAGATAATACGCAGTAGACATACAGCTCTGGAAAGAAAAAAAGAGACCACTGCATTTTTTTTCTGAAATCAGCATCTCTACATGTATTACAGCCATTCCATTCCATTCCAGCATCTGTTGAATTGCAACACAAACACAAAGCTGAGCTACTTCAGTTCTTGCACCAGGAGTGGAATAAAGTCACCCAAGAACACTGTGAAAGACTTTAATTTTAAAACAACATAATACTAATGTTTACACTTAAGAAGAGTTCACAAATCAATATTTGGTGCAATAACCCTTAGTTTTAATCACAGCTTTCATGCGTCTTGGCATGCTCTCCACAAGTCTTTCACATTGTTCTTGGGTGACTTTATTCCACTCCTGGTGCAAGAACTGAAGTACACTGCCTGACAAAAGTATTAGGATGATTGTGTATTTCTGAACTTTCATAAATAATGATAACAAGACGTATTGGTAATGATAACAAATCAATTTATTGATATATTAAAGCAAATTTCATCATGTGTAAAGGCATATTATTGCAGAAATGTAACAATATCAAGTTAAATCGCTTTTTCATCAAAATAACCACCTTTGGCTTTAATCACAGCTTTACAAATTCTGTCCTTTCAATCCTGCATATGGGCTGATTTGAGAACTCTATGATATGAGTTGATTTTAAAATATTATTAATTGAGTGTTCAAACTATTATTTTCATAATGAAAGGATGCTATGAAAACATGAGTAATATTCGTCCACAAATGGATTTGTGCACAATGATCTGAAAATATGAGAACGTGTGATAATATAATTGAATAAATGCGATGAAATAGTTTTAAGTACACCACATTTAAATAATGCTGTGTAGCTCAGCTTTGTGTTTGTGTTGGAATTCAACAGATGCTGGAATGGAATGGCTGTCATACATGTAGAGATGCTGATTTCAGAAAAAAATGCAGTGGTCTCTTATTTTTTTCCCAGAGCTGAAAATGTGTTAAAAGATAAGTTTAATGCCATACTGTGAATCATCATTCGCAAGACAACAGTCTAACATTCATTCATTTTCTTCCGCTTTTCCATTTTCTGGGTCGCGGGGGCAGCAGTCCAAGCAGTGCTCTGCTCTGGGGTTAAGTGTCTTGCCCAAGGACACAACGGCAGCGCTCATCTGTGGGAGCTGGGATCACATGCGGTCAACCGTCAAGAGCGGGATTCGAACCGCCAACCCCCTGGATCACGAGGCATATGCTCTACCAACTGAGCTACTGCCGCCCCCACAGTCTAACATCTCCGTGGTGATTAGCAGGTAGCAGATTTCCAACCAGAAAAGTTCCACAGTGACCCTGTAAAAAGTCCAGACCTCTAACACTGTTGGTGCGTCCCTGTGTACCTGCTCTCCTTCCCCTCTCCACACTCTGTCTCACTAACAAGCAGATTGTGTCCCCAGGTAGGAGAGGGCTCTCTTCAGGTGGTTGCTAATGGCAACAGAAGAGATTTTGCTGACGAGGCTTAGATAGTGTCAAATGTCCTCCTGTGCGTCTGTGGGCCGCTCTGAGAGGCTCATCTCCCCAACAGAATCTGAAGGAACTACATAAACCAGCTCCTCCTGTAGCATCAGGAGAATACTGAGCAACTGCTGCTGGATAATCTACATCTGTTTTCTATTGTGTTTGTACTGTATTGTGCTGCTTGTGTCTGTTATAAACTATGACACCATTATGTAATACCTTGCACATTTAAAATCACAATATTAATCTAAAATTAGTCCGCTGACTTCCACAATGGAAAACAGCGGTGCTTAATTGGAGCTGATTTCACTGAAAACCTCATCACAATAAAGAACGGTGTAGCTGTCGGTACCTCCTGTGTATATCTGCACATCACACCAGCAAGCAGCAGATTCCAGCAGATTGAAATGACACAACGCTGCCAAACCCTACGTGTATCGCTGATTAAGAAAATAAGAGAAAGAGAGTGGCAACGAGGATTGAGCGGCAAAATGGCATCTTGAAAACAAGTGATTAAAGATTGCTCAAACCTGCATCCAAACTGCACAATGCACACAAACAACTATAGCATAGATAAGAGCTCTGAAAAGTCAATTTTGCAAAATAGGTCTGCTTTAAAGGTCCCATGGCATGAAATTTTCACTTTCTAAGGTTTTTGAACGTTAATGTGAGCTTCCCTACCCTGTTTAGGGCCCCCCAATGGCTAAAAGTTGTGAAATGTCTAAACTGAGCATTTGCGATCCTTTTCTGCGTTTGAAAAAAACACAGCTCAAATGGGCGATTCTGGACAAGGCACCTTATTGACGTCAGATCGAAAAAAGAAATGCAAATTCAGTTCCACCACCGTCTGAATCTCCACCTCCTGTCTCTGGAAATCACGCCCAGAGAATTTGGACCGCGAAGGAGCTACGCAATGCGAAATGCATTTTTTTATTTGCCTGGAGGCACGTGCGAGTGTTTCTAGGCTCGGAAGTCCTTTACCCAACCCTCTGGACCTCTGAAACAGCAGTGGTTTAATTTTATTTTCTGTGAAAATGTGTTTTTTTTTCATTGAAAAGGCTCTCCTTTCCTCCTTCGCGCTTACACACGCGGAAGTGGGGCCAGGCACAGCGCACCGCTAAAACAAGGAACCAGCGGCACATTTGGCCCCCCCACCACCCGCTCCTCTAACCAATCTGTGTCCTTCTCATTTGCATTCAAGCAACAAGGCCCAGAATGAGGTGTTCAGAGAGTTATTTTTTGACTCTGACTCTGTACACGTGTCTTTCTCATGCACTAAGTGTTGATTTTGAAGAAGGATTCATTTACAGTATTAGGGAACCATTAAGGCACCATATAAAAGCATCAAGAAGTACCATGTCATGGGATCTTTAACGATCTAGACAGGAAATGTTCACTTCAAAGTGTGGCCTTTATTGTTTATACTTGTTTGTTTATGCCATATTAATAACTCAGTGTTTGTTTGTTTTTTTTAATAAATCTGATGAGCTTCTCTTTATTGTCCTGGAAGGGAAGTTTGTCCTCTACATTTGACCCATTCTTGAGTGCAGCTGGAGAACCCGTCAGGAACTCTGGGGTGCTGCAGCAGTGCTCTGGGATCTCCAGATCTTGTGTTGTCTCGGTCAGGACTACCTTCGCCGTAGTGCATGTTTTGGGTTGATGTCAAAAATTGGAATGTCCAGAGGAAACCCAGCCACAGTGGCATCAACAGGGTCTCAGAGGTTAGAGTAACGGTCCCTCAACCCGAAGGATTGTTTCCCGCTGGGACCTACAGTAGTTGCCAACTGCCATGTAGTATGAATGGGGTATGTGAGTGTTGGTGGTGGTCAGAGGGGCCGGTGGAGCAGATTGGCAGCCTCACTTCCGTCAGTCTACCCCAGGGCAGCTGTGGCTACATTAGTATCTCATCACCACTCAGTATTAGAGGTAAGATCGGGCCTAAAAAATCCAGCCCGACCCGACCCAGCCCGCGGGTATTAAAGCCCGACCCGGCCCGAGCCCGACCAATTAACTTGATTTGCAGGCCCGAGCCCGAAGCAAACCCGAAATTTCATATTTTATTTGTGAGGGCTCGGGAGGAGGAGGGGTGATTTATGATAACAAATTAAAGCCTGTCTTTTGTAACGAAATCTAAGTTAAACAAGACTGTATAAACATTTACATCTTTTATATTTGTTTCTGCAGAGGGTACATTAACCGACAATTTTCCATCATTGACGGATTTTTTAAAGAGTTGACGGGAAAAATTTAAGGCCGAAATTTGGGCCATAAACCACAGCAGCAGTACGTCCTTAAGAATCTAGCGCGGCACTTTAAGAGAGAGAAGCAGAGAGACAAAGAAGAACAATGACGGGTGGATAATAGACAGAGACAGGAAGGAGTTCCTCACTCTTACGGGTGCGTGTTTGTCTTTTCAGTTCTCCTGTCTTTAGTTTATCCTTAACTTCTTGCTCCTCCATATTGGGGATACCAGGTCAAAATAAATGCGGACTTGCGGAGGGGAAGATTATTAAGAGGGCGGCGTTCACGTGCGCAGAGCATGCTCTGGCTCTGCGGCTCCTGTTTAGTAGTGAAATAGCAATTACCTTACAGCGCTTTCTCTGTTTTATCCAAATTATTTATTTTAAAACAAGTATTCCTTAGTTTAGTATCCACACATCGTTTTAGTATGCATTTTTATAAACATATATTTATTTTAAAAAAGTCAGCGAGAGAGAAGCCCGAGCCCGACCCGACCCGAAGCAATGATTGTCGGGCTCGGGCTTAAGATCTTACCTCTACTCAGTATGGAGTGCATAATGAGGACAGTGTGGTGCTTTGATAGCCTCTGACTCACACGAGGCATGTCTGCATTACAGGTATGAGTATTAGCTGAAAGCAACGTTTCTCTATAGAGCCATTTCTCACTGGAATGTGCTGCCACAACACATAATGCTCATACAAAATCATGCTGTTTTTAAAAAAATGTGTTAAGAAATTACTATTTGAAAATGCTATAAGTTGAATGTAACATATTTGAAGTGTTTGGTATGTGTTTTGGATAATGTAAGTTAAACTCAGTGGCTGTTTTGATGGTGCTTAAATGTATTAAAATGTATTGTATTTTAAATTGGACCACAGGAAGACTAGTCTCTGCGTTTGTAGAGACTAATGGGGATCCTTAAATAAACAAATAAACAAATATAAGTATTAGAGAGAGATAATTTATTAATCCTGAGGGAAATTCAAGTTTTGCTGCAGAAAACATTAATAGTTGGTGTTGCTGCAACATTTCCACTGTGTGTCTCGGTCTAATTTTAACAGGAGGACTTGTCTGGTAGGGTGAGCAGATTCAAAAAGACAAAGGAAGAATATGTAAACTGTGCACAGAAATATTCAGACGACTCGGGAGTCAAACCCAGAACCTGAATGCGAGTCCCTCAGCCACATCACATCTGTCATCTGTCAAACTCACGCATAACATTTAAACACAAAGGACGTTGCCCAAACACACAGTATCAGTTTGAAATAGTTATGGCAGGATTCCAAATACTACCTCAACAGCCACAACTCAAAATGCTCTTCATTACACTACTTTACAAACTACAAATTGTCCTTTCATTATCTTATTTCCTATTTTTGGCAGTGTTACCATACCTTTTAGCATGCCTCCCCAGCTCCAGTGTGCCAAACATCGTCTCCACAGAGGCGGCACAGCTCTCCTCATGATGAAAGCCCCGAGCAGAGACAGCCCGGGCGCGATACAAACCAGGCCCTGATCAAACCTGATGGGGTGACACAGGAGGGGGTTGCCGCGGTGACAAATAACACAAATGTATTCCGCCGCTTTCGGTTAGAGCGGCGCCGAGCATGCAGGGACCCCAACAATCACATGTGAAGTGTAAGCCTGCATTATTTATACAAAAGCATCGGAGCAGTGCGCTGGTGTCTGCTACACTGTAAAAAACACAATGTACGTGAGTGAAAATGAGGCACTACTGCAATATTATACAATGACTATTTTGTATTTAAAGGCACAGCATGTATCCTGCTTAGTGGTATAAAAAGGTACTACAATAACAACTGTACTAGTCCTTTACTTTCTTGTTCATGTATTTGAGTACAAGTTTGGCTCTTGATCGCAAAAAAGTCTCCTGCGTGCTGTCTGCAGTAGTTAGAAAGCACTTTATTGTCCAAGAATCAGGAAGCGTGCTCTCAGTATGCTAGTTGTTAATCCGAAATCGTTCATTTAGTCTTCTTATGTAGATTAACTTCTTGGGTTTAGGCTACGTTTATATGATGACGTCTGAACAGAAGACGCAAAAGTGGCGTCACGTCTTCACTTTTTATTCCGCGTTTAGACGAGCGTTTTCAGGAGGAAATCTGCGTGCATACGGTGACGCAAAAGTGTGTGGAATTGGATTGGGTATGCATGCCAGGTGGCTAGGTGGTGCTGTGATACATTATCACTATGTCCACTCGCATGCGTAGAATCTTCCTTCTTCTCATCTGCGCCACGAAAAGCAAAACAAAACATGGCTACCAGCAAAAAAAAAATCGTGTGGTCAGACGAAGAAGTTCAACTACAGCTTCAGACCACGTTAGACCACAAAGCAACGAAGGTGCAACAAGGAGTGGACTGGGAGTCCTGCCAAACAAAGTACACTGATATATGGACCGATGTGACGTAAACGCGTACGCGACATCAGCCGATTTGACCAGAGTTTTGCGTCTTTTTTTTTTAATCTTTTATTATTACAAGGTACATATTTTAACACCACAATAACATTCGCAAAACACTCAGAAGACACATCGGGGGATGTGGACACAGGAATGAACACCACTGGGCACAAGGGCCAAGAGAAACAAGGGGAGTGTAGAGGACCAAAGGGATTGTTCCAGGTGAAGAAAGGGGGTCTGGGGGGGAGCAAGGGCAATGTCCAGACAACAGGGTCCAGGGGGGACAGCGGAGGGGGGCAGGGGTCAGAAGTCCAGCCGAGGGGAACCGGTTCGGAAGACGGAGAAAAGCATATTGTCTGGGGTGAACGTGTTGCAAAACGGGCAGTGTAGACGAAAACGCTACAACGGAGCGTATTCAAATTTTCCACTTTGGAGGGCAGTTTCAGTTTTTTGCGTTTTTAAGCCCCCAAAACAGCGTCACCGTCTAAACAAAAGGCAATAACGATAAAATATTTTGTCGTTTTTATCCGTAAACATTCTCGTGTAAACAGGCCCTTAGTTCTGAAGGAGCCGAAATATATCAAAAAGGTAAATACACCTCTTACTGTATTGTCTTTAAAAAGAACCCAAAGTTCATGGCAGTTGTTGTTAGTATTATTGTGATGTCGCAACTTCGCTGTGGTTTCAGAGAGAGAAAAGCTGTGTAAACTCAGAGATCAGAACCTCCAGAATTCCCTCAGTGAGCTGCAGAGGTTGCACTAGCACTGCTTCGTGACTGGCTGCAGGTGCTGGGGCTTAGGTGTGTTTCGTCACTTGCCTGAATTATTCACAATGGGTTTATAAGAGCTCTTCACACTTTCAGAGCCGTGACGGTGAAGGTTAGATCAGTTTGTTTTTTTCTTCCATTTGCAGTTAAAAAACACATTACATGTGCAAGAAGCCCAAAGAGCACCTTGAGACATTAAAAAGACAAGCTTAAATAATAGACAAGCTACAAAAGATTAAAGTCCTATAATTATTACACAAATTTGAGCTTTAACCCAGCTTAGAATGCTGTTACCTCATCAGCAACATTGTGAGTTGTGTTTTGTTTCTTTCATATTTTTGAGTAATCCTTTATTATTAGTCTGTCTACATCTCCAACCTGCTCTGTTCCGTCTTGTGATGCCATGAAGCTGTAGTTTTCAAGTTAGCAGCTCCTTTTACCTTTAACTCAGTAGAGATTGGCAATTCCAGATGATTCAAATGATTCTAGTGGAGGTGTATGGAGTTTATTTCCTGTTTTACCACATGATATTGCAAGAAAAGAACTGCCTAAATATGCAGGTTTGTGTGTTCAACATGTGTGACTGAAGCAAAACGCAACTCCAGGTCTGTTTGTGATGAGGAAACGACATTATGACATAGATCAGAAAATAGAGAAAAGTACTGCAATCACAATTGGACCTTCTCCGTGTAGAGTGGTCCCTCATTTATCGCGGTGGTTACGTTCTAAAAATAACCCGCAATAGGCGAAATCGGCAAAGTAGTCAGCTTTATATTTTAAAAATTATTCTGCATGTTTTAAGGCTGTAAACGCCTCACCACACACATTCTACACTTTTCTCAGACTGGCATTAACGTTTTCTCACATTTCTCTCGTTTAAACACTCAAACTTATTAATTATTAAGTGACTCACGCGTGTATTTCACAGTTCCTCTGACCGGACCTCTTCGTCCTGGCGCCTCTCCACCTCGGTGTCTTTTTCCAAGTGAAGAACGTGGTTATGGGTAATTGTTGGCACTCTTTTTTTCTTTTGGGCGAGAAGATTCTTATAAACAGACATGCCACCTTCGATTATACTTGAGAACGTTTCGTCGACATTGTGGGTTTTGTCGGGGAGAAAACTTGCAGAGAGAGTACAGCCGCTGCTTCTCCACATTGAGAGGAGCAGCTGAGGGGGCTCGGGCGTCTGTTCCGGATGCCTCCTGGACGCCTCCCTCGGGAGGTGTTCCGGGCATGTCCCACCAGGAGGAGGCCCCGGGGAAGACCCAGGACACGCTGACGGGACTATGTCTCTCGGTTGGCCTTGGGGTCCCCCCGGAAGAGCTGGAGGAAGTGTCCGGGGTGAAGGAAGTCTGGGAGTCCCTGCTTAGACTTGCCCCCGCGACCCGGCCCCGGATAAGCGGAAGAAAATGGATGGATAGATGGAAAACGTTAGTCTGGTTAACACCTGACCATATCACAAGTGAGATATGGGTCTGGAAACTCGCTTCGAAAAATCCCGTAGCGGAGGTGTGGTTAGCGATTGCCAACGGCCGTTTATTGGGCGTTATGAATGTCTATCATTGGGCGTATACGTAAGTCCATAGCCAATCATGTCAGTTGTCAGTTCAAACTACAAGCTTCCGTTTGTCATGTAGTACGCGTCACCGTCTTGCCACACCTCTCCGCTCTCTGATTGGGGCCCTAAATCTGGGACTCTCGCTTGGACGAGTTTCCAGGCCGCCTTCCAGTTCGAAACGAACGGAAGCGGCCTGGGAATTCCCAGGCTAGGAAAACGTGCAAACATACAACACTTCAGAGTCACACTGCGATCGAACATTTATATAAATTTGGCTGAACGCATTCTGTACTGTACAGGAGACACAGCACAGAGGAGAATGACGGACAAATCGGCAAAGGTCTACAGTTCCTTAGCCAATCAGGACGCAGAACACAATGCGGGTTGATACACTGTGGAAAAAAAAAAAGGAATTAAAAAATCTGCGAAACAACGAGGCCACGAAAGGTGAACCACATTATAGAGAGGGACCACTGTATTTGAGAAAAATGTGCCTTATCCTACTATAGATATATTGTATAAGCAGCTCTTGGGGTAAAAAAAAAAAAAGGTTTATTGTGAAAATCAGGAAATGTGTCATTAACATGCTAGTTGTTGTTATACCTCCGCTCTAGTTTCTGAGAGTATTGAAAAGTGCTTATAAACGCATTGTTGTGAATAATTAGGATAGTCTGAAAGGTAAGTGAGGAATAACTGCAAATGAACTAGTTCTGTTTTTTTGTTTTTTTTTCACATTTTGAAGTACAGATCCTTTTCACACTCTCAGAGCCGCAACGGTGAAGGTTAGGTCAGTTTATTTTCAATTTGCAATTAAAAAACAAAAAAAAACGTGTGCAAGAAACTCAAAGTGCACCATGAGTCATTAAAAACAACGATACACAGCAGACATTCACACTGGCACTGTGAAATAAACAAGCTACAAGATTACAAAATGGACTCTTGTGAGCTTTAAGCGGTGTTATAATGTTGGTGCCTCCTTAAAAACACATCTGGGGTTGTGTTTTGTTTATTCACACTTGTTTGAGTAATCTTCTATTAGCCTGTGTTCATCTCCAAAGCTCAAAACAGATCAGAAAATAGCTTAATACGGGCCCTTTAAGTCATTCACTTACGGTGTATCCAGTTCTGCTCCACTCTTTGTGTGAAGAGGTGATGTCTCCATAAGAGTCATGTTTGGCCGAGGGTCAGATACATGGACGAGTTAATTCCCATGAGCACCGGGAGCCTCCACAGAGCAGAGACAGTCCCAGCACGAGTTGTGCGTATACTTTTCAGTGATTTATCCATGGCGCTGTGTGATTTGTGTGTGTCCGTGGGCTGTTGTTAACTCCACAGTTTGTCATTGAACTGTTGCCTGGGACCACACAAAGGTAATAACACAAAAGTGCAGCTGTTCAATTGTTTTTCCGTTGTTTCCCATAGTCACTGAGTCCACGCTCCAGGCACGAGCTCCTCTATAGTGCACACAAGGCCTTTAAAGCCCCAGTGTGTAGGATTCGTGGCGCATAGGTGGATGGTGCTATTGCACTTTCTGTTTTAGCTACGGCAGACCTCGAGGGTCACCCGGGCGCGCCGTAACGCAGTCCCGTTTTTTTTTTGTTTATTTTTCATGAAAACACACATTCCCGATCATGTACCATGACACTCTACACATCAAATGAAACCTTACAGTCTCCTCTTTTTGACTATGCAATTCATTTCCCTGCACAACAATCACTCCCCGAACACATGGGGCTTTTATACGGAAAAGCACAAAACGAGGTTAGCTTACCTTAGAATGCTTTGCACAGGTCAAACTCTGTATTTCACCATAAACTTGCTCTCAATTTGTCCGTAAGGATCCAGCGAATAAAATCCAGTAAAACAATTTAGTCCAAAACACGTGTTAGATCCATTACGAGTCTGATCCGGCAGCATGCTTGTGTTGTTTACCCAAAACCACGAGCCTTGCCAAAGGCGAAGGCGGAGCCCAAATGTCCTTCTGCGGCTCTCGTATTCAAAATGGCTGCCTCTGCATGGGGAAGATCCCCCTTTTATGTGACTATATCTAAGTCCAAAAGAATACTTAGATTTCATGATGGAAGTGAATGTATTCAAAAATACATTGATGGAAAACAATGTATTTTTGAATGGGTATCTTCAATTTCAGTAATTAACGGGTAAAAATCTTACACACTGTCCCTTTAAGAAAACTTCAGACTTCACACCAATATTCATTTGTTTTATTTGTCTAAAATGTTAAGTTCATTTGTGCAAGCCTGACTTTTGCTTCTCTCTGTGGATTTTGTTAACTTTTCTGGTGGTGAGTGCGCCACCTGCTTCTCTCCATGAAGATCATTTTTGTCAAATGTTCGTTGTTTGTTACAGTTTTATTAATCCTGTCTATGAGGCTGATGCAAAACATGTGTTTTCTAAACAACTTTTAAAAAATAAAATACCAAAGTAAAGCTACAAATAATGCATTTGAATAATTTATTCTTTACGAGAAGAAAATAATCCTGCACTCCGTCTAGCAAAATGTAAGATTTATTAAGACATGAATAAGACATGGGAGACAATTTGTCTCCCATGTATAATTCCATTCTCAAGCCTAAATCAAAACAAACAAAGAAAACAATAGGGTAGCCAGGTCAGGTCCAGAGGTGTGAAAAACACCCATTATGGTACTGAATGGATATGCTAAACAAGAGCCCAGACAGAAACTGAAAAACAAAGAGGTGGGATAGTTTCAGAGTAATTTCATTGCACTTAGCTCCTCCCTTCAGGCAGATATAAGCAGTGTCCATCAGCACTCGGGCCAGAACTGACGAAGCAGCTTGGATGAGCTGCGAAACGTCTTCGACCAAATAAACTTTGTCCAGTTGACAAATTGAATGTCTGCCTTTACCATGGATTCTACCTGGACGACTGAGGGATTCTTTACAAATCTTAAGACATGCAACGTTTCGGCACTAGGCCTTAATTTTTTTGCCTGATGAAAGCCTAGTGCCAAAACATTGCATGTCTTAATAAATCTTACATTTTGCAAGTAAGACTTAGTGCGGGATTATTTTCTTCTCGTATGTTCTGGGGCTGCTCCCTCTCCTCCAACGCACCCGTTTGAAGAAACTGAAGTGCGAAGTTCTCATTCTTGTATAATAATTTATTCTTAAATTTCCTGAAATACTGGTGACTTGCTGTGTGAGCTGTGTGCTGTAGCCTCCACCACGAGGGCGAGTTACTCAGGTGGATGTAATAGTTGAGCTCAACAGCACAGGGCAGATGTGTCCCACTGGCCCTCACCATATGTTCTGAAAGGTACTGACCTCTCTCGGACTGCCTGGAACAAAGTTGACACAAAATTATTAAATGTGAATTAAGTTTGAAATTGATCACCACTTTTATAGTTTGCAGCGACCTTGGCAATTTTCCTATGGTTAAAATTCCTGTTCTGAACGATTGAGTTCAGGGTCGTCTGAGCAGCCAGTCTCTTTCACATTCTGTTCTGGAGGATCTGGAACCCGCATTGTAAAATATCATCATCAAATCATCCTAAAGTGGGACAGTCCAACCCCTAATTTGATATCTCATGAAAATTCTCATCACTGTTTCTCAGTCCTCTGTTTTTTCCTCCTTTTTCCCTCGTAAACACTTCGTTTTGACACTCATGGCCCATGGGTTTCTCTTGGTTAATCCTCCTGTCAATCATGGCCATTTGAAACTGGGAAACGTTTAACAATTTTGATGATTTAATTTGTATTGCAGTGAGTATATGTAGAGTATAAATAATGTTGTTTGAGGCCTCCGTGTTGTCTTCTGTGTATTCAGTTGTGAATATTGGACAACAGCTGGTATCGTGCCACAGAAGATGCCAGCTGTTCAGTGTTGACAACTGAATAGGTAAAGTTTTGGAGTTTAGACCCAAAAGACATTACTGATGCAAAGAGGGGATGGGATGGTCTTTGTGTTTGGGAAAATATCTCCACACTGGACAAAAAATCTGCGAAACAACGAGGCCACGAAAGGTGAACCACATTCTAGCGAGGGACCACTGTATTTGAGAAAAATGTGCCTTATCCTACTATAGATATATTCTTTGTGTTTGGGAAAATATCTCCACACTGGACATCTATAAATGTATGTGCCCTCTGAACAATCCAGAAAAGACAAGTTGGAAATGAAGCAATAGAATGATAACAGGAGAAGTTCAATTTGTCAACTGGACAAAGTTTGTTTGGTTGAAAACGTTTCGCCGCTCATCCGAGAGGCTTCGTCAGCTAACTACTTTCCGGAACTATCTCATTGGTTTCCGTCTTTTGTTTCTCTGACGGAAACCAATGAGATAGTTCCGGAAAGTAGTTAGCTAGGTAGCTCCTCCCTACAGCAAGATATAAGCAAGTGTCTTACCAGTATTCTTATTAGAGCTGACGAAGCCTCTCGGATGAGCGGCGAAACGTTTTCAACCAAACAAACTTTGTCCAGTTGACAAATTGAACTTCTCCTGTTATCATGGATTCTACCTGGACGACTGAGGGACTTTTCAAGCAATAGAATGGTTCTGTTGCAGGCAAAAGTAGCAATAACTAGCATAAATAAACTGCATTTGACTAAAAAACGTGCTTTTCTGTCCATCCTCTCCTCAGGCCTTCGATGCGTTCATCTACATCTTCTTCGCCTTGGAGATGGTGGTCAAGATGGTCGCTCTGGGGATCTTCGGGCAGCGCTGTTACCTAGGAGACACGTGGAACCGACTGGACTTTTTCATCGTCATGGCGGGGTAAGAATTAGGGATGCACCAAACCACATTTTGTCACTTCTGGTCTGATCCGATCCCGATACCTGAATTTGGGTATCTGCCAATACCGATACTATTCCGATACCAAAATTGTTTGTTTCAATATTATCGTCATTATTGTTCAACTTCCAATAAACTCATCTCTACAGGCAAGTAGGCCTATGATATGAACAAGTGTATGTATGTGTGTCCCAAAAGGTAAGTATAGGGGTTGCATTGTCCCGTAGAATTACATGCATTTTTTTCTAGCAGGATCTCCCAGTGGTTTAACATCTCTGTAATGGATGCTGCGATTGTAGCTCGGTTGTGTGAGTCTCTACACTTTTTTACCTGGAGCACCCCACAGCAGAGCCCGTGTAAATCGCGGTCAATCCAGCGCACAGTGAGGCTTATCAGTGACATTGGGCAGACATCTGATGTAGTAAAGCTCAGATCTGGAACTCTTTTTAGCTTCTCAGCTAACTTGGTTGACCCTCGGTTGTAGAGTTCAGGTAGCGCAGTCTCTGATAAATAGCTTCCGCCTCT
Source organism: Paratrypauchen microcephalus (assembly GCA_036785185.1). Classification (NCBI taxonomy): domain Eukaryota; kingdom Metazoa; phylum Chordata; class Actinopteri; order Gobiiformes; family Gobiidae; genus Paratrypauchen; species Paratrypauchen microcephalus. The sequence continues at coordinate 1,673,073 of JAVJIX010000143.1, forward strand.
CAGTACAACGGCTTTGCAAACATCACACGTTGCTGTCTTGCTTTGAGGTGTTTTGAGGTGATGAAAAGTTGGTTCGCCTGCAAGCTCGCGCTGCTAGTTCGCCTGCTAGGTGGCTGCAAACTGTGCAATGGATTTCCAGAAGGGAGGCGTGTCTCATCATTACTCTGTGTCTCATTGAGATACGCCTTCGTTCAGGAAATCCATTCCACATTTTGCAGCAGGAGCAGAGCAGCCGACAGGGAATCACTCGTGGAGTCATTTCAGCAGATAATGTGTATATACAGACATGGCTCATGGAACTCGGAAATTTCCAATTCAACCTGCGAAAATTTCAGATCCGTGAATTACGTTGATATCGGAACCCAATACTGATACTGGATCAGATCGGCCCCATCCCTAGTAAGAATTTTACTTTATTTTCCTTGAACAGAAAAGTGTTCTCTGCATTTGACCCCATCCTCTTGCAGCCCGGCTATCTGGCAAATATAGTGCAGTATGGCATTTTCTTGTTTTTTTGTTGTTTTTTGTGCTAAAATGCCACAGAGCACTGATGAACTCTTTGTGTTTCGATGTAATAATAATAAATTTCCGAGAACAAAGTAAGTACATAGACGTGGGCCTGTATAATAAAGATTACTCAGACATGCATGAATCACTTTAAATACAGAATAAGGAAATTATCTTGGGATTTTGTGGCACGGTGGCTAAGTGGCTAGGACTTACACTTCACAGGAAGAAGCTTTCGGGTTCTATCCCCAGGTTACACAGGCCTTTCTATGTGGAGTTTGCATGTTCTCCCTGTCTCTGTGTGGGTTTCCAGGCACTTCTTCTCTTAGACTTAGACTTAAACAAACTTTATTGACACAGTACAGCTACAGTAGCTCACTTATCAAATATAATATGCGACCGACCAAATAGGACACAAGTGATGCCGGAAGCATTTTGAGTTATTCACAGATTCTGAAAGTGTAGATTCTAAGCTTTCCAACGATGCGTTACCGATGGAAATCTGTCAACATTTGAAGAAGTTGTGGCCGTTGGAAAGCGGAACATCTCAGATCTTGAGAAAAGCTTCTTTGCATGACATTAAGCTAAGCCCTCCCCCATCACTGTGGTGTGGAGTTTCAGTGCAGGTCAGATTTAGTGCAGAATTATACTTTGTTAAAGCCCCAGTGTGTAGGATTCGTGGCGCATAGGTGGATAGTGGCTATTGCACTTCCTGTTTTAGCTACGGCAGACCTCGAGGGTCACCCGGGCGCGCCGTAACGCGGACAGCTCGTGTACCCACGCACGAACCGCGCGCCGCTACTGTATAAATAAAATGCGGTCCCGTTCACTGTTTTTTTTTCTTTTCGCATGAAAGCACACATTCCCGATCATGTACCATGACAATCTACACATCAAATGAAACCTTACAGTCTCCTTTTTTTGACTATGCAATTCATTTCCCGGCACAACAATCAGTCCCCGAGCACATGGGGCTTTTATACGGAAAAGCACAAAACAAGGTTTGTTACTTAGCTTATCTTTGAAGGCTCTGGACAGGTCAAACTCTGTATTTCACCATAAGCTTGGTCTCAATCTGTCTGTAAGGACCCAGTGAATAAAATCCAGTAAAACAATTTAGTCCAAAACACGTGTTAGATCCATTACGACGTCTGATCCGGCAACATGCTTGTCGTTGTTTACCCAAAACCACGAGCTTTGCCGAAGGCGAAGGTGGAGCCCAAATGTCCTTCTGCGGCTCTCGTAGTTAAAATGGCTGCCTCTACATGGGGTCAATCCCCCTTTTATGTGACTATATCTAAGTCCAAAAGAATACTTTGATTTCATGATGGAAGTGAAAAGGCTTGGAAAACAATGTATTTTTGAATGGGTATCTTCAATTTAGGTAATTAACGGGTAAAAATCTTACACACTGTCCCTTTAAAATGGAAATGCTTTTATAACAAAAAGTCCATATAATCATTCAATAATGAAGTTAAATTACGTTAAAAAGTTAAGTTAAAAATCACCTGTATTGTCAATTTAATACAATACAAAATAGTATAGGACACCACACACACACACACACACACACACACACACACACACACACACACACACACACACAGTCCTGTGAGTAATTCATTATTGCAATAAGCTAGCTTTAATTCCAAAAATAAAGTGCACTTTCAAAGTTCTATTAAATAATAAATCAATTAGTATTGTCATTGCAGCCTAATTCATAAAAAAAAAGTTACAAAAAGAAAACAAAATGTATGCTTTTTAAGCAGCCAATGCTATTATCTGAAACATGGAGTGGGTTCTTCATGATCTCAACTAGCACATTCTGCAAAAAAACGAAAATCACAAATTTAGAAAAAAAACAAAACAAAACTCGTTATCTCAGATTCCCTAATGCCGAATTGGGGACTGAAAGGCCGTGGTGCATCACATATATAACAGAGAGTTACAAAAACTAGATGGAATAGCAAAAAAATTGCAATAGACCAGTGTCAAATGAGACATAATTATATAAAATAATAATAATAATAATAATTTTATGTACAAATAAGAATAAAATAACAAAATAAGTAATAAAATATAAAATAAAATATACAGTCACAGCTATATACAGTTGTAGGGAGTATTATCTGTTACATAGGGGTGAGTTGTTGTACAGTTGTAGGCAGTGGCGTTCCTAGAGTGATTTGCGCCCTGGGCGAAAGCCACTCTTGCCGCCCCCCCCCCACCCCCCCACCCCCACCCCGAGACTGACTTGCGGTCTCTGGGGGGAGGGGGGGGGGTTCAAACCCTTCTTTCACAACAACAATTCACAACAACTACTTTCAAGTTAGTTTTAATGAACAATAAACAATAATTACAAAAAAAGTTTTTGAAGGCCCAAAATTATTTCACATTATAGCCATGTAGGCCTACAGCCATTTAAGAGAGCAAAAGTGCAACATTAGTGTAACATAATTAACAAAAAGACTTAAACCTCCATTGAAGTCGCACCATATAAATAACAAAAAATTAAACGATCTGTACATTACAGAATAACATGAAAAAAAAATGAAATTACTACACATTAAATTGGCAAAAATGGTGCAAACAGTGCAATCCTGTATCATAAATAAATGAACGACCAAGGTACATTCTATACACATTACTGTACACATAAAAACAAATAATGAACACTATTGTGTATCATTATTTTTAGCATAAGTAATAAGTGAGGAAGTGGCAAAAAAAGGCAAACCACTATAATTTGTCATAAATAACAAGGGCAAAAGAAGTAATATGAAAACAGTCTAAAAGTTGGATTTCCTGGCCTTCTTGGATGCAAATTCGTCCACAATGTCTTCATATGAGCTTGGGGGAAGGACAAACATGCATCAACAATCACATCGGGGGAGTTTAACTAATACAACATCATCATCAAAGTCAAACTTGAAGACTAGTCGATAGCATACCTTTTTCTTTTTCTCACTCCTCCTCCTCTTCTTTCCATTTCTTTCGAAATTGAGCACCTGATGGCTTCAATCTTTTTCAGTCCATCACTGCGACTGTTTTGTCATATGCTGTACACCGTGCGCTACTCTGTCTTCATGTAACCACGAGCCAGCACAGCACCAGCCCCCCACCCCGGCCCCTGCACAAGGATCTGCGCGGATCTTTGCTCCGCGCCTCCGCGCGCCCCCGCCTCCGCGCGCCCCCGCGCGCCGCACCGTTTTTTGTTTTGTTTTTGTTTTTTCCTTCGCACCACCGCGGCGCCCCTCCCGCGATGCCGCCCTGGGCAATTGCCCAGGTGGCCCCCGTCAAAGAACGCCCCTGGTTGTAGGGAGTATTATAGTATGAATGTAGTTCTGTATCTCTGTGTCTCTCCCTCATCAACCCAAAAACTTGCACCATAAGAAAAATCTCACAAGATCACGTCACGGAGAAGGAAGGAGAAATTTCATTTTTTGAGCTCTAAAACCACCTGTACTTGAATACATGTAAGGTAGATCTGTTTAAAGTCATACTGTGGGACATTCGAACCAGAGCGATGACATACAGTATGCATAGAAACAAGCAGGTGACGGCCCCAAACAAAAAGTTACATAGTGCACCTTTAAGCCATGTTATAATGTTGTCACTTCATGAAAAACAGACCTGGAGTTGTGTTTCGTTTCATTCACACATGTTTGAGTAATCCTGTATTATTAGTCTATTTCAGGGGTGTCCAAACTATGGCCCAATGGTCAAATCTGGCCCTCTGACCAATTTTTGTTGGCCCCCAGGGATCTTGCTGAATTGGCCCAAATGATCGTAGAGCCACTGAGCAGAACTTTTTACTTTTGACAAATTCCGGTATCTCGATCACTGCAACCTCAATAACAACTCACTGCATTATGATACAGAAATAAAATTTGCGTTCTAGGACTTTTAAAGGTGTTGTAGCTCTGTCAAACTCATATAAAATCCATTTATCTGAAAGTGTCACTGTCCTGACCAGCTCTACGGCCGTCCACTGTGAATATGTTTGTATATGTGGCCCTGGGTGGAAAAAGTTTGGACACTTCTAGTTTAATTACATCTCCAATGCTCAAAATGCTCTGTTCCACCTTGTGATATCATGAAGCGATGAAGCGGTAGTTTTCAAGTTAACAGCTCCTTTTGACTTTTTGTTCAGTAGAAATGGCCAATTCCAGGGCTGAAATTCTCCAAATAACTTTAGTGAAGGTGTACGGAGTGTGTGTTAAACATGCCAATGAAACAAAACACAACTCCAGGTATGTTTGTGGTGAGGAAACGACAAGCTTAAGATAAAAACATCAATCAGAATATAACGTAATATTGTCCTTTTAATAACTGAACCTGAAACCTTCTTTATCTGACGAACCAACTCGTTACCAGAAATGTACAAACTTGTTTTTCGTGCTACATTTTGGCGACATTGCATTCAGTCTTCGCCATCTTTTGTCAAATCTTTATGTAAACTCATTTCACAAACGAACGGGCTTGTTTTGGGATGACACGGGGGAGTTCTTCGATTCCACAGTTTGCTCAGCGTACACAGTTTAACACCTGTCACTTTAAGCTCCTTACTATCATCTGAATAATGTGCGATTAACTCTGTAAAGTGTTAAGTTCAACCCACGTTTATTCTTACTCAGCCTCGACATATTTGACTTCGGAGCTGTGTAACTTAGATTTTTAACTTAGATTTTAAAACGTCAAAGCTAGAATGAAGGTCGTACTGAACTTTTTTTTTTACCTTTATAAATCCACAAAACCGACTCCAAGAGGCTTTGTTAATTCTAAAACGAAATTTAATATTCTAGCCTTGTTCTCTAACGTTGCGTAACTTAAGAGAGGCGTTTTATGCCTTGAAGTGTTTGAAAGCATGTTATATTTGTTCTCCTTTTCATTTACCCGCTTGAAGTGGTGTTAAAGGTGAATCGTGCGTATTTGAGTGTTTTTCTGCATTCACAACGCCATTGCTCTGAAATTCCCTGTTTTCACCTATCCTCTATATATGAACGACCGTACCAAAACCTGTCGCAAGTCGTCCCGGAGATGTTTTGTTATTCACAGATTCTGAAAGTGTAGTTTTTAAGCTTTCCAATGATGCCTTACACATGGAAATTTGAGAACATTTGAAGAATTTGTGGCCATTTGAAAGCAGCACATAAGAAATAAGTGACTATCACTGTGGTGTGGAGTTTCAGGGCAGATCAGAATTAGAAGGTACTTTGTTAAAATGGAAATGCTTTTATAACAAAAAGCCCATATAATCATTCAATAATCAACCCCCTCCCCTGTCATCACCTCCTCCCCTCCTCCCTTTAGTCCTTCCCGTCGCTCCTGTCTGTCCACTCCCTCTCTCTCTCCTCCTCCTCTCTCCTCCTCCTCTCTCCTCCTCTTTCCCCTCTCTCCTTTCTCCTCTCTCCTTTCTCCTCCTCCTCTCTCCTCCTCTCTCCTCCTCCTCTCTCTCCCTCTCCTCCTCCTCCTCTCTCCTCCTCTTCTCCTCCTCCTGTCATCTCCTCCTCCTTTTACGTCCTTCCCATCGCTCCTGTCTGTCCACTCCCTCTCTCTCCTCCTCCTCTCTCTCCTCCTCGTCTTCTCCTCCTCTCTCCTCCCTCTTTCCTCCTCTTGTCCTCCCTCTCTCCTCCTCTTTCCCCTCTCTCCTTCCTCCTCCTCCTCTCTGCTCCTCCTCTCTCCTCCTTTCTCTCCTCCTCCTCTCCTCCACTCTCCTCCTCCTCTTTCCTCTCTCTTCCTCTTTTCCTCCCCTGTCATCACCTCCTCCCTTTACGTCGTTCCCATCGTTCCTGTCTGTCCACTCCCTCATTCCTCCTCTCTCCTCTCTCCTCCTCTTGGCAGGCTGCTTTAGCCTAACGCCGGGGCTAATTGCGGCGGGCAGTGCCAGGCGTCCGGTGCCAGGGCTGTCGGCGGTGTTTTATGTGCGCGGGGGATATCCACGGGTGCCACGTCGTTGTCGCTGCCGCTGCCGCTCCTGGATCAATGCTCCACTCGTCACTTTAGGCTGGAGTGGACCAGATCGTGCCCAGTGGGGTCTTAAGAGGGCTGGGCACTTTTGAGACTTCCAGTGCCTCTTTAGGTCTGGTTGTGTGTCATGATGATCACTCTCTTGATTTCTTTCAATACATAAAAAGTGGAATAAAAAGGTCCTATATGATGCAAAATTTACTCTTTAAATCTTGTTATCATGATCTTTCATCCTCAAAAACAGACCTGGAGTTGTGTGATTTATTCACACGTTTGAATAATCCTTTATTATTTGTCTGTCTACATCTCCAAAGCTCAAAACGCTCCACCTTGTGATGTCATGAAGTGGTAGTTTTCAAGTTAACAGCTCCTTTTACCTTTACTTCAATAGAGCTTGGCAGTTGGATGTATATTGTCCAGTAGGGCAGTTACATAAAAAAAAATAAAAAAAATAAAAAAAAAGTACTTTTCAGAGTACTAGCATACTTTAACTCCTGCTTGAGTAACAGTACTCGTACTTGAGTGAATTTTGTGGATCCTTTTCCGACTGTGACAAAAGTTTTATGTGACAATATGAAATGATTTGAACATTTGTGTTTTTTGCAGTGCTCCTTCAGATCCATTTTTGTGTCTGTCCTCTGAAAACACCAGATTTTGTACATTATTTATTGCTTTGTCCTTCAAATGACATTAACTTCAGTTGCTCTTCAAGTTACTTTAAGAAGAAGAAGAAGACATGCTTTATTTATCCCCGTAGGGAAATTATTTCTCTGCATTTGACCCATCCTTCAGGAGCAGTGGGCAACTCATCTTTCAGGCGCCCGGGGACCATCTCCATGATCTTATTGCTAGACTTGGTCAGGACCTAAACTGGAGGATGTTACCTAGAGCATGTTTTAGGCAGCAATTACAATTTTTTTTTTTACTTTTACTTTTACTTAAGTTATCTATTGGACCACTACTTTTTACTTAGGGTTGCCAACCATCCCTTGAAAAACGGAATCATCCCGTATTCAGAAACAAAAGTACGCGTCCTTTATTGAGCTGAATATGGATGCACTTTGTCCCATATTACAGTGTGAATCAAAAATAGTGTCTAAAATAGGGGTGCCCAATACGTCGATCGCGATCTACCAGTCGATCGGTGTCGAGTACTACAACACTGGTCTTGGTCTCAAGATGATTGCAATCATATTTCATTATGGCCGCTGCCGTTAACAATAAACTTTTACCGGTGTGCGGGGCCGTGCGGGGCTTCTCACTGCAGCCCATGCGCTCGTCTGGAGCTGTGGACACCATGCGGCACGTCACCACACATGCCGCCAGCGTGCGCAGTTTGTTCACAACAGCGTGTACCTTTGCGTCCCAGCATGTATCACAGGGCAGGTAAAATTTTATAAAACATCCTACCTGTCCGTCCGCCTCACGTCAGCGCGCCGCTCCTTGCCTTTTCGCGCTCTTGCTCCTCCTGCTCATAGCGCACACCAGCTCTGATTAGAAGTGCAAGATGAAATGCAAAGCAAAAACTCATCTAAATTTATGTTACAGTGCAGTTACAGCACAGAGCAGGTGTACATCACAGAACAGGTGTACAGCACAGAGCGGGTGTACAGCACAGAGCAGACCTACAGCACAGAGCAGGTGTACAGCACAGAGCAGACCTACAGCACAGAGCAGACCTACAGCACAGAGCAGGTCTACAGCACAGAGCAGGTCTACAGCACAGAGCAGACCTACAGCACAGAGCAGGTCTACAGCACAGAGCAGGTATACAGCACAGAGCAGGTCTACTGCGACATGTGGTTGAATTTTGCCTAATAAAAGTGCACAAATGCATCTGTTTGTCACAACATCCATTTAGTAAATGTGCAGAAGCTGGTAAATACCACTACAAAACCAGTAAGAGAATGTGACTCCAGGTAGGAAGTTGAAAAAACAAAAAAATCATAGAAGGGGTCCTCGAACTGTGGGGTCCCTCAAACTGAGGGTCCAAAAACAGGGCACAGAGTGTTTAAGTGCAGTACAGTTTGCTTGGCTTATTTTAAGATTAAAATTAACATTTATCAGATAAAATGGAGATAGATTTATGAAAACTCATTTATGTGAGTCAGCCTTTTCCCACATGAAGATCATTAAGCCCAAGTACTGTTCCACCATGACTGATCATCTAGAAGTGTGCTTGAGTCTGGCTGTCAGCAGCTACTGTCCAGACTACGCATCCAGAGCTGATTCCATCCAGTGCAATTCAAATTTTGTGAGAAGGTAGTGCACAGTGGGATCATCAAGAGGGAGAAAGGGAATTTTTCCCCCCAAAATGGGTGGTTGACATCTTAGTTTTTATTGACTGGAATGACCCCAGATTGCATCTCAGAGCATCTAAAGTTCAAAAATTTTGCCCCTGGACCCCCCTAGCTTTTCTGTGACTTTCAGATTTTTTCATGAATGGTCACTTTCATCCTTGTTTATATTAATTTATAGTTTTAAGTTAAGCAGGACATATATTTAATTTTGTTATTTAGTATTAAAAATAAACTGCTGATAATTATTTATTTTCCCTGTGTTCATATCACTCAGATATGCATCTAATTCACTTCCAGTTTGAGTCAAATAGTTAAAAAATCACTTCACACATACAAAAAAGGGGCTAAAAAGATTCACTACACCACGAAGGGTGAAGGCAAGGTGAGGTGTCCCTTATTTATTTTTCAGGGAGTTGGCAACCCTATTTGTACTTCTTCTTGAGTAATATTATTTGGAAGTAGCATTATTCTTACTTGTGTACAATTTGTGTCTGCTCTACCCCCTCTGCACGAGTCCCACGGTCCTGACTCTGCTCGCTCTTGGATGAAAGCTCCACTCGTCTCTTTAGGCTGGAGAGAGTGGAATCCAGCCCAGCGGAGGCTTAAGAAGGCTGGGGATTTCTGAGGCTTTGAGTGCCTCCTCCAGTCTGGGTGGACTTCATTTACACAGCTGTCGTATTCAGAGAGAAGTTTTTATGTCTGTAATGAACACGTCTGAAAATGTCAGCTTCAGTTTCTAATGAATAAAGCAGAACATTGGTGTAAACATTTAGTCTATGGAAAGCAAAAAACTGGCACAATGATAAAGATTTCCTCAAAGGCATATTATGTAACATTTCTGGTGGAAGGTCAGCGATCCTGCTTGTCTCCATAGAGATGTTATTGCTTTGACTGAGGCTATGTTTACAGATAGCCGAGATAGTTGAGAAACGAATATTTCTCTCCCTCCGTTTTCCAAAATAAGGCCCCATTTACATGTACACTGGTATTTTTAAAAACAGAGACATTTCCCTTCGTTTGCACCCATCTTTTACATGCAAACGGCGAATTCGCCTCTGAAAACGGAGAACGCTCTGCAAGCCAATCAGAATCGCACTTTTGTTGCATCAACTCCCTAAAACTCTGTTTATCTCACTTTACATGCAAATGTGAAACCGTAGTTTTCCAGAATCTCCACTCTAGTCGGAATTTCTAGAAAGATTCGTTTTCAGAGGCAAATTCGCCGTTTGCGTGTAAAAGATGGCTACAAACGAAGGGAAATGTCTAAAAATACTAGTGTACGTGTAAAAGGGGCATGAATGTTCCACATTTCTTAACACTATCGTATCTACATAGTTACCCAATTACAGGTGATTTAGAAAGATTGTATCTCAAACACCTGTAACGTGCCCTGATGTTATTTCCATGGAGATAGATATATTTAATGCCACATTGTGAAACATTCAAGGCAAAACAATTAGGAGATGGTGGCAGACCTTCTATCAGAAACAATTACATCCTTTAAGAATCCCAAAATGGTACAATAAAACTGAGCTTTGGTTGTATATACAGGACCTTTAAAGACACCCAGAGGTCTTTACAGACTATTATTCATTCACACAGTGGTGGTAATCTATTATTATAGCCACTGCAGCCCTGGGGCAGACTGACGGAAGTGAGGCTGCCATTCTGCACTTCCTTCCCACTTCCACCAGCATTCGCACACATCATTTGTTTAGTGTCTTGCCTAAGGACACAGCAACACTGCACTAGGGCCACTGCTGTTGACTGGTTGAGTTCAGGGATAAATTATCAAAGAGTAGTCAAAGAGTATCTAATTTATACACTGTCTTAAATGCTGGCGTCTAGACATTTGCACGCTACACACAGGCTATTGGCCTCATTGCCTCTAAAGCTCATTCAGGAACATGTGCGTAGAGTCCCTCAGTCGTCCAGGAAGAATCCAGGTAGAATCATTCAGAAACATGTTTCATTTGTTGCACTAGTGTAACCTCCAGTGAAAGGCTCTTGGGTCTAGGGACACAAACATTTCCTCCATACTGTTGAAATGAGCGCTACCGCAGATCCTTCATCCCCACCACTATCAGACTGTATAACTCCACTATATAGTTGAAATGTGCAATTTACTTATTTTATTATTATTACTATTTGTCTGCATGCACTTTTTTGTTCTAACTTTCTTTTGCACTAAACTGCCTGGAGCTAATGTGGCAAGTGAATTTCTCCTGCGTGAGATCAATAAAGTCTTATCTTATCTTATCTTATGACTCTTTCACTCATACCATACCTCCCTGAGGGCTATACTTCCTTGACCACTGTAGGGCGCTTTGTGCTACAATTTTGTATGAAAAGCGCCTTATAAATGTTTGATTGATTGATTGATTGATACTTACCATCTGTACCACTATGACTTTATTTGATCTGTATTGGTTGTAAACACTTAAAATATCCAGTGTTAAATTAGCTTTTAAATTCTAAAATACTTTAAATACTAAACAATTTAAAATACTTTTGTGCATATTTTCTTTGATATTTCACAGTTTTAAAATGTTGTAGGGGTGGGTGATATCTCGATATATTTTAAATATCGATTTTTTAAAGTTGATATGGATTTTGACATATCGTATATATCGATATAATATTTATATTTAATTATGATTTCACCTCTTCGCTTGTTTGCCTTCTCTGTGCTGTGCGTACTCCCGCTCACCCCCGACATCCCCCTCGCATACGGCACCACAATATCCCAGAGGATACAAAACTCCTCTCAAAAATAAAAAATAAAAAATGACAACTCGCTCCATACTTTGTGTTTAAGGCGCTTTTTTGTTTTGTTTTTCAAAAGCTGACCGCATCAGCGGCACAAGGACAGAGCTGGGTTTTCTTTTTTCGGCATTTATAGTTTATGCAAATGAGCCATGTGGTGTTATGTTTCGTTTCTATAAAACGTAAATAAATGTGCGCAAAGCGGCAGTAAACACATTATAATCTCGGGCTGAAGTGGCTCTATAGTAGTTATGGTTTATATGTTGTCAAGTTTAGTAATGTAAAGTTTATTTCTGCAGAAGATTTTAAATTAATCTGCTGCAGTGTAAAACTTGTACAATCGTATTTGGAAACATTTGGTTTGACTCCGCAGTGGGAAACATCAGAGATCCTGACCACTGGTGAGGAACATGGATCTATTAAAACAGAGGGGTCCAAACTTTTTTCATCAAGAGCCACATATCTAAACACAGACGAAGCAGAGGGCGATCGAGGGCCATAGACTGGTGCTCAGTACAGTCAATAATTGAAATATATCTATGTTTAACACGTTAGAATAAGCTATCAGTCCTTTATTCATGCTAAGATCCTCAAAACCACACAATGAATATTAAATATTGTCTTATCAAGGTAGATTTTCAAAAAACTTGCAGTCAAAAGTTCTGCTCAAGGTAATTTGGGCCAATTAACCTGGAAGCCTGAGGGCCAAGAAAAATTTGTCTGAGGGCCACATTTGGCCTACGGGCCATAGTTTGGACATGCCTGTATTAAAATAAAAAACATGGATTTTTTTATGAGCTTCCTCTGCTAAAGGAGCTCATGGTTATCCTGTGGTTAAGAGTCTTAATGCAAAGATGAGCTCGAGTTGAGTTTTTGAATAAAAATGAGGCGACATGTATTATTCCTTCCTTTATTTTACAGTTAAATTATTTTTCTATACAGGGATTTTTTTTTTTTAAATGTCGCAGAAGCGCTTTGTTCCTACATGACCTGCACTTCAATTGCACTTCAATAAAAAAAGACCTTGTGGAATTTGGCATATTTGTTTTTGCAGCAGTTTTTGGGGGGTTATTTTTCCTTATATATATCGTATATCGAGATATAAGAAAATATATCGAGATATATGTTTTGCTCCATATCGCCCAGCCCTAGTTGTAATGTAGCTTGTGCTCTTTTTAAAATGACTATGTTACAATCACTATATCAAATGAACCTGTGTTGCCAGAGCCTGAACCTGCAGATAGAGACACATACAAGTTTTTCCTCATTCTCAGTTCATGCACAGGCTCATGTGAAAGCTCTGAAAGTGGTAGACATTCAGTGTTTGACTGTTTATGACCACAAAGAGGAGGTAACAACATTACAGTACAACATGACTTAAAGCTCACAACAGTCAGTTTTGTGTAATAAAGGACCTTTAAATGTAGACTCTTCCCTTGTGTGAGATAATAATGACTGTCATATCACAGAGTATCTCTATATCTCTGCTCTCTGGTTAATCCTAGTTCATTTGTGTGCACAGGATGGTGGAGTACTCACTGGACCTACAGAACATCAACCTGTCCGCCATCAGGACGGTGAGGGTACTGCGGCCGCTCAAAGCCATCAACAGAGTGCCAAGTAAGTGGCCCCTGCTGCTTTTTGTGTTTTGTGTTGGCAAATTGGTATGAGAAGTGGGAAAGAAAAGTGAAATGGTCTTATTGACTTGGTATTGCTGGGTTTCAGATGACATCGACATTCTAAAAGCCAATACTTTGCAGCTGATTTCATTCCCTGGGGATGTGATGCTATCTGAAGGCACTGCTCTGGTACTGAAGTTAGACTTTAATTTGATCATCAATCTGATCATAAAGAACTGATTTAGTTGGAATTACAACAGGTGAACTGTTCATTTCACACAATCCAACATTCCCTTATGTTCATTTCCTCATAGTATTTCCTCTGAAGGTCTTCTGTCACATTTCCTACCACATATGGTGTAAAAAACCTCTAGCCTCTCAAAAAATCATTGCTAGTTCTTCATGAAAACGAAAACAACACACAGGTGTTTCGATTGGTGGCGAAATGATCCGTTCCCTCGAAGTGTTTCTTCTGGAAGATCTTTTGCGTCATTTGCTGCCACATATAATAAATAATAATAATACATTGGACTTATATAGCGTTTTTTTGGAAAGTAACACTGTAGAAAACGGGCGGGAATCATGGGGGAATGCAGCTTGAACAGGTGAGTTTTTAGTAGTGATTTGAAGTGCTGCAGTGAGTCCGAGTTCCTGCTGAATTGTGGGAGAGAGTTCGAGAGCGAGGGGGCGGCGGCAGCGAAGACTCGGTCCCCCAAAGTCCGGTGCTTTGTCTTGATGATGAGAGTGAGGATATTGGTGTCAGCTGGTGTACAAACCCTGTAGCATCTCAAATGTCCTTATCTAGCTTCTTCCACAGTCTCCATGGATACAAGAAAAACAACAGTTCATTTCACGCAATACAACACTGTCTTATGTCCATTTCCTCATAGTATTTCTTCTGAAGGTCTTCTGCCCTGTTTGATATCACTTACCGTGTAAAAAAAAAAACCTTTTGCATCTCAAATACTCATAGCTAGCTCTCCATGAAAACGGAAACATCAAATAGTTAATTTCACAGGTGTTTCTATTGGTGACGAAATGGTCCGTTCTCTCAAAGTGTTTCTTCTGGAAGATCTGTTGAGACATTTGCTGTCACATATAATAAGTAATAATACATCTGACTTATATAGCGCTTTTTTGGACACTCAAAGATGCTTTACGAACAAAATAGGAAGTAACACTGTAGAAAACGGGTGGAATGCAGCTTGAACAGATACGTTTTTAGTAGTGATTTGAAGTGCTGCAGTGAGTCCGAGTTCCCGGTCCCCCAAAATCCGGTGCTTTGTCCTGATAACAGGAGTGAGGAGGTTGTTGGACCACCTCGGACTTCGGGGGACCGAGTCTTCGCTCTCCATGGAAAAGGAAATAACAAATAGTTAATTTCACAAAATCCTTTGAACTCCACATGCTGCACTTCTTAGTTGGTTAAAATCCTATGATATGATGTTAAAAACTGAGCTTTTTGTGTGTGGCGCTGTTGTTGCAAGTCGGTGAGATTTCAATAAATCCATGCTCTCCAGCCCCAGACACATTGAGATTTCCACCGCGTTCATTAATGTGCTTTCACTCATCAGTTCGTGACCACAATCTAGTTCTTTTCATCAGAATCCCTCTGCTTTCACCAACTTTGTAACTCCTATTGATTTCCGTGTCCAAAAAGCCCCAATTAGACCAGCCAAGTCTCCGTACGTCAATGCTATCGCGGCGGTTTCAGAAGAATTAGCAGTTACGCCTAATTAAACACATTGTCAAAATGTGTTGCTTTTACTCTGTCCAATTATCAGGCTAAACAAAAGTGAAAAGAGCCAATGCAAACTAATATCTAGAGAACTTCTTTTTTATTAAAGCATAAATTTGAGGTTTTTTTTTTTAGCAATTGTTTTAGCTTTTCAGTAAAAATTCCACAATGTTTCCCCCCTGCATTTTTTTATTTGCAATTTATTCAGTGATTTTTTTCCCACATATGTCACACTATTTTTGCACTTTTTTATTTTCTTTTTATATATATTTATATTTATGTTATATATTATTAAGGAATCAGTTTAATCATACAATATTTACAAATATTTACAAATCACATCTTTTTTTTTTCCTTTTTACATTTTTCTTATTTTCAAAAAAAACAAAAAAAATCTTAATAATAAGTGTCAAATCCAGAGATTATCAAGAATTAAATAAAGGCAAGCAATTAAAAGGCAATA
Source organism: Paratrypauchen microcephalus (assembly GCA_036785185.1). NCBI lineage: Eukaryota > Metazoa > Chordata > Actinopteri > Gobiiformes > Gobiidae > Paratrypauchen > Paratrypauchen microcephalus. Next base: position 1,688,436 of record JAVJIX010000143.1, read on the forward strand.
ATAATCGTGATGATGAAAGAAAATATAAAATCAAATGTTTTTTATTTTCACACATAAAATTAATAACAATGTAAAGATGCATTTAAAAAAAAAATCAATAAATTTAAAAAAAAATCAATCAATAAAAAATAATACAAATAAAAAACAAAATAAAAAGACAAAATAAAAAGACAAAATAAAAATAAAAATAAATTAAAAATAAATTAGATAAAGGAAAAAAATTGCAGAGGCAGTCACGTTGCACATTCATACGATTTTTCAGGCAGTAGTTTGGTTTATTAAATAGAAAACCACTGAAATCCTTTACATTTTGCATTATAATTACTCCACACTTCATACAGTTCAGTTTTCTCCACCAGTGTTACAATGAACATAATCCAAGTAGGCTTCTCTCTGTATTTTTTATTTTGATTTAATTTTTTTGCGAGAGATCTTAGTCTGGTCTCCACAGACTCCATCGCATGTTGAGCCAGAAGCAAACGTAGGTCCAATCAGATGTGTTTATTTCAGTGACACGTGAGCTCATTGGTCACCTTTTCATCTTTAGTTTAGGTTCGTTTATTTGCCATTTGTAGTGAAAAGTCACGTTGGAAAAACACGTGCGAAAAGCTCAAAGTGCATCATGAGACGTTTAAAACAGTTTCAGATACATACGTTAAATACTTTTTCTTTGTAAAAGTGGGGAGATTTGGATATTTGGGGATTTTAATTTATTGTATTTTATTGCGATGCCATATATGGGCACAAAAATGTTACAAATGATTGTGACAGAAATGCTTTGGAAGTTGTTTTGGTGCAAATTGGTGGGACTTTTCTGGTGGATGGCTTGGCATGTGCTTGTTTCCATGGAGATGTTATTGGTTTGTCAGGAATGTTTCACGGTATTGCTTTAAATGTATCTATGAGAAATAGCGACATTACTGAAAGAGTTTAATCCCATACTGTGGAACATCTCCACGGGGTCAAAAAGGGTTTACTGGGATTATCCTCCTTTCTTGTTATTGTATCACTGACATAAAGTAGTTATATCAATATTAACCTTATTATTGTCTACATATCTGATGTGACTTTGCATATTCATTGACAAAAAAGTAAATATTGAAAAAAATAAAGAAATAAATCGAAAGTCCTGAGCCTCAAAAAAGGAGAAAAATGTAAATTATTAGTCAATATTTGAAGGAGCTCTTGAATTCCCCAGCTACATAGACTGATATATTCTGTTCGGACTGACAGCTTGCTTAAAGAAGAGATATAAACCTTTATTTGAACACCTAAGCGCGAAGAAGCCAATGCACAAAATGTTATATCGCTCTTTTAACCCTCCGGTCGTGTTCGCCTCCAGCCCCCTACTTTAGTGTTCCCGGTCAAAATTGACCGGTCTGTTTTAACTGCTCTTAAATGAGCACAAAACATTTTTTTTTCACCACCAATTTTTTTATTAAACATTCATGCACATGAGTGGCATGTGACACTCAGGTCAGAGTGGGCCTTGCAAACATAAGCATGACATTTGCAGCATGACATTTGCAGCATGTCAGGCTCGTTTTGATGTCTCTAAGGGCACAGAGGCCACAACGCTTCCTTTTCTGCCCATGTCCTTGTTGGGGGAGAGCAGCCAGGGCAGCGGCTGGGGCTGGAGCTTGCATGCTCCTAACCAGACTGGTGGAGGCTGGTGTGCGGGGAATGTGCTGGCGTCGCTGTATAAGACTTTGATCTTTGATCAGAGGAGTCACCAAAGCTTTCCCCAGCTCTGTGAGGAAAAGTCTTCTCTTGAAACTTTTCCCCTGATTCCAGGTTGGGTCGATTGCTGTCCACACCACATACGCGTTGAAAGCTAACACATCCAGGATGTTGTGGAACAGTGCCACAGGCCAGAGAGCCGTCATCCGCTTACAGGTGTATGTACCAGTAAGCTGCAATAAAGGAACAATAAATAATAAGAGATTAGGAACAATATTCAATCTGTCGTACACAAAATGCTATGATTCACCTAGATAAAAATAAAATAAAATGCATGATGAGACTTTACATTACCTTATCAAGGCAGTCAACGCCTCCCTTGTTCTTGTTGTAGTCCTGGATCATCAGGGGCTTCCTGTCCTCTGTGGTGCTGACAGCGGCGTCTTTGTGTACTGTGCTCATCAGGATGACATTTCTGTTCTTCTTGGGAACGTATGACACAAGTGTGAGTGTCAGTGAATGCAAATTGTGATGAGAGTGCCTGTCTTCCTCTGGTCGATACCAGCACCGGGCTTGTTCTTCCTCACTGTCCCTACCATGGTGAGCTTTCTTTTCAGTAGCTCCTGACCAAGAGCATGTGATGTGAAGAAGTTGTCACATGTGATATTATGCCCTTGGAGACCAGTTGTCATGTCCAGCACAACACACATACCCTGTTTTTTTTTCCGGCCCTTCCAGTACTGGGTTTCCCCATGTACACCTGCATATTCCAGGCATAGCTGCTCGTGTGTGTGTGTGTGTGTGTGTGTGTGTGTGTGTGTGTGTGTGTGTGTGTGTGTGAGTGTGAGAGAGCTGGGGCAGTGTGTATGGGGATGTTTTCTGTATGTTGAATGAATTTACTCTGGATACCCATTCATTTCCTATGGCGGTCACTTTTGACCGGGAACACCACAGGTGTAACAAGGTTGATTAAAACACTCAAAATTTAATGAAATAGGTGATCATCACTTTTATATGTTCAAGTAGACAGTGTGGAGGATATCATAAGGTCTTGGGGCAATCAGATGAAAAACATAATATTTATGAGTATTATAAGTTGTAAAACGGTCAGATTTGACCCGAACACGACAGGAGGGTTAAAGCTTTGTTGTAAATCACGGCTCTGTGGATGTCTCAAATCTGAAACTGCTCTACATATTTTTTACCTTTTGTTCTGCTCTTAGGTATAGCAGTTCACTGTAATGAGTTTTCTGCTCCCTTTCATTCAATATTTTATATTGCTATCACACTGATGATGTCTTTTTATACTTTTGGAATGAAATAAAAATAAATAAATGAATAAAAATAAGAATACATTCAAATACTAGTACTATAACTTGTATATTTTGGGGTAAATTATTAAAATCACTTTTACATATCGTCTTGAAAATATCTGCAACGCTTATGGGCCATCAGCTGCTCTAGAACACTAGTATGGAGCGTTTTCACGAACTCGAAAAATCCGACCATGACCCGGATGTGCGGCCATGTCGGAGATATTGCTCACTCAAAGTAAACTCGCTTATAAAGCAACCGTGCAGAAAAAAATCTAAATTTCGCCGTAAAACTTCCACATCGGAATCCAAAACTTCTGATACCGTTGACCAGTTGTACAGAGATAAGTTGGACGCCAAAGGAAAGGAGCGTTATATGAACAAACTCAAATGAATTGGGCAAGAAGATCCATATGAGATGGATTCAAGTTTGTTCAGTGACGGTGGCGATTTGTCGATTCTGCTGCTGTAAGCGATCCAGATATTTTCAACTACCTGGTCTTCTCACCAAGCCCTGATACAGCACAAGACCTTCAGAGCTCTAAGGCTACGTTCACACTGCAGCCTGAAACGACCCAAATCCGATTTTTTTGCCTCTATGCGACCTGTATAGGTCTGATCTTCTAATGACAGTGTGAACGACACAGATCCGATTTTTTCAAATGCGATCCAGGCCACTTGGATATGTGGTCCTAAAACCGATACATATCCGATCTTTTGGCATGCGACTTCAGTCTGAACGGCCAGGTCGCATTCATCCGACCTGAGTGTGTTTCCTCCAATGAGAGTGGTACAAGTAGGCGTTCACAAATGTGCACAAACGTTCTTCTCGTCATGCGAAAATAGTATATAAACTCGTATCAGTGAAGCGGCGAAGCACGTAGCAATCCCACCCCTCCTGCCTGTGACTCCGCACCCACATGTTCCTTTCTGCAGCTGTTGCTTCCACTGCCCCGCAAAACGCTGTGGCCAAAAACCTTGTCCTCCTTCTCCGTCTCCTCCTTAAAACAAATAAGCTGTACATGTTTTGGCTCCGGTACGAAAGCAACTTTAGGCTACTTCCGTAAACATTGAGCGTGTTCGCTGCGTGTGACGTCATCGTATCCTCCAAGGCGCATGCGGGACACTTTTGGGGAGTTTAGTGTTCACACTGGAGATCACATACAATTCGCATTTAACTGGAGATGTGAACGGCCTCGCAAAAAAATCGGATTTCACAAAAAAATCGGAATTGAGCATTAAGCCCTGTAGTGTGAACGTAGCCTAAAGGTCTGGAGAAAACAACCAGTTTGTTTGTGGCTGGTACGAGAGCGCAAAGTGCGGAAAATTGGAGACAAGCAAGTTGTGATGGCAAAGGTCAAGGTCAAAGGTTAGACCTAGTTTAGACATGGTTTAGACCTGGTTTAGTCCTGGTTTAGTCCTGGTTTAGTCCTTGTTTAGTCCTGGTTGGTCACTACTTTAGGTAAACGATAGAACTGCAGGTGTTTTTCTCTGTCCGATCTATTGTGACGCCGAGGACCCGACAATAGCTGATCATTTTGCTTTTTTTTTACTTGGAGGCATAAGTGCAATGTTTGATTGTTTTCTTTATGAATTAATAAACACCTAAAGTAACATTTTTATGATGATATTTTAGGGTCAGGATAGGGTTAGGATAGGGTTCTAATATCAGCCAAAACAACATATTTCTTCTGTGTTCTGTGAGCCCATCCTGTAAAACGCAGGGGTGAGGCCACTTGAAACATGAATATTTTGTGGCGTTTCATTCAAATGATGCCGGTTTTCCTCCCCCACATTTATCAATCGCTGCTGATGCGTACGGCAGGATCAAAAACTTTATAAAGAGACCATCAACTTGGTGATACGACAACAGTTTTCCCATCTAAGCCCTCCATTTTCATTCGTCCAATTCTGTTTTCATACCACCCACCCAAAAGGACAGTAAAAATAAGAGACCGCTCCACATAAATGAAATTCCAGTTTTGATTTCTCATTTCCGCTCAGTATTTGTGAGCCTGTCGCCAGCGGCCGCATCCCATTCGCCCGCTCCACGCCTCCTCTCTTCTCTCCTCACCCAATCAGGCCTAATGGAGCCTGGCTTAATGACTGGCACCCAAGGGAACCAACACATTTCGAGTGGCCCGCAGCACCCGGCGCGCTCTGCCGTGTGGAGGAGGGCCAGAGCGCTAAGGGCAGGGCCATATACGAGCACAGAAATGTTACAAATGATTATGATGGAAACGCAGTGGAAGTTGTTATAGTGAAAATAGCATTGGGGCAAATTGGTGTGTTTAATTGTCTACTATGGGACTTTTCTGGTGGACGCTTTGGCCTGTGCTTGTTTCCATGGTTTGTTAGGAATGTTTCACGGTATTGCAATGAACTATTCTACGTCCAGGTGAGCAGAAACAATGCCAGTAACTGAAAAAAAAAATGCAAGATTGCCTGATTTATTCGCATACTGTGGAACATTCCAGGCAAGATCGGGGACATCTCCACGGAGTCAATTACTGCACAGAAAAGATGTGCAATGTATCAAGAAGGTTTTTGGAGATTGTATTTTATCAATATTTTATCTGACCTTTTTTGAACCTAACTGTGTCTCCACATATGAGGTGAACTTGCTTTTACTGACACAATTCTAATGCTGATTCATTCTTAATTAAATGAAGGACAAGTTGTTTGAACTCCTCCACTTGAGGCAGGGACTCTCCACCCACTCGGAGAGGGCAAGCCACCTTTATGGATGGTCCTCCCCTCACCTATGCTCATGAGCTCTGGGTAATGACCGAAAGGTTAAGATCGCGGATACAAGTGGCCGAAATGACTTTCCTCCGCAGAGTGGCTGGGCACTCTCTTAGAGATAGGGTGAGGAGCTCAGTCACACGGGAGGAGCTTGGACTACAGCTGCTGCTCCTCCACATCAAGAGGAACCGGCTGAGGTGGCTCGAGATGCCTCCTGGACGCCTCTGTCGGGAGGTGTTCCGGGCATGTCCCACCAGGAGGATGCCCCAAGGAAGACCCAGGACAGGGAACTATGTCTCCCGGCTGGCCTGGGAAACCTTGAGGTCCTCCCGGAGGAGCTGGAGGAAGTGTCCGGGGTAAAGGAAGTCTGGAACTGCTTAGATTGCTGCCCCTGCGACGCGGCCCCGGATAAGAGGAAGAAAATGGATGGATGGATAGATGGACAAGTTGTTTATTATATTGTTTATTTTGGCTACAGAAGTGAAGAAGTAGCTTGGATGAGCTGCAAAACGTATTCGACCAAATAAACTTTGTCCAGTTGACAAATTGAATTTCTCCTTTGCCAATGAATACAACCAAGATGGTGCCGCGGATGGTCGCCCTGGTGTTTCAGAGCGCACCGAAGCAATTTCCTAATGTTGTGAACATGTTCATTCATATGGCAATAAAACCTTTCTGATTCTGATTTGGTTCAAGACGATTATTCAGCCAGAACGCATAATGAGTCTCACATGAGACTCTCATTTGCGTTGCCAGTTTCAATGCTGAAAACCCTCTCTGATCTGAAAAGTCACTACCTAAACCCCAGCACCTGGTTAAGACTCTGGCAACACAGGTTCAGTTGTGATTGTAATGTCTTTGTTAAAATTATAAGAGTGCAGGCTGCATACAGCTCATGTAATGGGAAACCTTGAATCACAGGCTGCAATATCGTAACAAAGTACCAGTGTTTTTAAATAATATTTCATTCATGTATAAATGAAAAAAAGAAAGAAAGAGAGTGCAACAAAATATAAAAAACATCTCAAAGGAACTAAACTGGTGGTGGACTTTCCACTAGAGAAGTTACACATTACACCTTTAATACATTTATGCCCCCCTCAGCAACAAGACTAAAATAACAGTGAAAATACTCAAAATCCCATCTCCTGCTGCTGATAAGGAATTATGCCTGTGTTAACACAAGCCTCAGCACGACGTTTCAGAGCCTCTCATTTCAATATTGATTTAACTAAATTTGCCAGTGTCAAAGATTAAGAAAACACCCCACATGAATGAAAAGGTCCTGACAAGATCCAGGACAGAGCAGAACCTTTTTCACAGTCAGAATCATTGTAATTAATGAAGAGGTAATCCCCCGTCGCTGAGTGGTGACCTCGCGCCCCTGTGTCGGAGCCCGTCCCGCGGTGAGGACATAAGGAGATGTGATTAGCCCAGTGTAATGACAGCTGATTGAACTGAAGAGGGAGACGAGACCTGATCCACCCTCGGTCTGTGGGATATGACTTTAATTATCCACTTGTGTTTTGTTATTCATACGGCGTTCAGCGATGAACAACAACACAGCAGTAGGTTAATGTGTGAGGATCTTAAGGAGGAATTCAACTGCATCTATTAATGACAGGAAGTAACAAGGAGGGAGTAAGAGAAAGCAGTCTGTTTGCACATTCATGTTACATCAGATTATTTGGAAATGATCAGGAAATGGTCGAAGCGTCACAACAGAAGAACAAGCCCAAAAATCAAACTTTAGTTACATCTAGTTGAGAGAAAAGCACAGACATCTTCCATATCCCCAAATGCATTTTTCATGCTTTGCGTTCCATGTTTGGGTCCTGGGAGCTGAGAGCACACTCCGCGCATGCGCACTGGCATCCTCATCTACTCGAAACTATGGCTAAATCTCAGATTACAGGCCACTTTTGACCAAACGAAATCGTAGACTAAAGACATCGAGCTGCTATGATTTGAAAAGTGCTAAAGTTTGTGTTATTTGGAGCCCGCACGGGGCATATTACATGCTCGGGGAATGCCCCGAGCTATGGCTATAAGTCGCGCTAGGCTAACGGCGTTAGCCTAATGCTAAGCTAAAACATCTCTGGAAGTGCTCCATATGACACCAAAGTGCTATGGGTGAGTAAAACAACTTGTTTTATTACCGAAATAAGGCTCAGATTGTAAAAAATGTTACTTTTCCTTTAACCTGCAGAGGCACATACAAGTTTGTCTCATTCTCAGTAGAAGGACTAGGGTTATAACTTTTTTACAACCACTGTTCCCTCTAAGGTGCGCGCGTGTGCAATTGCGCACTGCCCAGACGTTCAGCGCGCACATCAAATCCTTTTCAGCGCATAAAATAAAATCTAACCTAAACTCAGCGCTGGTTTGACACACGGAATCCAGTCTGATAGATTCAGTTTGCACATGTGAATGTGCACATGCGTTAGGGACAAGCCAACTACAAACAGATTCATTTCGATCGCATTTCGCTCGCTTCCTTCAGTAAGACCATAGTTGTCGTGCGCATCGCCGTGGGTCAGAGCGGCAGGTCCGCACCAGCCGACGGGAGCGCCGCCCGCACAGAAGAGGAGACAGGTAGAGCCATAATGTAATCCTCGGCTGTTTTCTTTGTTTCTGTCCAAGCCATAGGTTTTTGTGAGCAAAAAGACGGGACTTTCTGTGTGAAGTGTGAATCCTCTCCCCAGAGCGTTAAACCACAGAGCTCTGTCACTCTCACAAAATTACTTAAACTGGGTAATGATTAAAAAGCAAGATATAAACTGATAAAAATGTACACTTATTTTGGAGATCATTATTTTGAGAAAGACCCATCTTATAGTGTCCTATAGGTCCTACAATCATCCCTAAAAAATCTGCAGCTACATGTAGGCTATATTTATCAAGCTGAAAAAAATCTCTCTTCATGTGGTTTTACAGGTTTATACACAGGTATATACACAGGTTATTTTTCAAAATATTGTAATGTTCAATGTTTCACTGACCACAGCAGGACTCTCACACTGACATACAACATGTACAAAGTTCATGAATAGATTTTTGAGAAGTGGACCAAAAAAATCAGTTATATTAAAAGTAATCTAACATAAATAACAGCAGTAATTTGATTCATAAGCTATGTAACTTGCCATGATCTCAGGTATGATACTGGTGTGGCCACAGTGTGCATGTCGGATGTCGCTCACAGGAGTCCAAGGAACGCTCAGGGAGTTAGTGTGTTTGCTCAGACACATGAAAAATTAGGGGGAACATTGTTTACAACCTCTATACCCTGTATCATATTTTGATGAACTTTTGCTAGTAACGAAAGGAATTGACCTTCATTTGGTCATATTTTTGAAAAAAGTCCCCCCGGACTCAAAATGAAGTTTTCGTAAAGCCTACCAACAACCAGAATAATACCGTTAGAAGGATGAGTCAAATGCAGAAGTCAAATATCTCCCATTTGTCACTGTGTGTCAATGTGTGTGAGACCAAATAAAGGCTTAATCTTAATCTTAATCTTAATCTTAATCTATCACGAGTTGAACAAAACAGATTTCCCCAACTCTACAGTCTACATGTTTTATACAGTGAAAGTGAAAGTGAAACTCCAGGATTGTGGGCTACAATATATCACTACTAAACGAGACAGATTTCCCCAAATTTACATGTCTTATAAAGTGAAAGCAAGAATAGAAACTGAAACTCCAGTATGTTATGATGGCAGTACTACTTATCATTGATCCATTTTCAGTCAAATTGACTTGTAATGGCCCTTGTGATAACTTAGTACGGTTTCGCATTTCATATCATTGGCTGTAATGTGTATTTTTTGTTTTGTTTTGGGAATACTTTTTTAAAAGAGTGTTGAAAATGGAGTTTGGTTTCCTCATTTATACCAAAAAGTTCATCCAATCATGATGCAGGACTTTGATTTTGGAAAATAAGTTCAAAAAGTACTTATAACCCTAATAAGGACAGGCCATGGCTCATGTGAAAGCTCAGAACCTCCAGAAGAGGCTCTATTCACCAAAAGACGTTTGGAAACATGCGGATGACGACTTCCCGACACTGGGCATATGATAAAACTGTGGATTAACTGTGGATTCACAACCTGCCAAAGCTTTCCATGGAGGACGGGACTTTAATCGAATCTTCTATGTCATTGACAGACAGCTGTTCATAACTGTTGATCTGCCAAACATAATGGAACAAATTATAACACATAAATTAATAGGCAATTTATGAATGGAAAAAAAGAAAGAATACAGTGACATCGAGATGAAAAAAACCAGGCCATTTTTTATTTTCCCAGGTTTGTCATTTGAGTTATTAACACCGACAGAGCCCAAAGGAAGTCGTCATCCGTTTCCAAACGTCTTTTAGTTTTGTGACGTAAGTGTGAATAGAGCCCATTCCCTCCCTGAGCTGCAGAGGCTGCACTAGCACTGCTTCATCTCTAGCCGTGTCTCAATTCGCAGTGTGCACAGCTCGGAGTGTGGTTTTAAGGGTACTCAGACTGCACTCAGGACTGTGCATACTTGTACACTCCGCGGACCGCATGGGCGTCGGGGAAATGGGACAGGTCTGCAGCCGCCGACTCCATTTTCTCCTGTAGAAGAAGTAGCGCACGGTGCATGCTGGGATATATGACTGTGCGAAGTGTGCATCTTCACGCAGTTGATCCATGCCCCGATTTCCATGGAAACGACTGCGGTTTTCAGACCGCATGTTAACTGCGTATGGGACAAAAACGAAATGGGACAGCATTTGTCGAGCAGGAAGTGACGTATACGCCGTTAAAACCACACTCCGGACTGTGCACACTGCGAATTGAGACACGGCTATTGACTACAGGTGCTGGGGTTTAGGTAGCGACCGTTCAGATTAGTGAGAGACATTTTAAACTAACTGGATTCCAGCATTGAACATGTGAGGATTGGTGATTGGTCTAATAGGTACCCACACTTGAAACTTCGCCCCTGCAGCCTGGTGTTTGCGATCAGAAACACGTGGCTGTAATCAGGGCAGTGCTGCGTGATGTCACATAGTACTTGAAATTAGACTGCATTTTTCTTAAAGATCCCATGACATGGTATTTCTTGATGCTTTTATATGGCGCCTTAATGGTTCCCTAATACTGTAAATGAATCCTTCTTCAAAATCAACACTCAGTGCATGAGAAAGACACATAGCACAGACATGGTAAAAAAAAATATCTCTCTGAACACCTCATTATGGGCGTTGTTGCTTGAATGCAAATGAGAAGGACACAGATAGGTTAGAGTAGCGGGTGGGGGGGGCAAATGCGCCGCTGTTTCCAGGATTAGCGGTGCGCTCTGCGCTGTCTCCCACTTCCGCGTTTTATGCGCGGAGGAAGAAAGGAGAGCCGTTTCAATGAAAAAAACACATTTTCACAGAAAATAAAATTAAACCACTGCTGTTTCAGAGGTCCAGAGGGTCGGATAAAGGACTTCCGAGCCTAAAAACACTTGCATTTGCCTCGAGGCAAATAAAAAAACACATTTCACATTGCGTAACTCCTTCGCGGTCCAAACTCTCTGGCCGTGATTTACAGAGACGGTGTGGGGGAGGGGGGAGGGGGTTTACACATTTCGCAACTTTTAGCCATGGGGGGGGGGCGAAACAGCGTAGGGGAGCGCACATTAACGGCCAAAAACCTCAGGAAGTGAAAAAGTCATGCCATGGCACCTTTAACAGCCCCCCCCCCCCCCCCCCCCCATTTTTTCTCAAATTTTACAGATTTTTTGTCTGTTTGCTCCAGGTATGCGCATCCTGGTGAACCTCCTCCTGGACACGCTGCCCA